>OU964961.1:9937713-9957713 GCA_918808275.2 Dolichovespula sylvestris
ACTATTCTCATTTTTATCCCTCAAAGAGATAGTTAGTGAGACTTTCATAATACCAAATTCTAATCATTCGTTACTACGATTTTAACGGTGTATATATATATATATATATATATATATATATATATATATAATGTCCCTGGTGCGATACTATACTCGCCGAAATATACAACTCTAAAATCAAAGGCTACATTTTATGACACTTGTTGAAATAACGTGTAGTCAAAAAGAGATAAGAGAGAGAGAGAGAGAGAGAGAGGGATGGTGAAGGTAAAGGAGAAAGATAAAGTGACAGAAGGGTGGGAAGCATGCACGGGGGACGTGCGAAAGAGCTCTCACGATTATTACCTTTACGAAAACTGCGAGAGCAGGTGCAAGTGCGAGGGACGCCATCTCGCATTTGTGTCTGATATACGAGCAAGCTGGAAGATTCCACGCGGCAGTGCTTGCGTTCCCTTGCCTTTTCCCGTTGGATATAACGTGAAAGTCCTTGAGAATTGCAAATGTTTCATCGTCTTTTCTCTCTCTCCCTCTCTCTCTACCTCTCTCTCTCTCTCTCTCTTCAGCTTTCTGAACCAATTTTCTATCCCTACGTTCATCCATTTCGAAAGATGAAAGACGAAGAAACTGTTGGACGGTGCGACGGTTTGTCAATTTAATTAGGCAAAAGTCATTTTGGGTGACCATCGTAAAATCATTGAATTCTCATTTGTGGAAGTTATTGAATTTTATAAAGCCCAATCAATATACTCTGTACTTGGTCAAAGTTCTTCCTTCCGGTGATCTATTTCATATGATAACGTATCCCCCTAATTTATTTACCGTAAAGTAGTACACCGTACTACGAAATCTATTTGGTAATATTCCCCTTGTAATTTATATGGTATATTTTCTCATAATTTACGTACTATGAGATATAAGTAATAATAATAACTTCATTATTTTATAATACGAATAAATAAGTTTTTTTTTAACGACTTAACTTCGCAGAAGAAAATTTACGAATCGCGTAGATATATTCGATTTTTACGTGCAGATCCTACGTGTCGTTGATTATACCGCCGTTGCTTTCTATTATATTATAGCATCGTATTGGGTGATTCATTTCCTACAAAATGCGGCATACTTTAGCTATCGAGAGGTGCCGTAGATCAAAATATTGCATTTTTTATGAAGTGCTGTTTGAGTGCTTCGTACGAAGCACATAGGGGGGGGATACGAAAGCATGGCCGGTATGTTAGCCACTCAATACCTGGCATTCTTTAATCACTTATATTCACGAATTGGGATTGTATAATATCTTATACCGAGACGTACAGACATATAATATACAGACATATTGTTTACTTTAAAAGAATCTGCATCCGAAGTCAATAGCGATTTCGAAACAAAGGAATTTTCTAATACTTTCAACATCGAATAGATCATATTAATTATAAATATAAATTAATAGATTGGAAATATACAATTGAAAATGTCGTCTCTTTGTCTCTTTCAATAAACTCTTTGCATACACATAATACTCCAAGACACATGGTCGTACCTTTTTTTTAATTATAAATAGCTTGAAATATGTTATTTAATTAATAAAAACAGATTGGTTATTCTTATAAAAAATGTAATTATTGTTCGTATTTGATATGACTCCAAGTACGTCGTTTGATAAATGCGATACAATAGCGTCATTCAAAGTGTCGTCTAACTAGATTAGTGATTTGTCACATTGTGTTTGCGATCACAGTATTTTATGTCCTCGATCTACTTTCCTTCGATCTATTTTCTGACATACCATTTTTTTTAGACCCGTTAAAGAAAATTATTTATTAAATACATATGATACTGTTACGCGATACTCACGCGTGTAAGCAAGTTTTTGTACGCGTAATAAGAACGATATAAAATTACTATACAAATTTATTATTTAATTTTTCTTGTGCGATTCATTAAAAAATACATTCTTGAAAGCAAGCTCGTCGATTGTTCGGAAAAGACTATCTCTTTTTTTTTTTATATGTATATAGATACGACATATTTCTTTATCTGGACACAGTTATCCTCTTTTCTACCTTTTCTCTATAACGAATAGTACCGAACCTCGTAACAATACGTATGTATAGTACCAACGAACTTATTTAGCTACGAGACCAGGCGTACTACTAACAGAAATAACTATTATTTACGATCGAATTTAACGATAAAATCGAACAAAATTAAATAGGTACACACACATGCGTTTCGAAATGAATAGTGGTAACGAGTCGAGAGGGTCTCGTTCTTTCGGATGAAACTACGAACGTCGATTGAGCACTAGCTCAATATCATGCTTCTTTCGAACTTTGAACTTGAATCTCTCTCTCTCTCTCTCTCTCTCTTTAGTTTATAAGGACAAATTTGTATTCTATTACTTCAACGATAACATCTATACTCTATCCAAAATCGATTCTATTTTATTCAAATATCTACTTGTAGTTAGGGATCATTGATAAGAAAAATAAAAAAGAATTGTATAATCACTTGTAAGATATTACTAATTGTACATAGTCTTCAAGGGTATCAACGTTATCATTGAAAGGTAACTGGCGAGACCCTTTTTAACGCTTTTTTAAAAAGAACTTGGAACCTTCGCTAAAACGACGGCTTGAGTTTCCATAAAGCGAATTACGAGGACCGCAGATTTACCGTATATGAAATTACGCGTCCCACGTTTTTCAACTGTATGCCCCTCCTGACTTTCGTCGTTAACACTACGGCTCGTTCGCACGAACGAAACGACCCTCGTTCTCGCGATATTCTCTATTTCATCGTACCGCACGGTAGGACGGAGGAAAAAAAAAGTGGCTCGATATCGAATCAACAACGATGAAGGTTTTGTTGGAACAAAATAAATGAGAGACGGAGACAGAGAGAGACGGAGAGAGAGAGAGAGAGAGAGAGAGAGAGAGAGAAAGAGAAAGAGGGGCGGGGAGGCGGGAGGAGAGGGGGAGAGAAAAAATCACGTCACGTTATGCACGCGACGCATTTCAAAACGCGTTACGCGATCGAACAAATTCGTCGAAACGCGGCTGGATGACACAAACCGATTCCATTCTGTTCATTCTCTCTCTCTTTTTCTAACTATCGTTTTGTTGCTCGGTGGAACCGACGCTCGTTGACGGAATTCTCTCCTCGCTCCACGGCAAATATGAATTTAATGGCGGCCGAGGGGAAAGTACGAATCGCGGGTACTATGTAGGACGGCTGTGTTAAAATTGCATCGTGCCATTGCTCGAATAAAATCGGCTCTATGGTATCGTTTCGTGCTCCGCTGATGAGAAAAAATCACTCTGACGGAGCATAAAAGTTCGAAAGTGGATACGGATGCGTGTTGCCGTCTATTCATAGTCGCGTTTCTCTCTCGTATTTAAGTGACTCCTTAACAATACTGTACGGTTGAAGTTTCGTTGAAAAAAAATTTGTGATCATTCCTTCCTTTTCTTTCTTCCATCTAATAATACGTTTATCCAGCCAGGCATATTCAGTTAATAGAAATTTAACGCGACCGAATAATTCTTGGATTTATCGATGTTAAATCTTCGTATCGTAATGTGGCTTGTACGAAACGAATGGAGACTTGATTCGATGGAAACTATCGGTTCGAATTGTATTTTTCGAACGTCCATCGTACGTTTAAGTACGATCGGTAAGAAATTTTACTCGTGCTTGCAAGATGTACTACGTTTTCTTTCTTTTTTTTTCAGATATTTACGCTTTATATCAAAATCCTATTAACGTATAGCACTTGACACAATCCAGGTTTCATTGTCGTGCACTTTCTCAAAATCAGATTCTCTTTGGTACGATCGAGTTTGTAGGAAACTACTATCGAGCTCTCCGTCAATCCATAGAACTTGCCAAAAATCCATTATTCTCCCTTTCCATACTACAACTTCCTTCATCTTCCTAGAGATTTCCTCGTTTGCAGGGCGTCCTACGTCTATTGGGAAGTAAAGTGGCAGCATGCTTCGAACAAAATCGGTTATCTCAGCTCTCTATCTGTAAGGCGAGATCCTGCAAGTAGAAGGATTTTACGAACGGTTCTGGTACAAAAAGGTCCTACTGAGATTAAATTCAATTGGGTGGATTAAACGTGAGCACGATCGTGCCGTAAATTCCCAGTCTCTCTCTCTCTCTCTCTCTCTCCCCCCTCGCTCAAATGCTCCTTCCCTTTCTCTCTAAATACTATTAGAAGTCTAGCATCTAGTAGTAGATAAGTGTATATATACATACATACATATATATATATATATATATATATATATATATATATATATATATATATGGGGAAGCAAAAAGTTAGCAGAGAAGAGAATCTTCGAGGACTTTATCGCGCGTTCCTAGCATATAAATAGAGGGTGGGAGTGAGATAAAACGAGAAAGAGAAAGTAGGAGTGAGTTTTATAAGATATCGGGGGAAAAAAAAAAAAAAGGAAAAAGGAGTATTGGACGAACGGTAGAAACAAAAATAGATTCATCTGTGCCCGGCGAAGGCTCCTTTTCTAGGAGCTACCACGAGCAACGAATGAGCTTACAAGCCTCTCCGACAGAAGTTGGGCATTGTGGCCATGTTAGGATTTCCCATGCGAGGCGTACGTTACGTTAAGTTACGTTACGTTACGGCGCACCATGAAATATGCAACGCTATCTGCTACCGTGGCCGCAACACTCTGGCGATCCACACCCTATTTCCAAGCAGCCCAGAGCCAGCCACCCTCTGCTCATCTTCTGACCACTAGCTAGCTATCCTGTTCTACCGCATAGATACCTCCACTCGAGTCAGCCCGTCCTTCTATACTCCTCTCATCTTAGCTCGGTTCCTTCGAATCAAAGGCGACCTCCTTTCCTTCAAGATTCCGAAATACATCTCCTGAGATCGAATCGATATATCGATTACCTTACGTATCTACCACTACTATGTACAAACTAATTTTCTCCATCGACGCGATTGCTCACACTGTACTCCTTCTCTTGGTCGATCGAGCAAATCGACGCATCGCGTTTGCTCGCGCGACGCAATTAACATCGACGAGAAGCAAGCTCGACTGACCTAACGAGCTCGAGTATGCAAGCATTTCCTATCGAGCTACAGAAGCTCATGTAAATCGTATGTCTCTCTCTCTCTCTCTCTCTCCCTCTCTCTCTCTCATACACACACACACACACACACACACACACGCAGATCCAAACACACACACACACACAAACGTTCCGTCTCCTACGACTCTCTCGTAACGCGCTGCTGCAGCTGGCAACAGATAAGGGCGCAGTCTATAAATTAATTAGTCCAACTCTCTAAGACCCAAAAGCCGCATGCGCATAGGACCTATCTAAATCTGCATTAAGCTACCTGGCAGCCTAGGTAAAATTTACAGCGTCGCCTTACTCGCTATTTTCTACGACTTCCTTCCTACCAAAATCTAAGATTCGATCGTTGAATCCTTCCCTCTCCTGACTTCGAGAAAATTTGTAAAAAGGATCAAATGAAACCGAAGAGACAGCGGTATTCTCTCTCTAAAAAAAAAAAAAAAAGTATTCAGAAAAGCTCGCGAGGATTTTTCTCATCATTTCTATTTCTTCGAGCCAACCACGGGGAATTTATGAATGCCTTCTGGATTACGAATATCTCCGGTATGCACGAATATAAGGTATTACAAGACTAAGAAGACGTTCCTGAAAAATGTTCCACCCTTCTCATTCCTCGGATCCTCCCCAAGAACCGATCTTCTCCCTTCTTCTGTGTCGGACATATTCATTTTATCGTGGATATCCATCACTACGCGAGACGTTCGCCGTAATCCGTGACTTAAATCGTGCCGACAGCTTCCAACGTTTTGCTCGCTCAACGTCATTAATGTGGATATACATAAATTAACGTAGATATGTGCATTAACAAAAAAATATGGACTACGGTATTGCGAGAAAAATAAATTACAGTGACTGGAGAAAAAATCAGATTTCCTTTCTTTTTCTTTTTTCTTTCTTTCTTTTCTTTTCATTTTTCTTTTTTCTTTCTTGACGACGATAAAAGCGAGAAAAATCCAATGCGAAATAAGACAAAGAATATTAAAGAGCAAATTTGCGGGTAGAAATAGAGAATAAATTAGCGACCGCTTATCTTGGGTAATTGTAAGTAAGCGATTCATTACGTTGAAACGTTCAAAGTTAAACTTCGTTTGCGTTCTTGCTTCCGCTGGGCTTCCGTATATTCTATCTTTTGAAATTTTTCCTCGGCCGACGACTGCACGGACTAAGAGCAATTTATTTTATTTTCGAATAATAATATTATGTATACCACGTCGTCAAAGGATCGTGTTTCCTCCGTTCTTTTTTCGTTATACATTCGATATCATTCGCAGAGCAGTCAAAAGAAAGTGAAAAAAGAAGAAAAAGATAACGAAAAAGAGAGAAGAAGAAAAAAAAAACAGAGTAGTAGTCGCTGAATTTCTAGCATATTTCTCGCTCGTTTCCTTCGAGTAGGTAGACATTAAAGGGGGAAAACTATAGTTTGCTCTTCCGCACGAAAGGAGTTCGCATATCCCAGCTGACTCATATTGTGTAGGACGTTTAATGGCGCAGTAAATTCTGACGTTGCCGGCTAGGTACTCGTTTCTTTTTTTGCACGAGCTAACGGCGCTTTAAGGGAGCCGCTCGAGCGAACGTTAAAAATGATGTAACGGGCTCTACGTAAGCGTTACAACCAGTTCCGCGATCTTAATGTTCCGCGACGGAAAAGTAACTTGATTCTACGCTGTTGCTCCATTGAAGAAACTGACTCTTCCTTTCGGAATCTTACGTGATATTTTCTTCTAGTAGCGATGGAAAAGAAGAAACGAGAATTTCTTATCGGGCTATATATATATATATATATATATATATATATATATATATATATATGTATGTATGTATGTATGTATGTATGTATATATATATAGGTATATCTATGTTTTGTAGGATAAAAAGAGCGAAAGGATCAATTCGAAGGGGATAGAGAAATAAAAGGATCGAAAAGAGAATACGACGGTAGTATCTTTGTAAGGAACTCGTCGATCTTCCATTGCTCTCCTATGAATATATATGCGAGGACTTTTGATATGTAAGATGGTCTCGCGAAGAGGACACGAAATAACGCGCGTGAAGTTGCGCCGATATAGCACGGGGTGGGGGGAAGGGAGGTAGAAGGAATAAATTTAAATATCGCCCGACTCCTTTGATATGTTAACAAGACCTGGTTCTCTAACCTAGGGTGGGCTGGCCGAAACGGCCACGTTAAAATTCTTTGATAGCGATATCATCCTTCAACGTTTTTCCATCCTTTTCTTTCTCTACCTTCTCCTCCCAACTCTCGTTCTAGCTCATACTACTCGTGTATTATTTCTGCCCTTTATGTTTAAGAGCTCGCCTGCCCGTCCCGCGATTTATGTTTTCTGTGCCGTCGCTTTCCACCTGTGCTCGAATATATGCAAATGTTATCCTGCGGAACGAGCCGAGGAGCTTTCTTTTCTCTTCCACCTCAGGTACAACCTCGCACCAACCACCCGTTTCTACTCTTTTTCATCCCTCTATCCATCTTTTTTCCGTCTCTCTATATTCTCCCTTTCCTCTCTTACTATTTCGGGAAATGGAATAATAGGAAAAAGAAAATATGGGTTTAGAATGGAGGTATTAGAAACGAGATTATTAGCTTCCTTCTTTTTTTTGAATACAATTTATATTAGAATGTCCTTTTTCTTTATTTTTCTATCCTCGTATTATCGTCGTCGTCATCATCATTATTATTATTGTAATATTCGAGAGGTTTCAAGAAATTTTATAAACAAGAGTTTAATGTGAGCGTTTTCTTTTCGTTTTGAAATAATATTCTGTTTAGAGCAAGAGCGTTTATTCCTCGTTTTATGATTTGGTTTTGTTTAAAACGAGAACATTTTGTCGACGAGAGAAGCCATAAGACGTTCAAAGAGTTAAGAAGTGTTTGTTCCCTTTGTTCATATTTCATTAATAAACCTATATTAATCATTGCGACTTCTTAGCTCAAACTTAATTAATTCTATCTTAATATAATTTCTATAACATCATCATCATCATTATTATTATTATTATTATTATTATTTTCCTTTATTTTCTCGATATTTTTCATTGGGATTTGTGAGACTAAGCAGACGGGATAGATCAAAACCAACTTACATTCTATTGCATGTTTAAATATCATCGGATTATAGTACATCTATCGATGATCGCGCTTTTCTTTTTTTTTTTTGGTAATAGTTCTTAGCAGGAGGTAGGACGTAGTTGTATGGCAATAATGATGATTATTATTTATTATTACTATTATTTCTGAATTGGGTACCATTTCTTCGTGACATCTTGATTTAGCCCTCGGTGCTTGCGTCAGCAACGATAGCAAATAAATCGATCTCAACTTTATTTTATCGTCGCATCCTCATCTATTTTTGTTGGAAATTACTCGTCGAAGCGCTACCGTTCGACGAACCATCCGGATATCGATCTGCTTTACTGCGAGGAGAGAAAAGAGAAGAGTTTGTTACTAATCCTAGCCCCCATGCTATATCCTCGCGTCGCACTGCAGGACTTTTACTCTCGACGAAAAAGTCGAGTCTCGTAAACGAGCAATATCCTGTATATATTTATGTATATATATATATATATATATATATATATATATATGAACATTCATATGTATATACGTGTATGTATATGTATGTATTTATGTACGTAGACGACGGCAAGTTGCCACTCGAGGATCCATTTGAATATTTAAAGTTACACAGCGCGACACGCACCAAAACTTTGCCTTCCGTAAGAACGCTCCTACGTAAAAAAAGATATGTATAGTGTGTGTGTGTGTGTGTGTGTTTATAATACGTGCAAGTCCAAAGGAACGATCTTTCCGAATTTTTCATCGCTTGGTTCTCGCTATCCCATAGCAATTTTTTCTCTCTTTACTTTACTTGTGTCCCCTCCCTTAACTCCTCTTCTTTCCTCCCTTCCCACTTACTTGTTCTTCTTCTCTTCACTCTCTTTCTCCTCCTCCTCCTCCTCCATCCCTTTTAACTTCTTCCAACTTTCTTTCTTCCTGTCCATCATCCTTATATCATTCCACCGTGCAACACTCCTCTCGCGTTATTTCCCTTCCTTCGCGACAGACAAAAAAGCGTTTATTCGTCGCACGTCAGGCTCTCGGACGTGTCCCTTTCTTTTCCTTTCTTCTTTTCCGTTTCTTTCACCCTCCCTTTCTTTCCCTCTTCATATCTTTATATGCTCTACCACTCGTCGCCTCTTTCTCATACGTTCTCACTTTCTTTTACTCTCTTATTCTCTTCTCTTCTTTTCTTTTCCTACTCTCTTTCTCTCTTTCCTTCTCTCTTTATTTTCCTCTCTTTCTCTCCATCTTTCTTAACGTGACTGATGAAACTCGTAGTCATATAGGTCGCATTCTCGGCGTGTACGAAAATACCTATTCCCTAGACTTTGCCTCTTCTTATTTACTGCTCGTTCTACGAACAAACGTAAGGTAAATGAAACGTAGGAGTTGTTAGATGGTAAGAACTTAAGAAGTTAGAACCATCTCGATTGACGATATTAATTAAATTTCTTCGAGCGGAATATTTCGATCAAGCTAACACATTAAATGAAAGTAATTATAATTTTACGATCGCGTTGCTACGTTAGAAAATAAATGTATCGAACTTAAGGAACTATTTCCTTCAACAATGACTTTTACGTAGTATAATTTCGGGAGATCTGTGCAAAAATGATAAGGTTTGTAGGCAATCAATTTAACTGGATCGCATACGCCAACGCGTAGTATGCAAGTTGAGAAAAATTTTCGACGACAA
This sequence comes from Dolichovespula sylvestris, assembly GCA_918808275.2. Classification (NCBI taxonomy): domain Eukaryota; kingdom Metazoa; phylum Arthropoda; class Insecta; order Hymenoptera; family Vespidae; genus Dolichovespula; species Dolichovespula sylvestris. Next base: position 9,947,601 of record OU964961.1, read on the forward strand.
ATGCACGTTAACGTACAAACAAACGCGCACGTTCGTCCAATGAGTCTCTCAGAGGCGTCATTCAATTCGTACGAACTCGTCAATTCTCTTCGAAAAGATATACGCGTACAATAGCGCGCGATAGTTTGCGATGTTGATGTAGAGGTATTGGAGAATGAGAACGAAGTTCGCTCGCTCGTACATATATATATCCTACGGGTTTTCCCCATTTACGAGCTGACGAGAAATTGACACTTCCAGGTACGATGTCGAAATATCGGTTATTTTCGTTTCCGCGCCAAATATTTCGCGTAGTCACGCGATCTCAATGCATGTGCATCGTATACGTATACAAGAATCGCGCTTGCGCGTGTGCATACGTATGTACAAAATCTTTGACAGATTCCTCCAACGATTTACACGTAACCGTTCCTGAAACGTTGCGTCCCCCAAATCGATATTGCAGCTTTCCTTCTTCCTTTATTTCCTTACTCTTCTTTCTTTCCTTCCTAAAATCGTACAAAATTTCACGGTCTTTTGTTTTCTTGCTATTTTACAGTTTGGACAGACAACAACCGTTCACCTTTCAGTTGGGCGTTGGCCAGGTGATTAAAGGATGGGACCAAGGTTTGTTGGATATGTGTGTAGGTGAAAAAAGGAAGTTGGTCATCCCACCGGAACTTGGTTATGGTGATAATGGAGCCGGAAACGTTATTCCTGGAGGTACGATTATAATTCCTTATCATTGATATTATTTGATGGACGATTTAAACTTATAACTGTATAGCAATTGTCACTCGTTCGTCCATTGTTTATAATTAATGGGAAATGGTTTAGTCATTTGAAATTTTTAAACATCGGACGTATCAAAGCTCGCTCCCGATCGCGTGGATATGAATAAACGAAATCGGGGAGGAGACATTACGATACAGCCAGCTTACTGGATAGAAGTGGATCGTTAGGATCGAGATGGGAGTCCAAAATGCAACTGCATGAAAATCCAATAAAGCTTCGCCCGTTAAATGGGACACCGTTGTCCATGATCGTTCGTTCGAATCGACAGCGATGCACGCTTCGTTTATTTTTAAGATAGCTATGCTCGTAAAAGAACGAAGCTTCTCATTTTCGATACGTTTCGAAACTGGTGTATGTAGCTATTTTATGAGTTCTACGAGAGATCAGGAACAAATTTAAAATTTACTTTATAAAGTCGTATTGTATATATATATATATATATATATATATATATACATACACATATATTTATATGTACATACTTTACATGCTTCGTTTAACGTTACATCGTAAATTTGTTTTACATAAAACAAAAAAGGGAAGAAAAGAAGTAAAAAAAAAAAAAAAGACGAATATGCAGGAATATTAATTTTTTTCTACATAAGTACACCATCGAACGATGCGAAACTCCATACGTTTGTTAATTCCGCTCGTTTGAGCGGGAAATAATTAAACAGCATATTTCATTAGTACCGCTTTAATCGCGACGGTCGATTCCATAATTAATAGCGGAACGTGCATTAATCGAACGGCGACAGTTCGTTAGCTCTCGGCCAAATATTCCATTAACTGCTACCGAGATTTGGGCATTATTTTTATAGAAATCTATTGGCGATAGATTTCGTATAAAAGAATTTGCCATTAGAGAAATTCAACCATTATTCGTTCGATGGATATGAATATGGTAAATGATACCATACAATATTTAACGCATTATTAAACTCTATAGAAAATTGAAACAATAGTATCAACGATAACTATATCTTAATTATATAGTAATTGTCTCATTATTTTATTATATAAAAAGCAATGAACGAAGTAAATGAACATTTTCACTCCTACGTACTTCGGTGTTAGCATCAACGACAATAAAAAAGTGCATTTCCTTTTACTCTCCTCTTATCGAGCTGGATTTCTCGTTGGTTACGTTTAATAAAGGTATTGTCTAGGGGAAAATAAATTAAAATAATAACGGTAATAAGAGTTATCGGATATCAGATTTATAAACAAGAGTTACGGTCAATATTGACCACCAGCGAGCAAAACGTTGTACCATTTTTTCTCAGGATTTTTCTATAGCACCTGACTCTCTTCTCTCGTATTTTCCCCGCTCTTTCTGTCCAACTCGCTTCACTAAGCTACTTCGATTTATTCCACGTGTACGTGCACCCAAACGTGTATATATATATATATATATATATATATATATATATATATATATGTACGGTTTCATACGTGTACGTGTGAAACGTGCAAAACGTGCAAAAAAGATAGGATTTCGACGCGAGACAGAAGAATCGATAGCCCATAGAAATGATTTACGAGGATGCACTTGCCAGGAGGCAGGACATAGTGTCGTATATAAAACTTTCGGCAAAGAAATTTCATAAAAAGTCGACCGAATCACGACTTATGATCTATTTAAAACTTATCTTACTTTGATCAACGAATTATCTTATTCCTGTATTTCGTTATAGTATTTAACGACTCTACGATAGTCCGTTTCGAAGATGTTTCAGGGAGTAGGATTCTTCCCTCCCACCCCCACCCCCTTTTGTCATATACACTTCGCGTTTCTTTTATAATTCAACGGGGTTTCGAATCAGAACTTTCGATTGGCAATCAGGGATCGTTTCAAAAAGAGAAAACTTCAAAGCTATGAGAATGGAATGAAATTTTAGTTGACGTATGTACGAATGAATGGATGAACAGATAAAACAAAAAAAAAAAACAACAACGAACTATTCGATAAATGTTCAACGTCGCGAATCGGAAACTCTGTTATACCTATCGGATATATGTACCTACATACATATATACATATGTACGAGACTTTACATCGTGAACGGAAAAATTGCTGACAGCGACGTATTGGATTTTGATCGGATTTCGGCCAATCAACGGGGTCGAGTCAGACGGAGTCTTTCCCTCAAAAACGACAGAATCGTAATGTACGAGATATAACGTCGTCGAATGATTCTGACAAATACTTCACGTACGATACTACTTTCTTTAACCCTTTTTTGTTGAATTCAATGAATAACATTTAGAATCGTTTGTTATCATCGAAGAAGAAACGAAAAATGTCTCGTTAACGTGTCGATACGTTCGATTACAGGTGCCACATTGATGTTCGACGTCGAACTGATCAACATTAGCGATTCACCACCAACCGCAAACGTCTTCAAAGAGATCGACGCAAACGACGATAAGCAACTCTCCCGCGAGGAGGTGAGAGCAATGGCAAGATCATTTTTATTTTATTTTCATTTTGGGTGTTGGCCGACTAATCCAGCGAACAATCATGCTTTAATAAGAAGATTCAATAACAAATTAAATCGATCGAATAATTTTAACAAAATCGATCCGTTATCTTTCGCAATGTTCAATTTAAGTTGAATACTTTATACTTATCGATAATCGTTATTATTGATTATTAAAGAGTATATATATATATATATATATATATATATATATGTATGTATGTATGTATGTATGTATTATTCATGGAACTTGTCTATTCGTTGATACAGGTAAGCGAATATCTAAAGAAACAAATGATCGAAGCGGAACAAGGTAGCCCTGGTGACAACGAGGAAGTGAAAAAGATGTTGGCCGATCACGACAAGCTTGTCGAAGAGATTTTCCAACACGAGGACAAGGATAGGAACGGTTTCATTTCTCACGAGGAATTTAGTGGGCCAAAGCACGACGAACTTTGAAGAATCTTCGCATTGGTCTATTTTCTCGAGCAACACGTCTCTTGGTCGTTCGTGACAAATTTTAAAGCTTCCAACGACTCCTTTGGTACGTCATCCTGTCTTCCTGGAGTTTCGTTAACGATGACGACGACGTTATCGCGTCTAAGAGAATTTTAAAAAACACATCGACAAAATAAACAGGAAAAAGCTTACGATCGTAACGAAGAAGCCAAAAATTTCGTTCAAATCCCCAAATGATTATCGATCTGACATAAAAGTCGCGACGGCTGAGATGATTTTTACCAGCTAACCGTCTTAGATAAATTTTTGCTCGAGTGATCGCACTACGATATACATATGCATATACTTACGAATAAATCTATATATATATATATATATATATATATATATATATATATAAATAAATAATTGCGTGTACGCGTGCGTGTGCGAGTGGGTGAGTGTACGCGCCTGTGAGTGATCAAAAGAAAGTGTCTTTTTTCTACACGATCGTAAATGTTAGCGTTAATTAATCGCAAACAGTATACGGTGTATCGAATCACGAACAACCGTAACTATGTCATCGTAAGATTTCCACAAACTGTCCACGTACCTCTCTTATTTCTTTTACAATCAACGAAATTGTATTTATTTAATATCAAGAATTTTTAACGCACATTACAAAATTGTTCTATTTCTTTTTATCGCGTTTAAACGGATTCTATTAGATCGATAATGGTAATGGTCTTTTCTGATTACTCGAAATTGATGATTAATTAATTAATTAATTAATTAGTACGAAAGATATAGGATATCAAATATGTAAGCGTACAAGTGAAAAAAAAAAAAAAAAAAAAAAAAGAAAATACTGCACCGACTCGTCAATTATTACACGTCATATCTCTATATTACACGCTGTACTTACAAATAAATTTCTAGCAATCAATTTCGACTAGGTTAGAAAAGATTTCGAGGTAGGAAAGATTTATATCGTAAAAGGAGCCACCCATCGTTTCTTACCGTGAAAGTTTTCGAAGATCGAAAGTGGATAGTTGGTGGAATCATCGTTCCTTCTCCCTCCAAGTCTTCTTCGATCCATTTTCAACGATGCACACTATTCAATTCTTATTACACTTATCACAGAAAATAAAAGGAAATATCTCGATAATGTGAAATATAATCGGACCCGACACCGTCAGGTTCTAAAGCCAATTCCCGTCGTCGCTATTATTAATGTACTTTAACGAATATGTTTTTATTATTACATTATATTGTATGTTGTTAAAGCTGGACGAAGGTTAATAATAAATCGTGTGTTTTGAGCACAATTTGTTATACACAGTTGTTAATCTTCTTTCGTTAGTTCCTTCCTTTTTCTTTCTTGGCAATTTATCAAAATTAAAATATATATTTATATGTAAAATAAACGTGCAAACTTACCTTATCCTCTTATGTTAATATCCCGATACGTTCGAAAGAATAAAAAAAAAAAAAAAAAAAGAAAAAAAAAAGAAAAGAAAATAAAAAAAAAATTATACGAAAGATAGGAAAACGATGAGCAAAGAATTTAACATTTTTCATTTTTATTTCAAAAATCATTTACGCTGAGAGTTACAGTAATTAATGCGTACTTACGACACGATAATGCAATAACAATTAAATTAATTAAATTATTTCTATCACCCGATAAATCACACCGTTACAAATCTTCGTTGTAAAAATTCATGTCGAAAACGTATCGATTTCAAAAGAGGTTCTTCCTATTTTTTTTATTTTGTTTTTTGTTTGCTTCAACAGGCACAAAACGAGGCACGTAAACGCTCCTCTCGTTTATTTATTTATGAATTTTTATTTTTTTTATTTTTTTATCTTTTTATATATTTTTCTTTCTTATTCATTAAATTTATCCATCGACCGTATGTATAAGCGATTTACATCGTAGCACTAACAAGAAAAAAAAAAAATCGGAAAATTCGTTGAACTAGCACAGGCACGAACAACTTACCCTGTTACGATTATAACCAATGGCAGAATATACAATATTATATATTCATAGAATATTTCTCGCAGAAGTATCAATTAATATTGTTTTTATATCCGTCACCCAATCTTTCTTCATAACAAAGCCGATTATTCTCGTATATGCAAAAAAAAAAAAACAGTCAAAGAAACAATTTCGTTCCTTAATTCGAATGGATTAAAAATATTTTCATTCGTAGAATCATTATTCTCACTGACGAATGTAGGTATTTAGATTGGTATTATATCATAACCTACATGCATACATATGTGCACGCGTATGTGATCGCATGGAGTGGTTACGTGTTTCGAAATATTTCCTAAAAATTTATTCGATCTAATAAAATAAAAGAAGTAACCATACCACGCGAGACGAGAAAGAGGAAAGAAAGAAAAAAAGAAAAAAGGAAATTAGAAGAAAAAGGAAGAAAAAGAATAAACGAGAAAAAGAAAGAAAGAAAATGTCTGTAAGGAAAAAAAGAAAGAAAAAACGAAAAAGAAGAGAAATTTAAAAGGACCGTTCGATTACGGGCTGATAAAGAGATTTGACAAGAGTACGTAATACAGATATCGTTTTTTGAAAGCTGTTTTGTGTGAAAGGCTCGTTCTCTCTCTCTCTCTCTCTCTCTCTTTCTCTCTTTTATATGTCCTCCTCGATCGTTTTTCACGCTATACGCGTGTCATCCAGTCGTCATCCGTCGTTCCTTTTCATTTCTGTCGCCTCGAATAACCACCCAAGAATCTTCGCAAGAAGGACGATTTACATAGTAGTTTGCTTGGACCACGCATGCTCAACCCTCGCTCCCATTTCGCTACCGACTTCACAGCGAATGAGAAAGTTCCCAGGGGTTGTAAGGGGGAAAAGGGTGGATATTATCACAGTCAATAGCCCTTGATATAAGCGGCGATGTGTTTCTTTTCCTCTTCTGAGAGGCCGTTCTTCAACGTTCTACGCACTGAAAAAGAAATCCCTTCGAGATACTTAATAGCACGTAGCTATGTAACACGCACACACACACACACGTGTGTGTATGTGTGTGCGTGTATACACATATACATACGGATACACATATTAAGTAGATAAACTATTGTCATAATCCAACTCTTTTCGATAATTTCGTTAACAATTATTAATGGCAAATTTCTTTCCGTATTAACGAATTATTAAAATAAATATTTCCCTATAATTGCCGTTTTTTATTTTCGCATAAAAATTCTTCGAAAGGAGCAGATTGTGTCAATATTTTTATTATCGCATACGTACACACACACAAATACACAGACGCACAGGACACACATACACACAGAGAGAGATTTGTTAAATCGTTGAAACAACATCAATTTCATTTCATTATTTTTATACAACCATATATGGCCATGCTTCGTTTCAATATTCGGCATTCCACGAAGCTTCGAAACTAACATGCTAGTTAATCGTCTGGTAAATAAATTAAATCGCTTCTGACGTGCTCTTATTTTCCACGTTGTTCCATAATTAATATTTATTCCATCGAACAAAAGAAAGATTCTCGTTTATTTCTTTCCCTCCATCTTCCCTTCCTTCCTTCCTTCCTTCCTTCCTTCCTTCCTTCTATGGCCAAAACGTCGGACGTGGAAGATATCTCGTTTTGTGTGCGTCTTAATCAGAAGCCGTCATTATCCCGCGGTGCAATCTTCGCCGAAAAGAGTTTAAGCAAGGAAGAAAAAAAAAAGGAGCGATTCGTGGCTCATTTAAATGTTAAATAAGAAACGGAGAATACGCGGCAGGATTCTCGCTTCTCGCTCATTTCAACGGGAAAAGAAATAAAAAGAGAGGAATATAATAGAAGAGATGAGGGAGAGGAGAGGAAGGATCGAGGAAAAAGGAAAAAATAATTATAGTAATAATAATAATAATAATAACAATAACAATAACAATAATAATAATAATAGTAATAATAACAATAGAAAAGAAGTTATAGATGCTATTATTAAAGGAGAAAGAATCAGAGAATAATCATCGAGTGGCCGGCTCGTTTTCCATTATAACGATTAATCCAATTTATTGGATCGTTCATTAGCCATTGTCCTTGGCTTAAAGACGTTTTTCTTCAACATTCTTAATCGACAAGCAAATATCGTTAAATGCGATCTTCGCTTTTTCTTACTTTTTTTTTCTTTCTTTCTTTCTTTTTTTTTTCTTTTTTTTTTTAGATTATCTCCTTTCTTCCTCTCGTCCCATGAGACACGTTATCGATTTTTTACTCGATAAATTTACGAGGAAAACAATAAATGGGGATGGCATATCTGAGGTAACCACTTTGTTAGCTTCTCTAAGTTGGTTCCGTGTAAAAGCTATGTATATATATATGTGTGTGTAAATGTCGTTTAGGGGTGCGCTAAACGAAAGAATACCTTAAAAGTATCCGATTAAAACTAACTACGATTTCTTTTATCTACCGGTAACACGGCTCCTTTATGTCATTTCCGTTCCCCCGTCGCATTTTCCTTCCCCTTCCCCCTTCCCCGCCCCCAGTCCCGAGCCCCCCATTCAGTTTCACAAAAGGAAATAGAACGTAAGGTCCATTGTTCCGATAACGAGGTATAAAAAGAGAGTTTTCGATAATAAAGTCGCATTATCAGCGAGCAGAGGGACATCGTCGAGTTGTCTGAGATCGTTTAAAGGGAGGTATTACTTACCTCTTCGACTGTTATATCTCTTGGACTTAGCAATTTAATTATCGGCAAAGAAAAAGGAAAACAAAGTTAAGGGATTCTCTCTTCTTTTCCTTTTTGTTCTTTCTACCTCCCCCGCCCTCCCCCCGTCGGACCACCCTAACGGAAAAGAATTCGGTTAAAAATAAAGGTAAAACGATGGTACATATAAGCAATCATTATCGTAATACGATGATCGATCGATCGATTAATTGATAAATCGTTCGACAAGTATCGATGCGTGGCTCGTCAATTATTTCGTCGGCGAGCCCCTCTCGCCGCCAACGTTCGAATCCGATGCAAATAACACACCGCGTATAAACGGATGCACATAGCTGCTGTTACTTATATCGATTATTTAATCGATATCCCGTTACAAAAATATCATTCTCACAATAGAATCCCTTTCGAAGTGGAACATTTTGGAAATTCTTTTTACGATCGTTTATATAACAGAATCCTTACGATTTAATTCTATCATAATAATGTCGTATTAACGTACGGTCTGACTTGAAATATATCGAAGAAATATATCGAATATAATAACTTTCTTTGCCTCGTTAAAAATGATATCATTTATATGAAACGTCGGGATAATTTTAAATCACTACCTACGTAATTACTATGTATCGAATAGATGTTTCGATCCGACGTTTCCTCGATGACGAAAATAATTTATTTTGGACACAATATTATACGTTAAATTTCGCCCCCGAGGCGTTAAAGAAGAATCTATCAATTTGACGTAGAACGTAATATCCTATACGACTTACGACTTATATACGAGAAAAGCGAATCTCTACGAGTTATACGAGTATGCACACATACACACATATCCACGTATATACATATACGCGTATAAAAGAGAAAAGAAAAGAAAAAACGATATAAACAAAACAAAAAAAAAAAAAAAACGTACACACACACGATGCGATGAAAACATCCTCTTCTCTCTACGGTGTTTTCGGTGTTTGTACCAAGCGAAAACTTATTTGCTTTATAACAACAGTAGTAGGCTTAACTTTTTTTTACTTAAACCACCGGGCACAAACACGCATCTTCCGTTACTTCGTCGTTCACAGTTTCATATATTCGTCGCAGCAGAGATAGAAACAAGATGTCCCACAAGTTACGGTACGTTAGCCGGAGATTAATATTGAGTTAAACGTGGCAATTAGGAGAAAGCTTTGCGAGTTACACGAATTCAACGAAGATGCATGCGCAAAAGCGGTGAGCTCCTTTTGTTAGTTACAAACGAAGAAAAGAGAAAGAGAGAGAGAGAGAGAGAGAGAGAGAGAGAGAGAGAGAGAGAGAGAGAGAATCTTGAGAAAATTCAGATAATGATAATGATTATGATGATGATGATGATGATGATAATGATGATTGCCGTCAAAATTAAAAAGGGAAAAAAAGTAAAACCTTGTTATTTCATAATAAAAAAGTAATACACGAGAGAGAGAGAGAGAGAGAGAGAGAGAGAGAGAGAGAGAGAGAATCTTGAGAAAATTCAGATGATGATAATGATTATGATGATGATGATGATGATGATGATGATGATGATGATGATGATGATTATGATGATGATGATGATAATGATGATTGCCGTCAAAATTAAAAAGGGAAAAAAAGTAAAACCTTGTTATTTCATAATAAAAAAGTAATACACGAGAGAGAGAGAGAGAGAGAGAGAGAGAGAGAGAGAGAA
>OU964961.1:9960213-9985213 GCA_918808275.2 Dolichovespula sylvestris
ATTTTTTCTCTTTTATTATATTTTCTTTTTTTTTCTTTTTTTTTTTTTTTTTTAATCACCAACCGTTGCTGATGAGCCGGCAAACAAAATAATTATAAATAAACGTGGAAGAAGATAGAAAAAAAAAAATAAAGTAACAGAGTGGAGGTGCAGGGTGCGGGGATCACACTTACAAGACTTACGATCGGCGTGTCTCGTCCTTTTACGTTCCCTCGGTGTCGTCCTCGTAGCCGGCGTCTTCGTTGCAGTTTTTACGAGAGATTCTAGAAGCTCGTCATCGCCGTCGGTGAGATTACCGTTCGTACCTTCGTCTCTCAGCAAAGGTCCCAGCGTGGTTCGTCCTGAAAAATAAAAGAAGAGTTTATCTTTCGCTTAAAAATAACGAAACAGTTGCGTGCTACGATATAAATAGTTATATTAAGGTAATAATTAAAAAAAAAAAAGAAATACTGTAAATTCATTAAAAAATATCAACATTCTTTACATATTGTTGTTTTATTATTATTATTATTATTATTATTATTATTATTATTATTATTATCATTATTATTATTATTATTATTATTATTATTATTATTATCATTATTATCATTATTATTATTATTATTATTATCATTATTATTATTATTATTATTATTATTATCATTATTATCATTATTATTATTATTATTATTATTATTATTATCATTATTATCATTATTATTATCATTATCATTATTATTATTATCATTATCATCATCATCATCATCATCATCATCATCATCATCATCATCATCATCATCATCATCATCATCATCATCATCATTATCATTATTATTATTATTATTATTATTATCATTATTATTATTATTATTATTATTATTATCATTATTATTATTATTATTATTATTATTATCATTATTATTATTATTATTATTATTATTATTATTATTATTATTATTATTATTAATTATTATTATTATTAATTATTGAATTATGATTAAATGAGTGTTGAAAAATATTGTCTATCAATACTGGATTACCGTCGGAATTTATTACATTATTTATTGATTCATTTCAATACTATATATTATTCAATCAAAAGTACCGACAATTCAATAGAAAATTATGACATTATTTATCATTCAACCTTAATATATGTTTGTGCGGATGATGAATGAAAACTGAAAATATTATTTTTCTTTATCACAACATGTATACTTTCGTAATAACGTTGAAAGGAGAATAGACGAATGAAAAACTGAAACTGGTTAAAATAATTCTAAATAAATAATCCAAACGAAGCCGGTTAACAAAGTTAAACGACCATCGCGTTTATTCTTAAATCTTTGCTCTCGAGATTTAACCCTTGAAGACGTCGACATTTATCTAGCCTAACGACGCTAGCGAAGCTAAAGGAGTTTACAAAAATGAAGAATAATTTTCGCGCTTTCTTCTTGTCTCCTACGATACAAAGCAAAACGTTTGTCCCGTTTTTAAAAATAGCCATAGGTATCTTTCAAAAGATACTTGAAAAAAATGACAAGAACATCTTCTATATAAACCTTTGACGAGTTATCTTGCGATAGACAGATAAAGAAAATTTTTAAATTCATTTAATTATTAAGAACCGAAAAGACATCGATTGATAAAAGATATAAAAACAAAAAAGAAAACTGATAATATAGAAAATTTGTCATATAGCCTATATTTAGCTAACATACGTTGGTGTAACCGTCACTGCTTTCTTCATAGTTGAATTCCATAGATGTTATATACCGGCGCTGAGAAATACATATGAAATTCTGGCGAATACTATACTTGTGAAGTTCATCTAACTTTCGCAAAGACAACCATATATATGATGTTTAACTAATATCGTACCACATATTGTAAAGTTCGCCGCGGTACATTTATTTTTAATATTTACATTAATAACTTCGGCGCTCAGAAAGCCATACAAAATTCGGCGAATACCGTCTTTGTGAAGTTCATCGAACATTCGCTAAAAAAATTCGATGTAATTCAGCGAATAACATACCGTGTATTGTAAAGAGTTGGCCATGGAACGCCAACTACGATTGTAAAAAAAAATCATTCATATTTCAACTCATAACTCAATTCCCTAAATGAATTTTCCCAAAGTCGAGATCCTATTAAATTTCTTTCTCACATCGGAAAATGTTAAAATGGTAGAAATGTTTAGATTCATACCGTTTCATCGAAATTCTTAAAACAGATTTGAAGATGAAATTGACAATGAAATATAAAGACATATATAAAAGAATTGTTCGTTTCATAGTATTGGATTAAAATGATTTAAAACGTATCGAAAGTCTCGTGTATTAAATAAATCAAATTGATAGACACTAGAACTAAAATATATAATATAAACACACACACACACACACACACACACATTAGATTTAAAATATAACGCAAGAATGCATTTAATACAGATGGTAAAAAATTAAAAAATTATTTGTATTTAATAATTACAAATAACTAAATTATTTGTAATTATTTGTGTAAAAAGTATTTCTACCGATTGTATAACGATTTAATATTCCGATGAGACTTTTAACGTTAGAAACTTTATCGCGGCAAGAATATTTCTGATAGGCTAAGGTTCAATATCTTTTTGTTTTGAAATATAAAGACGAAGCAAAGAAGAGGAGAAGGAAAAAAAAAAGAAGAACCGTCGAAAGCTCACCGTCCTTTCTCTGCCTTCGCCAGGGTAGCGTACCATGAATACTTTCGACGTCGGAAATGTCACTTCCGAGGAGTTGCCTCAGTTCGGCGTCCGCTCGATCCTCTTTCGTCCTGAACTTACCGACCTGAAAAAGAATACAAAAGAGATACAGAAAGAGTGAGAAAGAGAGAGAGAGAGAGAGAGAGAGAGAGAGAGAGAGACTTATTCGAGAGCACCATAGAAAAGAAGAAGATAAAAAAATCGAACGAATAAAGAAGACTTGACGTTTAGCTTAGATCCTCTCACCTCGGTGATCATCTTTCCCCTTGTCTTATTTCTTTCTCGATGATTGGCCTTCTTCTCGAGCTGCTGTATCACCCTTTCCCGGGTCGTTCTATATTCGAGAGCGAACTCCGATACTATCCTACAAAACTCGTTCGGTTTGGAGTCCTGTACTCTGTGGAGCGGTATACCAAGCCAGAGTATGAACTTGTGAAATCGATTTATAATACGCCTGTGAACGATACCCAGGACTATTATCCTTTCCGCACAGTCGGCGAGAAAGTCAGACATCCTGAAATGAACGTAATGGGACAAGAGGGAGGATAAGAAAACATCTGCAGTATTATCGATATATATATATATATATATATATTTATATAAATTATATATATTTATTATATATTATATATTATATATTTATTATTTTATTATATATTATATATTTATTATATATTATATATATATAATCAATATATATAATACATATAAATATATATATATATATATATATATATATATATATATATATATACACATATCTATCTATAATATAGTGAGTGACTATATATAATGGACGAATCGTTTTTTATTTTGGAAAAGAGAGTCATAAAAGAAGTGTCAAGAAAAAGAAAGAGGAAGAGAGAGAGAGAGAGAGAGAGAGAGAGAGCGAAAGAAAGATTAGACAAGTGAGCACGGGACCGAAAGTAGATTGAGGTTTTGCTAAGGATGTCAAGGACGAGTGTTCTTCACGTGCAGCCAACCGATAAACTCAACGCCTTGCTACTTCGTAAACGAAAGTGAAAAAAATGTTAAGAAAAAAGACGCCTTTTAGCTTCGTACACACACACACGCGCGCAGCGAATATCCTACGCTATATATATATATATATATATATGTATGTATGTATGTATGTATGTATGTATGTATGTATGTATGTATGTATGTATATAGCGAAGGATGAGGAAGGTGTAGATAAGAACGATATTGGAGAGAAATTAGATAAAAAAGGAAAGAAAATGTGATAGGGAAGAAGAAAAAACTAAAGAGAAAAAGACACATTAGAGAGAGAGAGAGAGAGAGAGAGAGAGAGAGAGAGAGAGAGAGAGAAGGGAATGTTGGAGCAAGGACATTTTCTCTAATTAATGGCACGGTAATTTGGAAGATAGCCAAGGGAAGGCTTCGTAGTCGTCAAAATTGCCAAAAATTTTCCAACTTACGGAAAGATCGAAAATAATGAAATATAGGAGCTAACACGTAGCTGGTTACTCACTTGACCTTCATCATCGTCGAACCGTCGTGTTTGGCGATTAATTTTAAATGATCCCACGACGCCTTGCACTCGTTCTCGAGTTTTCCAATGTTAGCAGCCAATTCGTCGAAGTCGATCTTCGAAGCACGCGTCACTGCACCGATCTGAAAGTCGCGCGATGTTTTTTTGTTTTTTTGGCAGACAAAAATTTTTCAGCAAATTGTTCTCTTTTTCACTTTGTTGACCTCTTCCGAGATCCCGTATAAGAAATGAGCCCCAGTTGATTTGTTTTTCCACTTTCTTTTTTTCTTCTCTTCTTTCGTTTACGCAAATAATATAATGTTATTTTTACAAATTTTTCGTCGATTCGAATGCCCAAATTCGAATAGATCTTTTCCAAAGTGTTAAACCCATTCGAAGCAAATCGAAGCTTTCGAAAAAGAAGAAGAACATTGGAAACTCGCTATCGTGTAAACGTCGCTCGATTACCCCCTCACGTGCAACGATGCAAAAGCGAACGCGCGAACTTTCTTATTCTCTCTCTCTCTCTCTCTCTCTCTCTTACCTCGGAATAAAGGTCCGTGGAATCCGGAAACTTTTCCATCACCATATAGCAGAGGTGATGAAGTAGCGAGTGCTTGTGAACGGTGTCCTTTACTTCAGGTACTTTTGCGAGGTATTCCAGCTGAAAGCCCTTCACCTGAAAAAGACGACGTGGGGAGGACGTCGTTTTCTACTAGATATCCCTTATATTCTCCTCTCTTTCTATCTCACCGACAACTTTTTATTTATCTATTTTTTCGCTTTCTTCGCTTCTCTCTCTCTCTCTCTCTCTCTCTCTCTCTCTTTTATTTTCTTTTGCTACGTTACTTCACATTCTGAGCGCATCCTTTTTCTACCATCTATCGAACTCATCCAAGTGATAAGTACGATAGAGAGAAAGAAAGAGAAAAAGGCAGAAACAGAGAGAGAGAGAGAGAGAGAGAGAGAGAGAGAGAGAGACGGAGAAAATGCAAGGATTTTCTATCACAATTATTAACGAGTCCAGGAGAAAGTTTTATTGCAGTCGACATCGTTATTGGAACAAGAATATATCGTACAGAATCGAATCACGATGATTTTACCGGCTTTATTATATAGGACGAATTAAGCGGATGTCATTTGGCCGGAGTTCACTACCCACCTCGTTTCCGTTGAGAAATATCCCGATCGAAAGGAGCGTGCTTAGAATCCCGCGAAAGGTTTTATTCACTCGCAGAGTCTCCATTCCCTGCTTGAGATCCATCAAAGGGTCCGCAATTTCCTGAAGTCACAAAGATACGCGTTCGCGATTACTATTTTTTCTTCTTCTTTTCTTTTTTTTTTTTCTTTTTTTTAGTTATACTCTTCTACTTCCTTTTATTCTCGATCATATTTAAATATAAATAAAAAAATGTTTAATATCTCGATGATTTAATCTTATCCGTATAAGTTTAAAAAGAACTGGAATAAGCTCGAAATTGGTTCTTTCGATATCATATCGAGGAGGAAAAGAATTCAAAAAAAAAAAAAAAAAATAATTGAACCTATGAGATTCTATCTCACGATCGATACGGACACGCGCGTGAGAAAAGGTGAAATTTTGCGGTCAACTATTTTACGCTTCGACGCGTATAAATGCTTTCCGCGAAGCTCACAGAAGCATGGACCGAAGAGGAGATGATATCGATGAAGAGAGTATGTCAAGCCAACCGATTTCTTTGATAGGACAAAGTGGAATTTGGGCTCGGAAAGAGACAAAGAAATATCCTTGGATCTTTTCTTACTAGGATACGAGTTAAATGCGCCAAACTAAATCGTTAAACGTAGTGAAATATTCAATAATTTTACACATTTTCATACGTTATATAATATTAATTTTTTCTACGACTTTAAAAAGTGCAAATTCAATCAAAAGTATATTCCTTTATCGATACAATTTACTTTATGCTCAATTATTTCTGTTTCTTTTTTTTTTTTTTTTTTTTTTTAATTATCGAACTGAATTATTCTAATCAAAGGTATTATTTTACCCATTGAATTATTTCTTTTTTTTTTTTTTTTTTTTTTGTTATAAGCTAACACTGCACCGTTCTAATCCGAAAAGTAAATATGGATATTATGATAAATAAAAGTGTTTGTATTTTTTTTTTTTTTTTATCTAAAAATGACGAAAAGAAATAAAAATGTGATTTCAACTGACCTTCTCAGAATTTTCAAAGTCCAGTTTAAATGCCCAGAGCTTCAATCTTGCTGGCAATTCCGATATCGATGCTAAAGTGAGTAGGAATTGTTCTGCCGATCCCAAAGGAAGATCGGGATTTGCGGCCTGTGCCTCTTGTATCCTCGATCTTTCTTCTTCCGTCGGTAGCATCGTCAGGAGTTTCTGTCGCGTATAATATCGAAAAAAAGGAAGGTGTGTGGACGAAGGATGGGATAATGGGACGAGCAAAAGAAACGAGCAAAAAAAAAAAAAAAAAAAAAAAAAAAAAAAAGAAAAAAAAGAGATAAATCAGAAGAATAATTCACAAACTGGAGTTCGAGACACGTGACAAATCAATGCGAGGATTGACGTTGAACAAAAAATTCAATTGATTGATTTCCGTCTCTCCGAAAATGGAGATCAAAAAAAAAAAAAAAAAAAAAAAAAAAAGATAAACTAAGAAATAAACTGGAAATTCGACGTTCTAATTTTGAAATAAAATTTATCTTAGGAAAAGATTAAAGACGATCTGTTCAGATTGTTGTCAAAAATTATACTTTATATAGAGAAACTTAATTCAATTAATATCGTGACATTATAAAGATGAATAGAAAACAAAAAAGAAAAAGTTTTTAAATGAATAATAAAATCTTACCTCGATACCCTCTCTATTCATAATGGTCGCATCCATCTTTAAAATGGCCGTTTTGATGGATCTTGGTGGTGGCAATTTTGTCATGCCGATATTGATCGCGTTTGATCTCTTGTGGTCGAGTACGATGATCTCTTTATTCTTGTTCATTTCTTGCTGCTTCTACTCGATCGAACAGAAGACATAAAGATTTGTTTATAGATGAAAAACGATAGTCGTTTCGATCGCAGCTCACAATTCGACGTTTTTTTAGCTCGATTGATCGATGATCTCGTTACGCGAAACGATGTTAAACGTTAGTTTGGTGCACGTGATAATGATTAAACAAATAAAAAAAAAAAAAAAAAAAAGAAAAGAAAAAAGAACAAAAAATATACGATCAACGTTTCAACTGACATTAGTCGATGGTAGACTATTTAGTAAAGAATGTTGTAAAGTCGATTGAGGAAAGAAGAAGAACGAATTTGTGCTAAAAGCAAGGAAGTTAAATAGGAACGATCGTTTAAAGCGAAAGATTACGAGGCGTTTCGTAAAAGTTTTTACTCGCTTCATCTTACTTCTCTATTTCTTTTCTCTTTCATGAAGCGAAAATGCAGAGTTACGGGAAATAAATAGCAGACGAAAAGAAAAATAACAGACAAATCTTGATCGGATGATGAGCGAAGAAAGTATGAAAGGTAGAAAAAAGAGAACTCGACTAAAATAAATCGTTCCAAGTTTTACCTAAGTTACCTTAATTAGTAAACCTCATGAATAAGATTGATCGTGCATCGAGGATATGAATAGAAAAGCATGTAAATGCATACAAGGTGCGTAGAAATAATGCATAAGAAAAAATGGGGGAAGGAGAATGATGTTCGGTTAGAAAAGCCACGCTTTAGAAAAGTTAAGAAATTAAGACTCACCTCCTGTCAAATTCCAGCATGCCATTTTGTTCATTTTTCGTGCGAGCACCAACAATATTGCAAATAATACAAGAAGATATTAGTCGTTTTGCGGTAAACCGTCACCACCCAACCACCATCCGTCATAATTATCGTACGTGATTGTTATCGTCACGCGATCTCGTTAAAGCTAAAACCGGTACTATTTTTTTCAAGAAATCTCGGGGGCTACTACCATACTATCGTATCAAATGTTTGTACCGAGTGACGTTAAGTACATTTTCGACATTTTACGCTGCGGGACGGATCGTATACGCATAAATACTTGTGTGTGTGTGTACCTCGCAAACCGGTTAATCTTCCTAAGGAATCGTTTAACGTATTTACGCTTCAAATTTCTTTAACTCGAACGTTCCAACTTAGTCCCCCCCTTTTTATACGCTTAACACTTAACAGGGAAACGTATACGTGTATATAAACCTGACAGCAGATAAAAAAAAAAAAAAAAAAAGAAAAAGAAACATTGAATTTTTGTTTCTTCCAACTTTCGATTTTGTCGAATTTACTTCTGTGTTATCATTGATACTAAACAAAAACAAAAAATTGCACGCGATAAACAATAACGTTGGCTTTGAAAATGTCGATGTAAAAAAGAATCTCCAAAAACGATACTGATCCTTTTTCATTCACACCAACTGCTCGTATTTGTGTTTTCCTTTTATGTCCGTTACTTCTACTAAATTCTCATAGGATTTTCCGCGTTGTGTTAATTATTACCGAGCTTCCGGGCGTGCGTATACGTTCAGGGGTAGAGAAGAGAAATAATGCAGACGAAAAGCAGAAAGAAAGAAAGAAAAAGATAGAGATACGAACGGAAAAATGGAGAAAGAAAAATAACGCGAGAACTTAATTACGAAATTTGCCGGGTTACGACGCAACGTAAAATATGGACAAGTCGGAGGGGATAAACTTGACTTTTAATTACACTTATAATTAGCGTCGTGTCGCATCTGCGTAATTCTGCGATAGTTCTCATCACAATGGCGCCGATTCGATCGGCAAAGCTAGTTTCTGTTGTACTTTAATGACGTTAAATGATAGAGCAACGTCTCGAAATGATTTCCTGAAGGAACGAAATAATCCATTCGTTGAATTCACAATACAGATCGAAACAGACACATTAAAGCAGAGAGAGAGAGAGAGAGAGAGAGAGAAAGTTCCAGCGAAAGGAAAGAAGAAAGAAGAATTATCCTTGTTTCGCAAGAAAAAGAAAAAATTATAATAACAATGTAACTACGCATCGAATGCAAGAAATTGTTCGTATGATCGAACACCTCGTCGTCGTTTGATCGTAAAAGGATAGATACATTTTACTTAAGATCGTAGGTACTCTCACCTTGGTGATAAGATCCTTGGCTCTGCTCTCGAATAGATGTTCGAGCTTTTGGGTGTCAACGGGCACTGGTAAGAGCTCGTCCCAGATCATTTTGTTCTTGTCTAATCTCGAAAGGATGATGGGATCGTCCCTGACTTCTTTCCAGAAGAGCTTCACGGTCTTCTTGCTCTTTTTTATGGTCAAGGTCGAAGTTGGAGAGGTTAAGGATGGATTCCTAGAAGAGTTAGCTGGATCGTTGTTCATCGGGGATCTCGTCGATTTGAGATTGAGAGGTGAAAAAAGAGGTGGCGGGAGATGGGGTAAAGGGGGTGGAGGTTTGGCACCAGAATTTGGAGGCAATATAGAAGGAGGTGGAGCTGGTACCATAGGCGGTGGCGGCGGTGGAACGCCATTCGTCACGTTTACCGGACCTAAAACGTCGATCTCATCGTCCGAATTCAAATCGGTAAAGTCAAGGTCACATAGAGCCAAGGGCCTCTTCAATTTCTTAACGAGCTCCTCCCAGTGCAACTCATTCTCGGACTTCTTCACTTCCTGTACCTTTGGCAGATTGTCGCCCGTCGGTGATTTTAATACGTCGGCCTTGGACTTTGACTTGGCCAGGCCCTCTTTGGCCTTCGAGATCAAGCCGCTCATATCTCCTATCCTGAGAACGAACGATCGAGAAAAAAAAAAAAAAACACGGAGAGAACGTGTCTAATTGTATTTAATCGTCCCACTTGAGGATTTCTTCTTAATCTCTCCTAAATAACGTTTAGCTATCTTCGTCATCTCTTACCTCGAAACCTTTTCGTCGACGGGACTACTCGGTATGAGATTCTGTGCCGTTAACTTCTGCGTAAGATCCTTGACGGTACCTTCTCGTTTCAGTTGCAAAACCACTCGACGATTCTCGTCATCGTCGGTATGATTGCCCTCGTCGCACTCGACACTCTCATCGGGACTCTTACCGTACCAAGGCTTCTTCTCCTCGGAATCGAGCTTGTTCGCGGTGTTCATTAGCGGTGTTAAATCCTTCCTGTTATTCGTCCGGGAGAGTTTGTTCGACGGTGAATCCGTTTTTCTTTCGTAGGACGTGCCATTGGCGTATCGTAAACCATTCGACGAGAAGGAACCTTATAACATTATCGTAACAATGCTGCTTATCCAATGGGAGAGAGAAAGAAAGAAAAAAAAAAAAGAAAATCAATAATTTTTATACTACTACTACTCACTCTCCTGATCGTCCGAATGGCCGACCGATGCTCTCATGTTCGCGGTAGCCTCTTGTTGCTCCCTGATAAAACTCCTTTGCCTCTCCGCTCGTTCTCTTCTACGTCTCAATGCTGGTGTCACGCCAACGTCGACTGAAACACGGGACGGATCATTTTCCTCCCTAATCTTTCCGCTAACGACTTTCCGCTTATCGTATAACGCGCGAATCGTTTCTGGTAGGCGTCGAGATTCGTATTCTCGTCCAATCCCGTTCAATTATTTCGAACGATTCGCGATAATAACCAAAGAAGAGATTCGAAATCTTTTGCGATCAGAATTAGTTCGGGTTAATCGGCTAGGTCACCTTTATTCTCCTTGTAGCTGCCATTGAGCTGAACTTCGCCAAGATGTCCTTGAGAACTTTGAGAGCTACTCGATTCGTCATCGTCATCGGGCAGACTCGAATTCAAGGTGTTGTTCAGGGAGCTAAGCCCCAAAGAATGGTTAGAGCGTGGACTTAAGCGAGCGTTCAAGGACATCGAGAGCGGCGACGTGCCGGTCGAGTGCCTGCGGGACTTTCGACGTTCGTGAGAATCCACAAGAGACTTCCGGTTGCGTAGGGTCTTCCTGCGAATTCAGTGAAACGACCTTCTGTAATCTATGATACGCAAACATTGACGTCGACGTTCTTTCGACGATCTTTCTTTCGTTTATAAAAAAAAAAAAAAAAAAAAAAAAAAAACATCGTACAGAAGAAAGGTATTTATAACGGAGAAACAAAAAAGCAAGAAATACCTAAAGCAAATACTAATTGCTTGATAATCTCAATGGAAGTGCATATTATGAATACGAAATGAATAAAATACAATATAGGTAATACGTATAAAGTAATTCATACTTACATATATATATATATAACGAATACTTATTGGTATATGAATGATCTACTTATTACATAACTGTATAGCAACTATCTACTAATAGTCATGGAATGTGAATAGCAATGTGTGCTTGTGCATATTTAAAATGTAGTACACGTACGATATACGTACTACACATATGTGAAAAAAAAAAGAAGAAAACTAAGATCGAGAAGGTAATGTTTCATACCTGATATTGTCATCGAGCTGTCGAATTGGCGATCCTCGGTCGTTACCATCTTCATGATGGAGTACAGCCTCATAAATTTGAAACTGTCTAAGAAGATCGAGATCCGTTCCTTGTTTCGACATATACCTTTGAATAATACCTTCGATTCCTTGCTCTTCGAGACAGTCTACCTGGTCGTAATACGTGTCTTGATCGGGTATACCGTTCAAACACTTGTTTACCAAGGTCGTCGCGTATATTAGTAGTTCTGTGTCAGCGGCATCATAATCCTTCAAAAGCTTCATTACGTTCGTCCATGGTATCATACCTCTCGACGTGTCTACTGAACGCACAGCACGAACGAGCAACAAACTGTTCGTTTCCACGTATTCGACGAAAACCAGCAACAACTTCAAAGCCGTCTTTACGACCAACCGAAAGCGACTGGCTATAAGGGTGTATAACCACTGTACCGTCTGGCCATGTTCTATTACGCCATTCATGCCGTCCACGTAGAGCATCACCTGACCGAGGGCTATATATGGATGAAACATTTTATACCTTTATTACCTTGTAAATCTTGTTTAAAGTCTAAGTAATTGAGAAATGGATTATAATCAATAATTCATATAAATGCCTTAAAAAGTAAGCGTTGCGATAATAATCGCTTTATAATTAAATCAGATCGAAACGATTTCGACGAAGCTTGTAAATTTTCTTTGCAAATATTGAAAATTATAATTCAACGAAACGAATAATGTACTCTTGTATTATAAAATATACAATGTTCTATATACCTAAACCAAATCCATGTAAGAAACTGACGATAAAACGGTTTCTTCGATGATGTTGTAGTCACGAGTTATGGTTTTCGCGAATTAGGATCTCAGGATCTTTTTACGAGGCGATAATAAGGGCGATTTATTATCAAGATGCAACCAATTAATTGGTTATCCATTTTTACGTACGATTAAGCAAGCAGATAATCAGACCAATCGACCCTTGTCACCGATAGAACACGATTCTCAAGGACAGATGTTTCCTGTTCTTTTTCGATGTTTCAACTACTTTTTCCCCTCCGCCCCCCTCTCTCTATCTATCTATCTATCTATCTATCTATCTATCTAT
This sequence comes from Dolichovespula sylvestris, assembly GCA_918808275.2. NCBI lineage: Eukaryota > Metazoa > Arthropoda > Insecta > Hymenoptera > Vespidae > Dolichovespula > Dolichovespula sylvestris. The sequence goes on from OU964961.1 coordinate 9,972,980, forward strand.
ATATATATATATATATATATATATATATATATATATATATAAAGAAATGGTAGATTAAATTAGGAAAGAAAAACAGATTATAGAAAATAAAACTTGAATTATCGTTTCTTTGTTTTACAGAGCAACACAATCGGTTCATGATTATTGTCGATTTCTAACCTAAGGGGGAATAGAATAAGAATCACATTATATATACATACATATATATATATATATTTATTTATTTATTTATATATATAAAATAAGCCTGCTCTTAATTAATTAATTAAACTCGTCACGATATAAAATCGACCTTCCAACCAACTGAAATTATGCCGTAACGGGACGCGAAATCTTTACAAACGCAAACGCGCGACGAAGAATCGAAAATCTCGTCTTTTGAATATAAACGAAGATCAAGGAAAAAGAGGGATAGATAGCGAAACTCACTGAATGTTCTTCCCTCTTATCTCCTTACCTCCTACATAACCGGAAGAATCCTATTCGCGAGAGCGTGAAAGGGTTCAATTATTTCGACCGATTTACCATCCGCTCGGACGTGAGAAGAAAATCTAATTTTCACGAGTCACTGGCACCTTCCTAAATTCCTTTTAGAAATGCGTCAAAAATTAATCATGCGGTTTAATCGACAACCTGAAATATTTTTTCACTATGCATATCGCTAAATCGCAGATACCGAACGATGGATGGAATTTCAAATTTTCCGATAAATTTTCATGAATTTCGAATGCAGCAGATTGTTTTCTATATACAACACAGGTATATACGTCCCGCATATATATATATATATTCTCGTTTTACGAATTCCAATGATAGTTTCTATTAATAAAAAAAAAAAAAAAGAAAGAAAGAAAAAAAAACAAAAAGGAAAAAAATAACCTTATCTTTTTCAATGAACAAAATTAATTATCGGAAACAGAAACACAGACATTCATAAAATTGTATTTACATGATACATATAAATTTGCGCGTTACGAAAAAGAGGTTGAAACGAATTCATCTGTAAAAGCGGGATTTACTTATACACACACAGATATATATATATATATATATATATATATATATATATATATCGTACCTATGTACATACACATATACACGTACGTACTTATATTGCTACACAGTAGTACGACCTACGTTCATTCGTGGCCGTAATGACAATATAATCGTAAAACGATTCGAGTACGTGAGGGAGAGAGAGGGAGGGGGGTGGCGAAATGGTAGTAGGACTCTATAGGACTACATTAATCCGCTCGTTATCATTACGCAAAGCTATAAGTTACGCCGCAATATCTAATTAAACGGTATGGACATAATATATGCAGGTAAACGTAGATATGGTGAGGTCGCTGCAATCATCCGTTTTCCGAATGGTTCGTTTTTGCTCACTATGGGCTGTTATAGCTCGGCTATATTATAATCAACAAACTAAAAGGATGATGGTCGATAGAGAGGAGGGATGTTTGGGGTGAGTGGAGTTAAACGAGTTGCAGGAAACATCGGCTATAATAAGCCGCGGAAAGGCATAGCGACGCGCTCGCATCTAATTAGAGATTTCGCGAAAACATATTACAAGATGCGAGCAACGTCCATTAGTTTTTAACCGTCAAAGCACGGAAACATTAAAGCCCTCGCTAAGCGCTGGTACATCAGCCTCGTGCAAAAATAATGTTACGCCAATCGCACGGCGCGTTGTATCGCATAAAAAAACTGAATTCGTTCCGTGATTTGTAATCCCGTTATCCGCTCGTTCAATAAAAAAACCTGTCCAAGTTGATATTGGATCCAAATATTTTTTGACTCGTCGATAAAACATGAAGAAATGTAAATGAATTAGAAAAGAAGGAAATTACGTAAGACGATTAATTCTATTCGCAATGGAAATCAATAATTATTTAATAAATACGAAACGAGGGAAGAATGAATTTTAGTATAATAGAAATGAGTAATTAAATGAAAATAAATATTAAACGTAAAGATGAAACGACAAAAATTTGCCTAAACAAGCCTCGCTTGGTGCTTTTCAATGCTCGTTAGTTTCGATGTCAAGTTCGCTTGCGTGCTGCCAAAAGCCGCTTCCAACGATAAGTAACATATTTAATCGTTCGTTCTACGTTAGACTGAACTGCTACATAATTCAGGGAAACAGGTGTTTTATGTTCGTGTATATTTCATTACGTTCGTTCTCGCTCATAATGGACTCTCGACGGTATAAGAATCGATATTTCGAAAATGAAAAAAAAAAATATTACCCTTTTCTTCGATTTTAAATTACCGCCCTTAACTTTGCAACTTTAAATTGTTTTATATAGATTACGTTTTACGGTGAAATTAATCATTTTATTGCTTGTATGTTTAATGTAACGTTTAATTAAGTTCCCACGTTTTATTAACATTACTTTAATAATTGTGCGATTCAATTCATTTTTTTTTTTTATATTCTAATATCGAGGTTCTCGTAGAACTGTATTATATTATGAAATTACCGATATTATTATACCCGCATATCCCATAATTTCAGATTGAATTAACCTACGTTACATTAAGGTATTAAAATCCGAGCGATATTCTTTTTTTATTCTTTCCCATTCCACCGAGACAATTCAAAAGAAAAAAAAAAAAAGAAACAAAATGAAGAAAAATAAATGTTTTAATATTAACGTTCTCTTAACTTTAACCTTGAGCAAAAAGAAAAAGAAAAGAAAAATAAGCTCTGCAGAGAAATTTTATTCTTTTCCCTCGATCGTTTGCTCTTTCATTTCGTTACATTAAATCGATCGATCTATCGATCGATCGATCGATCGAAGGAGATCGAACGCGACCTTATACGTTCGCGAAACTTTCGCAGTAAGTTCGATGTAACGCACAAAATGCAATATCAAAGATGGTATTCATAATTTGATACGAGCAACGAACTTTCAACTTGTACGGGTTTCGCCTTGCGGCAAAGAAGTTTTTCTTCTTTGAAAAACTTCTTTTCTTTTTTCATCGTCTACAGCTTCGCGGCATTGCCCAACGTAGAAAAGCAATCGAGGAAGGAAAAACAGCTCGCTCGCTCGTCCAATTCCATTCCATCGTCTCGACAAAATGATTATTATTATATTATCGACATTTATGAGAGTTCGGCTTATTATTATAGGATGATCCTTCTTCTTAAAATCTTCCTGCTCGTAGTCATTTACTTTGAGATTACAAAAACTGACCGAGTAATAATAAAACGGGAATAAAAAATATTCGAAGGGAAATTTTTACTTCTCATAGAAAATGAAATTATAATTTCAATCGGTTTCCATGATCGAAACGAATTAATTATCTATCTATGATACAAAAAAATAAATGTTGTTTCTAAAGATTACGACAAATTTTTACGATGGCCTGGATCTATGTATAATATCCAATAAAACATTTTCAAAGAAGTAAAACGTTAGACGATCATTATTTTCTCTCCGAGAGATACGACGAACGATCTCGAATATGAGAACTATCGATAAACGGCAAAAAAAAAAAAAAAAAGAAAAAAGAAAAATAATGGTCTTGCTATAGTCGCGCGCACGCGCTCTAAGGTGTTCTCTCTCTCTCTCTCTCTTTCTCTCTCTGTCTCTCAAGGAGGTGGAACATCCCCTCGGGTTACTATTATATATCGAGTATCAGCTATTTCTTCGTCCACCTATCGATAAATCGCCAGCAGGATACTCACCTCGTAGTATATAATTTTGATAATTCTGATCGGCCTCGCTGCCGACCTTGATGAGGCAAGCCAATCCATCGTTTTGCACGAACTCGTGTACCAGGTCTTTGTCCTCCTGGAAAATCAATCGTCTGGATGATGGATCGCCGATGAATAATGATGAATAAAAAAAAAAAAAAAAAAAAAAAAAAAAAGAACAGAAAAGAAATAGCTCATTATGACTTTAATAATTTAGTATTAAGTAATATAATAAACACTGGACCCGTATGAGCACGGGCGAATCTGAGAAAATAATTGTTGGATATGAAAATAGAGAAAGAGAAGTATGCTCGAGATGTGGAATGTTTAAATAAAAGAAAAAAGAAAAAACAAAAAAAAAAGAAAAAAAAGAAGAAGAAAGAAATGAAGAAAAAGAGAGACGCGTGGAACATCTCGCAAATATTTACACGGCGAGCGAGTAGCATCGTGCAAAAATAGTCGCCTTCTATCTCCTTTTTCTCGTCTTTCTCATATCCCACGTTCTCTTTCGTTTCACGGAGACGAGTCGTATTACACGTTGCAAACCTACCTGAAAGATCTGCTTGAGGGAAAAGAGAGCTCGTCGTAGTTCGCGACCCTCGCTGTTCAGCAATTTTTCTGCAACAAACATAGGAAAATATATATTATACTAAGCGTTCGTTATTAACACATACTCCTGCGTATAATAATTCCGTGTCGAGATTTTTTTTTATGTGCAACGAAATGGCACTCGAGTCGCATAAGTTAATCGATTAAAAATAATCCAACAAAAGAGAAGTGCGAAGAAAAATAAATATATTAAAAAAAAAAAAAAAAAACCTAGAAATATAATGAATTGGATTTCACTGGACGGAACGAAATTTACCGACAATTTTGTTCCGATTCTATCAGATCGGAAACGAAAATAACTTTGTTAGTACCGTTCGTTCAAAAGGAACGTTTTATTTTCAGTTTTTTTTTTATTCGAAGTTTCTATTAAAAAAAAAAAAAAAAAAAAAAAAAAAAAAAGAAAGAAAACAAAAAACGAAAAAATATCTCTGAATTTCAAGCGAATTTCACATTTCATTTCCAGTTTCGAATAAAAATCGCGAGTGGTGTACCAACTATTCGAGCTTGAGCCTTCTCTCACGGTAGAGCTCTCTTGTTTTCAAACGAACACTGGGCTAGCAATTAGCGCGCAACTGGTAATTAAATCCGATTAATTTCTTCCGTAAAATTTTAGTTGTCTCTTATTCGTCGGATAGATACTTGCGAGCGCTCTTACTTCTTTTATAACCTTTTCTTTTCTTAATTTTTGTTTGCTGTTCTCTCTCTCTCTCTCTCTCTCTCTCTCTCTCTCTTTCTTTCTCTCCTCTTTCTCGACTGTATTACTAACAATTGAATTCCGTTTGGCAAGCAGTGGAATGAAAAATTCAATTTTCCAAAGCTCGATGAGAGGAGCAGAGATGCGATCTCAAGTGAAAAAAAAAAATGCAGAGAGATAGACGCGTTCCTTTTCTCCCCCCTCCCTCTCTCTCTCTCTCTCTCTCTCTCTCTCTCTCTCTCAAAGAAAAAGAAAAAAAAAAAGCAAATTAAAAAATTTCGTCGAAACATTTAAACAAAGGGTGATACAATTTTAATCAGAAATCTAACGTCGAATAATTTAGAAGGCTACAATTTGAAATGAACGACACAAATGAAACTACGAGCTCAAGATATAACGAAAGTTTACATACAAAGAGATAAAGAACGACAAGATAACGAATATGTAAGAGATAAAGAGAAAGGGAGAGAGAGAGAGAGAGAGAGAGAGAGAGAGAGAGAGAGAGAGAGACTAAATTATGTCAAATGAATGTTCAAGAAATGAAAGAATCCATTCGTCATGTGCGAAGTAACATAAATCTACGATCATGAATTAACTAAGAAGAAGAAGAAGAAGAAGAAGAAGAAGAAGAAGGAAATGTTTAAGTAATTTTCGGGAAATAGATTAACAGCTCTTGGCTCCATACATTTTAACTAACTGTTAGATTATTCTACATTTGGAATATAATAATTAAGCTGGTAAATAGAAATTGATTTGACAATTTATTGAATAATATCAAACTGAATTATACTTTATATCCTTTCTAACCCGGTATAATATTTCTTTCGATAACCGTTTCGATAGTTCGAACGTGATGAAAAGTTTCGATAGTTATTGCGTATCCCCGGTCATATATCATCTCCTCAGAGAATCGAGGACTCGACGTGGGTGAAACTCAGCCATCTTCCGTTATATCTTTCCGTTTCTTCGATTTGTAACTCGTCTTTTAGCGAGACGAATTCACGAGTTATTTCGTGGTAAAGGAGGTCCGAGCGATCGCATAAACGCCGACTATCACGCGATCTTCAAATGCATAATGCATGTCGGTTGTCGCGGGAGGTGAAGGGAGAAGAAAGGAAAGGAAAGGGCAGAATAAGCGAGCGAGCGAACGAGCGAACGAGCGAACGAGAGAGTGAGCGAGCGAGCGAGCGAGCGAGTGAGTGAGAGAGAGAGAGAGAGAGAGAAGAGGAGGAGACTACGAGCGAAGGTAATTAGGAACTCGCTGCAGAAGCCAGCGAGAGAGTGCGAGAGAGTGCGAGAGAGAGAGAGAGAGAGACGGCAAGATTTAAGAATAGCGGTCCCAAGGCCCCGAGGCCCTTGGCCCCCGCCATAATCAGCGCCCATATAAGCAAAAGTCCCTCTCGCTCAAACAAGTTTACCGGCTCGTAACGCGCCATTGTTACTCGCGCCATTGCTCTTCTCCGCCAACTTCTTCTTCTCTCCAACGTCTTCTTCTATTTTCTTACTTTCTTACTTCTTTCTTTTTCCTTTTCCATTTTCTTCTCTCCATTTCCAATTTCTTCTTCCCCTCCCCTCCCCTCCCCTTCCCCTCCCCTCCCCACCCCTCTCCCCCTGCCGCTTCGTATAATTCTCCCTTTTTTTTTTTTTTTCCTTACTTCATCTTTACCGTACCATTTCGAACCATTTTCAAAATTTCGTTTGGCGCCGTAAGCAAGCAAGCGCACATATAAACAATGAAAGGTGTAATAATAGATCACATCTCGATTGCATAAGACGTCCTCGTCGGAACATTTTTTGTACGAGAAGAAAATAGTTCCGACATTGGCTAAACGTTAGCTAGCTCAACGACGAGAACGCGCTGAGGAGGCGCGAAATACGATTCTGCCTCTGTCGTCCGATACTCGAAAGAAGTTCCAACGCTATGACGTTCGAACATTTATTATACGCGGTACAATCGATGCAAGAAACATGATGGAATTCCTAGAGACATTTTTCTGACGGTTTGTTTTTTTTTTTTCTTTTCTTTTCTTTTCTTTTCTTTTCTTTTCTTTTAATGTAACCTAAAGGATTTAGAAATCACTCGATTTTCAAACGAGAGTTTGAAGGTACAAGTGTTATAATAGTAATGAGTTTTCTCGAGAAAATATTTATTCTTTAAATTTCATTAATTATGTCGAAAAATAAAAAGAAAAGAATAGAAATTTTTTATTGCGCGACCTGTGATAGAATATAAATCTAAATATCTCTAATATATTTTTCAGCATCTATTCCATTCAACACATTTCTCTTTCTTTCCGTGAGTTCTATCGGTCTCTCTCTCTCTCTCTCTCTCTCTCTCTCTCTCTCTCCACATCGTATAGAATTTATATACACCCCGTATAGGTAAACTCGAAGGCGTGTAAAATGAAGTGAACAGAGATACAGAAAGAAAGAAAGAGAGAGAAAAGAGAGGGAGAAAGACGAAGGGCAGACGGGTTTTGCAGATACCGAAGATACATGGAGAACCGTTAAAATATGTAAAACGGTAGGGTCCTCTCTTCGTCTTCCGTTTCTCCTCCTGCCCTTTTCGTCCTTTACTCTTTTCTTCTTTCCTTGCTCCTCCCCGGACCTTCGACCATCTCCTTCAGCGGCAGTGCGCAGAGTTCAACGAACGAGAACGACCCACAGGTGAATTCGACGAAAACATACCATAAGATTGCTATCGGTCGTTTAAAAGGAAACAACGAATACAACAAAGAATATTTCGATCGATTAATATAATCAATCCAATTTTCAAAAGGGAATTGCCAAAATAAAACGAAAGAAAAATATATAATACGGCGCGAGGGTCAAGAAGGTGATTAAACAGTTGGTGTCCGTCCAAGTGGATCGTGAGACCGAACGAAAGATTTTTATCAAGAATCTGCGAGTAAAATACTTACCTATGATGGTGTGAACCCTCACAGAGAGCTGAGTCCTGAGAACGATTGAGTTCTTCCGGCTGCAACAAATCAAGAGAGGATCGCTCGATTAGTATATACGTACTTACATTTACGCTTACACTTTAAACATGCATACATACATACAGATGTACACACAATACATACATACATACATACATATATACATACATACATACATACATACACACACACACAATAGCGCATGTTCGAATAGAACATAAATATTGATAAAGCTACACGTAACCGAGTCTCGCACGAGACATCCTATTGACCTGGTGATACGGTGATTCCGTTCGCGTTAATTTCACCCTCCTGTGTACCAATTAATCGTCTTTGACCGATCCTAATTACTCTATTATACATACTTACATACATACATACATACATGTACGTATATGCTCGGGAACGAGACGAGCGAGATCATTTTCTATTACGATGCGCGCAAACACTTATTATGAGTGTCTACACTTTTCCTATAAATTGGGTTAAAGTGGTACGGTCGGTAAACTCTCTCTCTCTCCCTCTCTCTTTCTTTCTTTCTCTCATCTCTCTATTCCTATATTTCTCTTGTGTCGCCTTGGATAAGCACGCGGCGCGAACTTTAAGGCCCTGCGAACCTTCCCACGCCACGCGTCCCTGAGAAAGAACGACGACGACGTAGACAATGGATTTGAAAAGGAAAGAAGAGGAAGAAGGGAGGAAGGGGAAAAAGAAGGAGGAGAAGAAAGAAATAGAAGAAGAAGGTTTATGCGTCTAACGTCGAAAATCCAACGTGTTAGCAACGTAGATCTGAAAATGCCGGCTTACTCGAGCGTTAATGTTTCCGCCGCTTAAATAAGGGAGAGATAGATCGAGATATCCCAAAGGACTTCTTTTCCCACGGATATGTGCATGCATATGTTATACCCTTGTTTCTATTTATTTTTAATCAACCTCCCCCCCCCCTCCCTCCCTCCCTCCCTCCCATATCCTTAAAATATCGATTAGCAAATGAACATAAATAACGAAATAAATCTTCGACGTCTTTTCTTTCCTTTCCTTTTCTTTTCTTTTTCTTCCTTTTTTTTTTTTTTTTTTTTTTTTCCATAAAATACTCTGAACCCTTACAACCTTTGATGATAATATCGCAACAAGATCTCTTAACGAGAGTTCTATGTGAACAAAGGAATTGGAAAGTAGGCTGAAAGGGGCAAGTCAGGTCAGAATTCGAAGATTGAAAAGAATCGACGACGATACTCTTAAAATATTAAAGTATAAATCTGCAAAGATCCTTTCAAGATCTCTTCGAGAGTATCTCCGATGGGAGTGGTAGTCATAGTTGAGATTTGAATAGCACACTATGTAAATACGATTTATTTCTTATCAAAGAAAAGACAAGGAATAAAAAGGGAGTGGAAAGGGCAGAATTATTCGTAAAAATAATACGAAAAATGGGAAGAGTGCCAACCGGAATAAGGAAAGATCGTTGTCGAAGATCATTTCAAATTGGTGAATCTCTGAAATCCTTTGAGTCGAGCCAACGATCACAACTGTGTGTCTTATTGCTTCACGTCGAATCGTAAAGATTCCAAGAATCTTTGCATTTCGTTATTAAAAAAAAAAAAAAAAAAAAAAAAGAACTGTCTACTTATCAACTTGGTAAACTATTTTATTGCATTATCATCGATCACGCACACATAAATAATATATCATCAAGTCGATTACGTCGTTTCACGTACAGACTTTAACATCTTTTCTCTAAACGTGGGGAATAATATCGATGAAAAATAGAGTGGCCCCGGTTACCTGGTTAACCGGAAGATTCAATATTTATGACGGATTTTCAAGCTGCGTTAAAGATTAATGAGAAAAATGGAGAGTCCAATATTAACCATTCGTTACGATCTTTTAGCTTGATTACGCCTACGTCCAGGAAATCGCGCGGACAAGGGCTTGCGTCGAACGGTCCTATCGTTTTTCAACGAATCATTATTATTCCCTTTCTCCTCCACGAGGGAAAGAAAGAAAACAGAAAGAGAGAGAGAGAGAGAGAGAGAAAGAGAGAGAGAGAGAGAGAGAGAGAGAGAGAGATTGCGAAAGGAAAGCCTCCTCGCTCGAACGCCTCCGCTTCATGAGCAGAGGACTCGAAAGGCTCTCATCGAGAAATTATGCGAGTTACGAGGCGAAACAACAAAGGACGGAAATAGATGTGCGTTCGCGAGATGCTGCCAAAAGTTGACTCGATAATAAGTCACGCGAGTAGAAATATTTGCGAGGGTCGCTACGAAATGAGCAATCATCTGTATACTTTCTCGTCTATCAGACTCCTCCCGAAGATAGTTAATGCGAGTACGCGGACTTCTTTTATTGCGCAAGCGACTGTTAGTACATATATACGCAAGCGCGCGCATGTCTCTTTCTCTCTCACTCTGTGTGTTTGTGTGTGTGTGTGTGTGTGTGTGTGTGTGTGTGTGTGTGTGTGTGTGTACATGTACGTGAACGGTTAAGGTCAAGCAAGGTTCTCTCAACGGAGCCATAAATCACTTAAGAATTAACTCCTCTAATTGTGTGCTCCTAGTATTTAAATCGAACGACAGTGAAACCACCGAATGAAATGAAATGAAATGAAATGAAATGAAATGAAATGAAAAGAAAAAGAAAAAAAAAGTGATCTAAACGTGCAAAAGTCGAGAACGGCTGCCAATGCCAAGAATCACGCGAGATCTCCCCTGGGAATTGGAATATTCGCTCGAACTTTTCTTCACAGGGTTCCTCGATCGAATAGAAAAGGTGGGAGGAAGAAACTTAGAAAGTCGAAAATCGGTGTACGGAGAAATCGATTTATTTTGATTAGAGCCTCGAGCCGTCTTATTCCCTTTCGACTTTTTTCTCCTAAGCGAAATGGAAAGCAGCCTTCCTTTGGGCTTTTACGGAATCAATTTATAAGCAACCTAACGGAACTCGATCGAGCTCGTTCTATTCGTGAGTTTAAATCACTCGCTAAACTCGTCTTGCAACGGCCACGATCTCTCTTCCTTGCTTCCTTTTTAGGCTTAGATTAACATTAATGGGATATAATAGGTGGAACATTCTGATATTTACCAATAAGGTGGCATGATGGCGACGTCTAAGTCTCATGTCACTTCAAGTCGAACGTGTCGGGTTTGATATTATTTTTGATGACTCTTCACTTACAGGATTCCCTTATCTCTTATTCAAGCTCGTTCGGTTAACTTCGAACTCGAAATAAAGGATCTAACGATCGAACTCTCGAGGATGCTCTTTGGAAGAGAGAGGAACACGTCAACGAACGAGTCCAAGGAACGACTGGCTGCTAGCAAGCGGAATGGCTTCTTAGTCTGCTCTGTCCCGCGCTTCGCTACAATAGCGAACGGTGGTGGGAGATTAAAACGCTGACTAGTCCTTGCCCCTTGTACATATGTATGTATGTATGTATGTATGTATGTATGTATGTATGTATGTATGCGTATATACATTGAAGAATGTATGTAGACACAATCGGTGCCTTCTTCGTTTCAATACCAAGTTACTTAGTACAGCGCACGAGCCAGTATACTTGAAACCTCTGCCGAAGGAGAAGCAATCGATCAAACGCACTTGCGTAAGTAAAGTTCGATCGTTATCGATAATTATTATACGAGCGGCCTCGTTCGAGACGATTAGGTACATCCGTTCTTCTGGCGTTAAAGAAAAAAAAAAAAAAAAAGAAAAAAGAAAAATCAAATCAAACAAAACGAATATCCTTTTCACTTTTTCGATATATTTGATATACGTTACGATCGTTCAAAATCGATATCATTCCTCGAAGATTTTTTGATAAAAGTACAAAACGGAAAAAACTAAAAAAAAAAAAAAAGAGAATCATAAAAATACTAAATTCGAATCTCGATGAGGCATCGAGTCCAAATCGTACCCTAATTCAACGCGTATTAAACGTACGTACGTACGTATGACGAAAACAATGAGGTTACATCCAGTAAACACCGGAGTTGCACGCAGGGAGCCATGATCGGACACACAGGGAAGATGATACGCGAATCTCCACGCTCCAGTAATTACGCGAGTAATTTTACTCGAAGGTCCTCAGGGCACGTCGAGGTCGAACGATTTCTCGCTTGGCCAGGACGCTACATTAAACCCTTACCCCATCATGACTATCATCATTTTCATCATTAGATCCGTACTTCGACAAACGATCAGAGAATGCGAAGGTACGAATAACGAAAGAGATACGAGGTATCGTATCCCCGAAGGAGGGTAAGAAATTTGCGGGTATTTAATAC
>OU964961.1:9990213-10020213 GCA_918808275.2 Dolichovespula sylvestris
ATCCGGAAGGTGATTCTCTTAGGTTCGTTCTTGAAGAGAGAAGAGAAAGCTTGGGCTTATCGCGTAGGCGGCTTATCGTTGTTGGCATAAATCGTGGCTAGTTTAGGGGGATGCCTGAAACGTCGTAGTTCGTCGACGGAATAATCCCATGGGGACGCTAAAAGTACGAACGGTCTGCAAAGGGTGAGGACAAGAGGAAGAAGGAGAATGCAGAAGGGTATCGCCGGTTCTGCAGTTGCCAGAAGCAACCTTCATGAAAGGCTAATGAAGACACCGTCGCTCCGTATTCCCAGAAGCCCACGACTACTGGGAGACGCGGTCAGCTCGGCCTAACGACTTGCCGACTCCTCATGGACTGGCTAAATTGCCGATTATCTCTCCACCATATCCGATATCGATCGCGAACCCCTCCCCCACCCCTTTCTTCTATCCGTTTCTATGTCATTCCGTGTACATACGAATCCGGATCAATGGGTAACGACTCCGAGAAAAAAATATGACTGGCAAACGTAATCAACCGAAAATCTTTTTCGGATAGAACCTTCGTAGGAGATCTCGCAGGAGATCTTTCTAACAGGAGTTTCCTCCTTGCAATTCGAATTTATATTATACATTAATCGGGGGAACGGAGAGAGAGTTTTATATATATATATATATATATATATATATATATATATATATATATTTCGAATTCTATTTCCCCGGATACTGTAGGGAATAAAAAGCTTTCGTTATGACTTTTTCGAAAGCTCGCATCGTTGCATGAAATTTATCGAAAATTTTTCCTACCGAGCGAATAGATAGAAAGAATGAAAGAAAGAAAGAAAGAAGGAAGGAAGGAAGCAAGGAAGGAAGGAAGGAAGGAAGGAATATGTTGAAGGAATAGGAGATATCGAGAAGATGTAACATGAAAGAAAGAGATAGAACGAATAAAACATGTCACCAAGAGATGATGGGAAAAGAACAAATTTGTAACTCTATCGGTAACGTAAATCGCTGGAATGCGGAGATTTCCCTAGAGGAACTTAGGAATATGCCGGAATATCGGTCATCGTACTTCTCATCGAGCTTTTTCGCAAGCACCGTTCTCCGTAAGAGATCATATCAAATGGCGTTTCTTTTTTTTTTCCAACCAATACTACATATATCCCATTACGATCCAAGTTATTTTGATTATTCGACGAGAAATATAAAACTTTATACTTGTGCTTATCGCAATGAATTTTTGTTCGCGGAGAAAATATTCCGTTCATGGTCCCCTCGTTTCTTTGACAACTCGAGAAGACGGAAGAATTCCAATACTCGTCGTTTCCGCGAAACTATCGTTTAACTCGATGAGAAACTATTATTTTGACGATAAGAAATATTGATCGAACGTAACGATGGATATCGACTTGTTCTCCCAAGTGACAAGATTCCATTGCAAACAACATCTATTATATATATATATCGAACGCGTATTACCAGTAAATCAAGACTCTTACGAAACATAACAAAAATGTCTTCTTTTTACTTAAAGTCTACAAAAATTATTATCATTAATATTTTGTAAAACGAAGGTTGGATTCTTTACAGTTAGCAATAATAGTAATGATAATAATAATAATAATAATAATAATAATAATAATAATAATAATAATAATAATAATAATAATAATAATAATAATAATAATAATAATAATAGTAATACCTGAAAGACCGAGAATCTCTCTCGGTAAACAAGTGTAACAAATTTTTTCTATAGCTATTCATGCGGCTGTCTTAACGCTGAAGTTATTAATGTATAAGTTAAAAGCAAATGATTTTATCATTACGCGACGTGATCATCATCAATTTTGCTTCGAGACGGGAATCGAATCGGAAAGCAGCGGCTCTTGAATGTCCAGACTGTTCCATATTTACCTACTTCTTTGGTTCGCTCTTCTTCCAATGGTGCCGTTTTCTTTTTATTAAAATTGAAATCTTGATGTCTCGAGGAGAGTCCAAGAGGCATCTTTCTCATAATTAAATATATTCTTTTTCCTTGCAGTAGAATTCTATCTCTATTTCTATACTGTTATATGAAATTTGAAATTCGCGCCACGTTAACTACGGTACATAATGATACAATCATTTATTTTTAAACTTTCACATTAATGACTTCAACCAACAATAACTTTATGACCAAGAAAGCCCATATGAAAATCTGCGCATACCGTGCATCACAAAGTTCACCGTTACGTGACAAATACGGTTTGTAAAATGAAAAAGTCATTTATACTACTTTATCCGATTATTTGACCATCTATGAATAAAATTTTTTTGGGGGAAAATAAATTTTCCCAAAATCGAGACCTACTACGGTGGTAATACATCGAAGTCCTTAGGCCCGTTTCCGAGATAAAATTGAAAAAAAAAAAAAAAATTGCTCGCTTAATATTATGGAATTACGGGAACAACCCGTATACCGAACAACACACCTTCCGTACTTATGCAAAACAACACGTAAACAATATTTATTTGAACTGACAAATAATTAATCACACTAGCTTCTCATAGACAATAGATTGATTCGTCCAAGACAGACGACTAACAGCGAACGGACAAATGGACTTCAAGTATAGGTAACGTATTTCCTTTCTGGATTCATTACAGACCGACTTTAAACTTCAGACTTCAAACTAATTCATTACGTGCTACCAAAGATACATTCGGTAGCACGTAATGAGTACAAATATATGTATGCGCATAAGTATAAACATATGTGTATACTTGTATGACGCTCTCACCTTTCGCCAACTGCGCTACGTAATTGTTTAATTTGAAATAATATCTGAAATTTGGATTACTTCGCTATATGTGAATCTGCACAGTTTAGAATGTACCATTTCTTTTAAAACCAAAGACGAACGAGAATCTTTTGTTATTGACACGATATTTACAAAAATATTCTTTACGATTTCATATTGTCATGTACAAGAAAAAAAAAAAAAGAAGAAAAAAGAACAAAGAAATAGAAGAATTGAAAAGCCACGACGAGTAAACGATCCGATTGTTAATCCGTAAGACCGTAAAACTACGTAAACGACAATTCTAGAAATCTTAGCGAGTTATTAAAATCGAACGATACACCTGTATTATTACATGTCGATCGGGTACCAACGATAATTCAATATGACAGGGTGCAATTTATATTCCACCCTCCGCAAAGTGCAGCAACCAAGTCCGATGTCGATGCGTTCGAGTCGATCATAAATTTAATTGTGTAACGAGCCAACGCCTCGTCTATTAGTACGTACACACGCGCACACACACACACACACACGCATAGATTCATTTTCTCTCTTTCCTTTGCGTAATAACAGTAAGTAATTATTGGGGACAATTCGATGAACGATCGAATCAGAAATTTTCATTTATTTCCATACCATAAACAGTTCGATCGAGTGAATAAAGTGTAAGTCTCGTTAAAAGTAACAAAACAAGAAAACAAATAATGAACAACAATGCGATATAAAAAACAACAATGTGCGTGTGTGTTAAAGAAAGAAAATGTCTGGTCGTTCGTGAATTTATTGACCATTGTATGTAAGATTATTATTGACCTTGTATGTACGTAAAGAATGGATGAGAGATTATGCCGCCCGATTATTGTTCAATGAGACCAAAAGACTAAAAGTGAAATAAAAAAAAAAAAAAAAAAAAAAAAAGAAAGAAAAGAAACTTCGAATGGTCGCGAGATTTTCTTATATATACAAGGATGAATCGATCGATTAATCGATGGATTAATCGATGAACGAATCTAATAGATCGAAGAACTGTCAATCATATTCGAGAATCGCGATCGGTTTGTCGTTGAAAATAGTATCTTATTAACAAAGCAACGTAATAACATAACATAACGTTACATAGCGTAGAAGGCAGTGTCCGTCTTGTATTCGAACTATTTTTATCAAATGTTATTTCTTAATTATATATCAAACTGGGTTACAATCCTATCTTACCGTCTTTAATTTCATCTCGCAGCGATAAAAAGTAAAATAATAATAATGATATTAATAATAATAATAATAATAATAATAATAATAATAGTAATAATAATAATAATAATAATAATAATAATAACAATAATAATAATAATAATAATAATAATAAAACAAATCGGCAAAAGTAAATTTCATCGGTTTCGTATAATTCTTCCTGTCCTTATATATACCAGAGATCCCCAAAACATACTAAGTCTTGGTGAAAAGGGTACGATCGTAAGTACTGCGAGGTACATTCGTGTTAACGAGGGAGAATTTCAATACTGCGGCTGGTCTAGGTACGAGGTAACGTAAGTCACGGCTTGCCAGACGTACCTCAGTATAAAGAGTTTACGAGGCCAGCCTAGGCAGAGCCAGTTAGTTCCACCTGGTAGTAAAAGGAGCAGTTAAAGTGTCTGAAATATCGCCTAAAGCGCACACGTACATATGGGGGAAAATGGGAGGGGGAGAGGGAAGGGGTGGAACTGAGGTAGGGTGGGGATGGGGGATGGAAGGTCTCGAATAAGAGTGCGCAAGCGTGTATATACACTAATACATCCTGATCATCAAATAAACTCTCTATTTCTATCTCTATCTTTTATTTTCTTTTTCGCTAACCATCTATCTTTTAATCTCACTCTTAATGTCGAAGAACCAACTTAAAATTACAAACAAAAATCTTCAATTTTTCTTCAATTCGAAAAAAAAAAAAATACATTTGCCCGCTACAATATAGGAAATCGAGTTTTGTAAAATATACACACAGAATACACACACACACACAAGTCTGAATAATACAAGCATCGTCCAGACGACTTTACATAATGGCCCGGAGAACTTTAAACTATGCATTTAATTTAATTAAGCAATTAGGAGAGAGCATGACGCTCGCTCTATCATTACGCAACGCTCGTACACGGCTAACTGAATTACGGGCTTTGCGTTTCGCGGACGAGCAAAGCGTTCCGAGACATCGATTAAACGTTCGCACTTATTCCTACTACGACGTACCATCGAACCGGTATCCTTGAACTCTTCTTAAAACGATAAATGTTAATTATTTACATTAAACGTATACGTATATATTATCGGTTATTAGACTAAACACACTAGACTTTACGCGATGGTAAAGAAGATTGAAAGTCTTCTTTTCGCTAATAAAATCTCCATTTCTTTTACTAACATTTTTCTTAGCTAGAGAGAGAGAGAGAGAGAGAGAGAAAGAGTGATCGTTGGTATTCAGATATATTCACGCTCTTGCAACTTTTCCAATATTACTCACTCCATGATTCATCCCAATAATATCAACGCTCGTTTTGGATCGAGATGAGTATAAAACATTTTAGAAAATGATATAAAACAATTATATAAAAAAAGAAAGAATTAAAATAAAATATAAAAAGAAAAACCAAACAAATTTAAAAAAAAAAAAAAAAAAAGAAAAAAAACTTTCTTTGATTTCAAAATATATTAGTAACAATTGAGTGGAGATAAAACTATTTGTTTCTATTAACGACACTGATTATTAAAACGATAAAGAAACGGTGACTCATTAAACCAACATTAACAGGCTTGCCTTGCACGGGAACGTTCGCGCTAATGCGGAAAGATATTTATAAAATGAGAGAGTGAGAGACAGAAACAGAGAGAAACGAGAGAGAGAGAGAGAGAGAGAGAGAGAGAGAGAAACGAGAAATTGTAGCCAAGCGTTAGACAGCTAGCCGATGTCCTGGGAATAGATCTCGAAACCTAGTTATGCGATTTATTCCGAGCGAGGTCGGCAACTATTCGCGAAAACATGCGAAAGCTCGCGCGGCTTTCGGCTCAGGAAAGGTCATAGACACTGGAAGAAAGCTAAACGCGCACACGACGCTCGATCGAGCGTTCGTTCCCTTTGAGAGCGATAGGTATGCACTTCGTTTCCTCCTTTCGAGGGGAAATTCGAGCGACCGGCACTACCGATCGTTCTTTTTTACATTCTAAACACGTAAACCTCTACGTACCACACATACCTACTACATACGAGAATTGAGAAAGGAGAAACGATGATTTACCGTTTATCAATTAATTAATCGTCCATGCGCGTTTGTGATTCCCTCATTGTATTCCTTTTAAATACTATATATCCTTGTTCCTTTTACCATATTTAGAATTGGAAATGCATATCAATGATCATCGATCTCTAATTTCTCCACGTTTGCCGCGCCGATTCCTTTTTTTTGTTTTTTCTTTTTATTGGAAAATTGGTTCCGATACAAAATCTCAATCGTTCGATACAACGAGGAGGACAAATTTTTATTCACTTTCTTTACGACGTTTCCCCGTGCTTTTTTTTCTTTTCCCTATTTCATTTAATTACTCTAATTGATTTAGTACACACTCTTTCAGTATAAATATAATATATAATATAATATATATAATATAATATATATTATATATATATTATAATATATGTATAATATATGTATACATAATGTATACATATATTATATATATATATATATATATATATATATATAATATCGTAATATATGTATAATTTTTGACCTTTCCACGAATTACATCCGCCATACCTAGACGTCTCTATTATTAAATTTGTAGAATATTCGATTGTGAGTCATCGTGATGTTCATCTCATTTCTCTCTAATTTTTGGCGAATATTACCTCCTCGCCGCCAACGTAATGTCGTTAAACAGTGACCGGAAGAGTTTTATTAGTGACGAGGAGAAAGAAAGAGAGAGAGAGAGAGAGAGAGAGAGAGAGAGAGGGAGAGAGAGGAATAAATAGAGAAATAAAGAGAGAGAGAGAGAGAGAGAGGAATAAATAGAGAAATAAAGAGAGAGAGAGAGAGAGAGAGGAATAAATAGAGAGAGAGAGAGAGAGAGAGAGAGAGAGAGAGAGAGAGAGAGAGAGAGAGAGAGGAATAAATAGAGAAATAAAGGAGAGAGAGAAATCCGATAATCGGTAAATAATTCGGAAAATCGTAGTGCCACGGTATTTTCGTGGCGCGAGACGGGTGGCAAACTGCTTTATGGCCTTCGGCCGTCGTTACTAATGACATTAGCGTCGGGTGGTGGTGTTCAAGGTACGTTAAAACGCGGCGACATTAATGAGCCGATTTATTAACATAGTTTATAATACGGAAGGCATTAGATATAACGCTTTGAGGAAGGGTCGAAACTTATTATCATTTCGAAATACTATCCTCGTGTAAAGAAAAGAAGTAAAAAAATATCACAACGAGACGGATAATTGTTTTTTCTTCTTTCTCTTTTTTTCTTACGAAACAAAAATAGACGAAAAGGGTGGGAGAAATTGCGTGGAAAAAATTTCTTTCAATAATGCTTTTTAACGAATCGCAAGTCTGGGCAATCCTAGAGAAACGATTTCCGCGATAGTAGCTGCGATTATTCATTCTACCGTCTATAAGAAACATTTAGAAACGTATTGTGCGTGGTTATTGAACTCTTGAAAGAGTAATCGCCGCAATCCTGTCTCTTTCTCTCTCTCTCTCTTTCCTTCTCTCTCTCTCTCTCTCTCTCTCTTTCTTTCACATTCATCCTATTCATTCGTCTCTATCCTCTATTTTTCCTCTTCCTTAGACCATTATAATCGCGAATGTATAGACATAGGTACTTATAATTATAAATAACAGGTACCTACGTGCATTCAAATGGATTACATAAGATTCACGTAGAAATACTAGCAATAAAAAAATGAAGAGAGAGAGAGAGAGAGAGAGAGAGAGAGAGAGAGAGAGAGAGAGAAGACGCGAGAGATGACGTAGAGTCTTAGAGTTTATTAGCTAAGGTCCAGTGAGACCTCCTTTCAGTTAAACACAATGTACACAGGGAATTGAAATAACTTTTTGAGCTTTTAAGGGCTACACTGGCCACGAACTTGCTACTTCGCAAAGCTCTCTTTCTCTCTTTCTCTCTCTCTCTCTCTCTCTCTCTCTCTCTCTCTCTCTCTTTCTTTCTTTCCTTTCTTTTCACTCTCGTGATAACAAGCCGTTGCAGGAAGGTACAACACGCTCGAGAGTTTCATTTTATGAAAGATCAAAAGGCATCGGAATAAACACGATACTACTACTGTTACTACCTAGACCGTGGAGAGAGAAAAAAAATGGCTAATGGAAGCACGTTAGAGAGATAACGAGGTCGAATTTGCGCCAAGAATACGTGTACCAATTTAGAAAGAGCCCACTATTAATCGTCCTTTTAATTAAATAACCCTTCTCGGAGAACTTTTTATATATACAATTTTAAAAACAATCACTGGAGTGTTTCTGAACGTATTTCCGATGTAATATTTTATATTTTGTAAGACATCTTTCTTCTAAAAAAAAAAAAAAAAAAAAGGAATAAAGAAAGAGAAAAATAAAAAACCATTAAAGAAAAGTTTTAGTACGTAATAGTGTTATCTTCGCGATTTTTCAAAAGAACAATTTGTACCTGATCCCTCGATTGGCAAACGTACCGACGTACGTACAAAACGATTCGTAGGAAAGAGATATTTTATTTTTTTTTATTTTTTTTTTTGACGAAGTATAAGTTCTTTCGCGTCCCGGGAGAAATTACGCGTTCATCATTGGAGCTTAGAAACGTTGAACGAATTTCTTAACACGAAAGTCCGGCAACGTGCCACGACGAACGGACCGGACCGCCTGGTGTAAACATAAGTTAGTTCGAAGATGAACGATCCTTAACTAAACGAACAAGAATACCTTTCTCTCTCTCTCTCTCTCTCTCTCTCTCTCTCTCTCTCTCTCTCTCTTTTAAGCTCTTCTCCATCATCCATTCACTACTTTGTCTACTTGGATTTCGATTCAAGGACAAAAAGTATCGGGCTATCCGACGTACCGACCGATCCATTGGGCAAGAAAAGCGATTTCGTGTTCGCCAACACGCTCCTGTAATTTCGCACTTTACGACTCACGCCCCCCCCCCCCATCTCCGTTCCTCACCGGGCGAATCACCGGAACATATTCGATAAAAGCTTCGATTTTTATGAACGCCACCCGTAGCGCCGGCTGAAAAAGGGGAAAAACTATCGGAAAACAATTCAAGTCGGTCAAGCTTCGCATACGAAATCGCGGATGGAAACACATTCAAATTTTTTTCCATCTACCGGCAATATCATGGTGGGTGATTCGAACGAGAAGAGAAAAAAAAGAAAGGGGAAATAAAAAGAAGAAGAAAAGAAAAGATAGACGATAAGCCAGATGAATTTATAGAAGAAGAAGAAGAAGAAGAAACAAAGGAAAGGTTGACGATCGAAACAAAAATTGAAAAATTTATGAGGTAGAAGATGGTAATCATTGGTACAATTTTATTTATCTCTTCCCTAGCTAAACTCGACCCAGTTCCAAATTTTACACACATACACACACACACACACACACATGTATGCGCATATATTGTCTCGCTTTCTCCATTGTCTTTTTATATATCCTCTCTCTCTTCCTCTCTTGTCCTCGCTCTCTCTTTCTCTCTCTCTCTCTCTGTCTCTCTCTGTCTCTCTCTCTCCATGTCTCTGTCAACGTAGAAGAGAAGGCAAGTTTCGATACACGTTTGCGATTAAAACTAGACTCTCCGTTGGCTAGATTATGACTCTCGTTAGTGGTACGTACAGAACGTACCTAGCCGAATCGGAAAATAGCTCGGGCGAATATCGGTGTCGATAGCAGCGGCTTAGCCGCGATAATTTCCAGTGAGTTAGCTAGCTAGCTAGCTAGATAGTTTTAACCTTCACCGTGTTAACACCGATTCAAAACGTGGACCGTGAACATATGTATGTATGTTTGTATGTATGTATGTATGTATGTATGTATTTATGTATGTATGTATGTATGTATGTATATATGTATATACGTATGTATGTATGTATGTATGTATGTATGTATGTATGTATGTATGTATGTATTTATGTATGTATGTATTTATGTATGTATGTATGTATGTATGTATGTATGTATGTACGTATGTGGATCGTTCGCCGTTCTAAAGTCGAGAGTATTTATATCCCTGGAACTCTACGAGTTTATGTATGTACGTACATATGTATATATGTATAAAGTGAACCTTCTCATCTTGACTCGTCGTTACATCACCATCGAATTTCAACGCAATCCATTAACATCTCGTTAAGATAATCAAAATCGATAATAATAAAAAAAAAAAAAAGAGAAAGAAAGAAAGAAAGAAAAGAAAATCATTAATTTGCGTGTCTCATGCCACACAAATCAACGCTTACTTCGTTTGAAAGCCTTCGAATTCTTCCTGTTGTTCGCTGATCGAAGCCTCGAGATCCAAATACGCTCCGTAATCGCCATCTTTGTAAAGTTGTAGAGCCGTATCATCGAGCTGTAACAAAATTAAACGTTCGTGAATCAAGCTTGTCTCGTTCCTCCTTCCTATCCGTACGTGCACTTATGTTTCAATAATACGTGTTAAATATCTTTCTCAATCTTTCTCTATCTCTATGCTCTTCTTTTCGAATTCTCAAAAAAGATTCGAACCCAAGGAAAAGAATGAAAGAGAGAGCGAGAGAGAGAGAGAGCATGACCCATATTTCTAAAAACTTCAGTTTCAAAATAGTTTTCAGCCGTTGAAACGACGCCCGGCAATAATAACACAAGCATTTATAATGGTTCTCCTGCATTTCTCCGGTTTCTAGGCGCCCTCCATTCGAGGGAAGAACCTCATGCACTGTTACGAAAGATCAAATGCTTGCGTAATACTTCTCTTTGGGCTGAACGCATGAACGCAGAAAACTCGGTTAAAAATTTCGTCGGTCGTTAAGAAAATTTATCTAAAAGTTATTAGTCACGTCAACTTCGGCTAATTGATTCTCAGAGATTGAAACGACAATTTCTTTGGCAATAACTTTTGTAATAGTTTTTCCAGTGTAGTTTCCATTATAACTATTCATTCCATAAACGTTATCTACTTCGGTTAACGTAGACACTCTAAATCCGCTCGTTCGCAATCGTGTAAAGTTAAATGTCAATGGATCTGGAAACCTGATAATCTGTGTACGGTTATCAACGAGAGACCGAGCGATAATTTAAAGGACACAAAACGTAGCTGGATCGATATTATCGGTTAATTGATTGCGTACCACGCTCGCTCCTATGTATTTCGTGCTGTCATAATACCTACTTTAAAACGGATAAACAAACATCCGACAAAGTATGTACACGTTCTCGAGTACTCTATACTCGACTTTGTTTACACCGTTCAAATGGTATGTGCTTTTGAACAACATTTCTTCATTAAAAATTTGTACGTGTATACTTGCATATACGTATATACTTACATCCTAAGAATTGTAAACGCTATCAGAAAACAATTCTCTTTCTAAATATGTTAAGACGTTCATTAAACGTCGCTTTGTGAGATCCGACAAAAAAAAAAAAAAAAAGAAAAAAGAAGTAAAAACAAAAAAATAGAAAAGATAAAAATAGATATCTATTATCTTCGAAATTGTAAAAACAGCAATTCTATTGATAAATTCGAAAATAAACGTTTTGATTTTGTTTTTCGGAAAACAGTACTCGAAGGGTGCCACGTCGGGCACAAAGGACATTGTCGACATGTAAACGACGTCTACGCGGAATTTACGACGGCGCGGATCGAGTAAGGCTTCGCCCGTTTTCGAGTAGGTTTCATCAGATTTCTCGGCACATTGCTCGTCTTGCGTAGGACGACGCTTCTTTCACTCCCCTGGAACAGCTTTGTTTGTTCAAAGTCATATGGATGTTATGCAGCCTCTCTTTGCCTCTCCCCTCTTCCTCTACCAAACCCCTTTTACCCAGGCTGCCTGCTTTTCTATCATCTTCGAGTTTCCAACGCTTGCGAAAGTAGAGATAGACAATAGTGAAGATAGGATACCTTCGAGGATATCGTTGGCGTCACTCCACCACTTGATACCCGCCATAGAAATTTTCTTCCTAAATATATTATTGCGTTCGTGGTCTTTAATTATTCGATCCCATGTTCGTTACGAAGAATATTCGATCTATAACGATAAGCGAGTTCTATACGCTCGATATACGATATTTTTACCTTGTTCAAATACGATTTAAAATTATGATAAAGATTATATTTCATTTCTATTAATATATTTTCATTTTCTATTAATAATACCACAAAAATAATAATTATTCGTTGAACGGATTTTTACAAAAATAAATTTTTAAATAAAATCAAAATAAGAGCATAGAATTTTTATTCGAATTTTAACCGTTAATTCCACGTTCAACAACAACAACAACAGCAACACAACAACAACAACAACAACAACAACAACAACAACGACAACAACAACAACAACAACAACAACAACAACAACAACAACAACAACAACAACAACGACAACAACAACAACAACAACAACAACAACAACAAATTTTTCGAAGAATAGTAAAACACAAAAAGTGTCATCTTAAAATATGTGAATAATCTCGTTTTAAATAGTACTTAATATTGAAATAAAAAATATATCTTACTTCTGTACTCTTGTTTAATACTAAATCAACCTATTTTTATAAGAACTGTTAATAATATGGGTACTTGGAATTTATTGCTCACAATCCTTAAAGTTCGTTTAATATTAGAATAGTAAGTAAACAGAAATGGCTTTAATAATAACAATTTGTATAAATGTCAAACGTTGAAATCTAAAACATGCCTCGATTCTTCTAGTGTTGTTAATTTAAAACTACAAGAACATAGAACATTCGAATTTCTACTTGATATGATAAATAAATCCTCCATAAGTGCGTACATACGTCAACGTAGAACGAAATGTTTCGTTCGTTAGTTTCGTCGAAGTAAAGAGCATGACTATTCGAGAACACTCGAGCAACATCTTGAAGATCGTAGCAAATAAGACGAATCGAAAAAATCCGGCACTCTCTTCTTATTGCAAAAAAAAAAAGAAAAGAAAAAAGAAAAAAAGTAGAAAAAGATAGAGGAAAAAGGAAAGGAAAATAAAAGGAATAAAGTAATAAAAGAAAATAAAAAAAAAAAAAAATGAAAAAAGAACGGAAGCGCAATCGTCGTAAAAAGGTATAGACAATATCGGTTAACGGCGATGTTGTGTTAGCCACCATCGAAACTTACGATTACTTTACGACTATCAATGGACTTCTCTACTCGCGTTTCTTTTCTTCCTCGAAGATTTCAACGAAACTTCGAACTTTTCAACCATCTAACGTTTCGTTGGTTATACAAATCAATTCCCTTTTCAACAATTGACATTTTTTAACGTTATACCTTTCCCACGCGTCACACGTTGCCACTTCGTAAATTAACGCTACAATTTCAATTCGCAATTATTTCTAATCGTTTATTAAACTCGTTTAGAAAGAATTACTAACTGTTTCCGAACGATTTCCTTCTCTTCCGTTTATAAACGTACCATGCAGAATCATCGTTCTAGTGCAAATACAAGACACGTCGCTCGTTGCAAGAATCTGCAACGTCATACGTATATGCGTCAAATAAGAGAAAGAGAAAGAGAGAGAGAGAGAGAGAGAGAGAGAGAGAGAGAGAACGAAAATAATTGAATAAAAAGAAGAGGAAAAATATGAAGAATCTACGAATAATCGAGTTTAATAGTTTTCACTATAATTTTGTCAAAGGCGCGAATGGACGAACGAACGTCGATGACTTCCATAAGGAACAAATAAAATTTATATAATTATTTCAAACAAACAAACAAACAAACAACAAATTCAATTATCTCTCGACGTAACGTTTATTAATAATTAGTGAAATAATCAATAAAAGGGGGGGGGGGGCGGCGTCGAAAGAAGACGAAAACGTAAAAGGAAAAGGACGGGGAGAAATTCGTAGAAAACATCGGTGGTTTAAAGCGTAATAAGTTAGGCTGTTTGGCCTTGGACAGAGGAAAGGCGTTGCGCGGTAAAATGATCTGCTGTTGGTGAAAAAGAGAAAGAGAGAAAGATAGATAGATAGAGAGAGAGAGAGAGAGAGAGAGAGAGAGACGTAGCCGACGTGTATTCTCATTAGGATCGTAGGAGGATCCGGCTATTAATGGGCTGGTGTTAACTCCGAGCAGGCAGCTGCGCGTTCGCGCGCACCTTCGCCAATCCCTTGAACTCGTCGAAGTAACCTCGAGTTATTACGTGTGCACGAGAAGATAATGAAAACTACGGAAATGCAAACATTCCCAGCGACATAGCAATGGCTGCTGTTACCATACACTGCCGCTGGGATATGTTTCTACTATTTGCATTATCTCTACCCTCTCTCTCTCTCTCTCTCTCTCTCTCTCTCTCTCTCTTTCTCGTAATATATATATGTATATGTATGTGTATACGCTAGATTGAAATGATTGTTAACATTACTGATTAAATTACTCGATAATGTTCTCTCCATTTCCCCCCCCCCCTCTCTCTCTCTCTCTCTCTATATATATATATATATATATATATATATATCTTCCTGTCTCTCTCTCTCTCTCTCTCTCTCTCTCTCTCTCTCTCTCTCTCTCTCTCTCACTCTTCTCTCTCTCTCACTCGTTCTCTCTCTCTCTCTCTCCAATTTTCTTCTCTTGAAAGATGACCGATCGATAATACCGATCAATATTATTTTCTTTCTTCTCGTTTTGTTACAGCATACGATCTAACCATTTTTTTCTTTTTTTTTTTTTTTTTTAGAAGTAAACAATTATTTCCAACATATACGCTTTGATTTATTGAGAGATATTCTTGGAATATAATTTTCTACGACGCCGAAGAGAGTTAGGCCAACTTCGTAAAAATCCCTTACTTCTACTCGAGAAAATGTTTATGCCAGCTCATGCATACTCTTCGGCTTACGTATATGAAAATCTACCCTCGACGCGGATGGTTTACGTGACATAAGTTGAAATACAAACAAATAAGGATATATTCTCGAGAATTTTATCATTCCTCCCTTTCTCTCTCTCTCTCTCTCTCTCTCTCTCTCTCTCTCTCTCTTTCTCCTGTACTCTCTTTTTCGGTACTTCAAATTTTGCGACAGGGTGAAACCTCTGCTTTTCCTTTGCCATACTTCACTCGTCGTAAAAAGAAAAGACTCGAGGGTTGCAGCATCTCATCCGAAGAGGTCCTCTCCGTCTCGTCTCGAGACAAAAACTCTTGACGTCGGGTACTTACATACATGGCATTCAGGGGGGTACGCCGTCGTGCAAAAATACCACGACGTTTAAATAATATTCAAGTAGATTTACGCGCCATTGTAACAGGACTTGCAATCGTATTGAAGTTTTGTTTAATAATTAGGCATTATAAAAGTTCGTTTAAACGGATAATGGATACAACGGTACATAATAGAACCGAAGAAAGAACATTAACGCGATTAGGTGTAATGGTAAAAAGGAAAACAACATTTTGTGGATTCGTTATGCCGGAAGTACACTTTCGATAAGCATACTTTTCTATTTCCTTTCTACGTTTACTCCGAGTACGAAGGAGACTCATTCGACGAGCGAGCGAGCGCGCGTGCGCGCGCGGGAAAGTCGACATTCTTCGTAAGATGGAAAGTTAAATCGCTCGTACAGCTGCAAATCACCAGCCACCAGCGTGACGCGGGACTATAATGTTCTTATTGATTCATCTTGAATTACGTGACACGCGATCTAATATTAGCAACATTAGGTGAATTCGAGTTCATTCGTGACGCCTCATCGGATATAGCTCTCTTTAACTTTACGATTGGTCTTTACAAGTGGTTTCTCGGCGAATCGGTTGATTATTATCAAAGAAGACTTCTCATATGTAACTATCTATGTACGTACGTATGTATGTATGTATGTATGTATGTATGTATGTATGTATGTATTTATGTATGTATCTTTTCTTTATTACTATTTGATTCTATTCGAAGATAGTATTGTAAAGTGTGCTAATTTCTAATCAGAGTGGATTACCTCTATCAATGTATACATATGTATGTATCTTTTCTTTCAACATATCTCTACTATTTGAATCTATTCGAGAAATAGTATTTATAAAGTAATTATCCTTAAACTAATCCCTTTCGATTTTCTAATATGGCGTGAAGAAAATTAATAAAAAGATAATTAGTTCGCGGTTGAGAACGTTCGGTAGCGTCGATTAAGCGACTCCAATGGGCTTTTAATGGACGATTTAGAGAGAGAGAGAGAGAGAGAGAGAGAGAGAGAGAGAGAGAGAGAGAGAGAGAGAGAGAGAGAGACGAGATCGACGTGAATGCTCCAAGCAAAGTATTCCTTTTGCTCGATAAAAAGTCGCGAACGTCGACGAGACCAAAATTAATTGTCACGTTAATTAATTTCTTACTACATAAATACCTTCTCTCTCTCTCTCTCTCTCTCTCTCTCTCTCTCTCTCTCTCTCTCTCTCTCTCTCTCTCTCTCTTACTCTCATTTACAGTCAAACTCGACTTTACATGCCTTTTACAATGCACTTACGCGTGTCGATTTAGAGCTTGGGAACTCGTGAGAAATTAGATAAAAAAGAAAAATTTATACTGTTATTGTTTTCAGAAGAGAACTACCCGTTATCTATGCAAAAAGAGCTTTCCTATGCAAACACGTTGGTATTACAAAACAAAATGCGTCTTCGTAACGCATCTTAGAAAATGGGTTACCAAGTACAATAATGACGCGCGAAGAAAATGGAAAACACGAGGATGTACACGAGGATGCCGTTAATTGGCTTTAATTAACACACAACTACAAACGTAGTGTTATTGGATATACACGGATGTGTTTCACGTTCGCTCTACGCGACCATTCAACGGCAATCACGAGAAAGCTATGTAATTTGGTTTCGACAGCTTTATCTAATTCACCGAACATGTAAAATACTATGCCTATCATGCTTTATACCTGTTATACGAAGAGGGAAAGATAGGAAAAGAACGAGAGAGAGAGAGAGAGAGAGAGAGAGAGAGAGAGGGAGAGAGAGAAATAGTCGTATAATTACACGATTCCCTAGATAGAAATCGATAACGAGAAATACACTGTTCCGATCAAGCCCAATCTTAAATGATTTTCTTTCTTGAGAACCTCAACGAATCGATTTTTTTTTCTTTTTTTTTTTTCTGAAGAAATGCAATTTTCCGCAACTCAATGACTCGTTCTCTCTCTCTCTCTCTCTCTTTCTCTCTCTCTTTCTCTCTCTCTCGCTGCCACCCCCCCCCTTCTCTCTCTATCTTTCGTAAAGCGCATTCTCGATGCAAGTACTACACGAGGTTAATGACCGAACAGAACGCCGCGATGATACCAGCATGGAGATAATATAAATCGATTGTGATTAAAGGACAATAGGATAGAGCCGTTAAATCAAAATAGATACTCCGTCCTGAAATAGATTTATAACCATTAAACCCTTATAAGTTATATGTATATAGGACAGAATGTTTTTTTATGTGAAATGAAAATGTCTCACTTATCGCCAGTGCTGTGTCAATAATAGTTTATTAATATTAGCAACGTTCTATTAATAATAGCAATCGCTCGTTCTCCTGATTAGTTTTACTCTTGTTGAAATAATGACTCACTATACACTCTCGAAGTACACTTGTCGCTCTGTCGAGACCTACTGTCTCATGAACTCTCTCCGCTTTTCTATACAAACACACACACACACACACACACACACATATGCGCGCATGCACATGCACATGCACATACATTCGTATCACGTATCACGACATGCACCGACTCTCCAAATTTCTTTCTTTGTTCCTTTGATCCACACGTGACCATTCATGACTCAGTCAATTCTCTGATGTTTTCCGATTATTCTCTCAGTCTTATCGTCAGCCAAGTCGAACTCTGACTCTCTCGCTCTCTCGCAAGCCATCACTATCTCTCTTTCACCTAGCACACCTTGTAAAAAATCGCCTACACACATAAGATAAATATTAAATAAAAATCACTCACATGTATATATGTGAGTAATATATATATATATATTATAAGAATCATACAAAAATATATATATGTATATATTTTTGTACTATATAATATTGTATATATACTTGTATATATACTATATATATAGTATTGTATAGTATTATAGTATTGTATAGTATATATTATAGTATTGTATAGTATTATATAGTATGGTATTATATATAATATTGTATATATACTTGTATATATACTATATATATAGTATTGTATATATTTTTGTACTATATAATACCGATTGAAGCGATCCAGATTATTGGTATTGATCTTTACACGTGCGATAGGCGGTTCGGTCATTCGCAATGAAGCATAACACATGCATTACATTACACACGATGTATCAGATGTGTAGAATTAAGTATCAATCTGTAATTAGGTACAATACGTACGTAATTTCAATTTGATATCATCTAAGTGATCGTATCAGGCATAAATATGCAACGTTTTGTATGCTTTATATGTCTCACATGTTTTACATACTTTATATGTTTACATGTTAATTGAATTTTCATTAATTCCAATGAAACTATTATACAATGAATCGTTATCGGTGCTCGAGTATTGTATAGAAAATAATCGTACCGATTGTAAAGACGAAATGAATGGTATAAGATTTCTCAACAAAAAAAAAAAAAAAAAAAAAAAAAAAGATAAAATAAAAAGAAATAGACAGGAAGATAAGAAGAAATCGTGATGATCTTGTATGAACTCAAGTGACTTACTCGAGCGATTTAGTTCCTACGGTCGGTCTCGTTAGAGGCGGAGAATGGTGTTAGACGATTAGAGAAAGACAAGAGAGCTCGAGCTACTCGATGGAGAGGCGCCCGTGCCGGATCCGGGCACGTGAGACACGTGGGACACATGGGACGCTTGTGAACGTAACCGTTAGTTAACTTTGCCTTCGTTACTACTAATTAGCGGTATCTAAGAGCTCGTTCACGCGACGGACTGACGCTCGAGACGAATCCATTTTCAGGACACAACAAAAATAGAGAGTCTAATGTAAAATGAGAAAAGAGAAAGAGAGAGAAAGATAGAGATTATGGATCTACGAAACTTATAAATTTATCGTTAACGATAGGAAAGAAACGACGTGAACACTTTAGGCCATTGATTGTTCTTATTTCCTCTCGAGATCAGTTAAAAACTTTTCTCTCTTAAATATGCATTTCGTTTGTTGATAAATTCGATTCGAAACGATTTCAGCGTGAACAATGATTCGCAATAACGTTGATATCTTTCACTTCGGAGTTTCATTTAATCGCGTTACGATAGAAATAAAAGAAAATTAATTCACCCGGCAAAAATTTATCCATAATTTTAAGAGCTAACTGTATCTATGTAATAGATCACGTAAAACATTTTTTCCTATTATTCCAACAAAGTATATAGGTATGAATGAATATATATATATATATATATATATATATATATATATATATATATATATAAAATGCCTTTTCACCAAGGATATATAAACGGAAACGTTTCACTCATAGCATACATACTCTACTTTCCCTCGAGAGTCGCTTAATTAATTTCATACGAGAGATATGTATGCCTTTGGCAAATATCAACGGCATAGATCTCAGTGATTTTTCTCGTATATATAACATACGTATTTTTGGCGACATCGTTTGTAAACGAGGAAGAAATTTATGCTTACCTCGAAGCGAATCGATTCATTGATATCGAATTTTCTCGACGTACTCGGTTTTGCTTAGACGAGCTAATCCGCCCATTCACCATCTAGTAAGTACATACTCTCACAATCATCCACAAATAGTTATATATATATATATATGTGTGTGTGTGTGTGTGTGTGTGTGTACATAGGTACCGACATACCTACATAGGTATATCGCGATTGGATTATCGATTTGCTCGAGGACTCGACCCAAGCTGAAAGTCAAAGAAGAAAGACGTTCTTGTCCTTCGAGATCATTAAGCCTTGGCTAACGACCCACGTCCTTTTAGGCTCTTACCTACCTCTCGCCTCATTCATCCCCGTTCGCTAACCGAGCGCAATTAGTCGTGGTCGAACGTTAGTTCTCCTCGATATTTTTCTCATCTCTTCTCAAGATCTTTCTCGTGTAATTCGTGACGAGATTCTTGATACAAACCTTTAGTTTGACTTTCCAATTGTACAAAGTACGTAGTAGTACGTTCCTTCGGAATGATCCAAATGGTATTATTAAAAAAAATCAATTTTCGAACGATCGAACATAAATCGATTGAAATTATTCAACTATACTTCGGACGATAATCATATTACCGACAAGGACGTGAAATTTATTGGCTAACGAGGAGAAGAAAAACGCGAGATGAGAACGGGCAAGAGTGTGCGTTTTGGCGACGAGGTAGAGTGCATCCTCCTCTCTCGTAGAGATAAGCTCAAGCTAGCCACCGGTAATTGTCATGCAAAGTACATTAGCATCATAAGCAACCAAATATTCCACGTTCCATTGTGTTCGCTCGTTAGTTCATTAATTCACTGCGACGCGACATCCTCGGACTTTGGTTCTCCCACCGTGTGGCTTTGCTTTCAAAATAAATCGCTCAGGAAAGTCTGACTTTAGGCTTTAATTGTAACCTGCTGCGTATAATTCATAATAGCGTAAATACGAAAAGAAAAAAAAAAAAAAAAAAGAAAAAGAAAAGGATTTATTAATAGCCCGACCTTGGGAATACATATTTAAAAATATTCCACGTATACGATATTTTCATTAATACACGGTTACGTACATGTGCAATTTACGTAGGGAAATAAAATGAAACTTGAAAGCTACGTTCGAAAATTTTTTTTTTTTTTTTTTTTCATTTCTTTCAATGAATTTTATCATTTCTCAAAATACAAGATATAATAACCTGATAAACCTTGCGTCAAATAACCTACTATAAGCTAATCCCATTTAATTTTCGTATCGACGTCAAAATCCTACTCTGTGCTCGCTTAAATTCTTTAAATCTAAGCTCGAATTGAAGAAGCAAGATAAACGCGTTCGTTACGCGTATCGAGAATCGATCGATCGTTGAGAATCATTGAGAAAAATTCAAGTGGAAATTTGGGATGGATTCGTCGACGATAGAGAATATAGTTCGCAAAGAGCCGAGTTCGTAAGATTTGTTCGTAAACTCTTGTAAGAGTCCCATCACGTATCCAATTTTCCGGAGATCAGCCGTTTCGATTCAGGAGCTTTAGAAATCGGCAAATTGAAAGTAAACCGTAGCGATGTGATGCTGACCGAGAGAGAGAGAGAGAGAGAGAGAGAGAGAGAGAGAGAGAGAGAGAGAGAGAGAGAGAGAGAGAGAGAGAGAAGGAATCAACGTCATCTTCTCGTGTCCAAGCCGATCTCCTTTTCTCACCGTCCCGTCCCCCTTTCTATATCCATCTCGTCTAACTATTTGAAACCGAGCTTGGCAAGAATAAATTCTCTTCTCCGTTTCGTATACTTTCTCTGACGTACGCGACACAACCTACTATACTCACTAACACATCGATAAAAAATATGTATTTTTATGTATAATACTTGTACCGAGTTGCTTCTCAACTTTCGTGTCTCCATCGAAGAAGACAGAGATAGAGATAGATAGATAGATAGATAGATAGATAGATAGATAGATAGATAGATAGATAGAGAGAGAGAGAGAGAGAACAAAAAGTCATCTTCGCGTAATGTCAAGCTTCTCTTTGATCTTTCCGATGGTAAAGGGAACGCGGCTTTCTAAAGAAGAACGAGTCGAGTCCCTTTGTTAGGAACTATACGCCGCGGTCGTTCCATACTTTTCCAAGCGGATCAATTCCGTCGTGCTGATTTTTATGTCCCTTCCGTGGAGTATCGGTACTTGAGCTTGTAAAAGTTTACAAAAAAAAAAAAAAATGCAATGAAAGAAACGAAACAGTAAAAAAAAAAGAACGGGAGAAAGAATATTGGAAAAATTGGTGCAGCGATTAAACCTCTCCGAAGTTTTCACGATTTCAAGAAAACGCGTTCCTATCCTTTTCGAAAAGTAACGTCATCTAAATATATTTAATTTAGCGCCGAGTAAAATCTCCCAACTATAGTGACGATTTTTATCTTTTCCTTTCTTTTCTTATCTTTTTTTTTTTCTTTTCTTTTCTTTTCACGAACTGTAATTTTTACGAGCTAAATAAAATAAAAAATACTAAATGCTTATGAAATAAAAAAAAAAAAAAAAAAAAATACGAATTATGGATAATGATAATCTGATGTATTGTTAATTAAATATATTCCGCGCTTAGAATGATTATCGATATTAATTTGACTTGTCGGAAATATGATTCGGTAATTACGAAATAAGCAAATAATCACGGCCGATATTAAGAAAGGAAGAAAATAAAATAAAATCATTAAAGCAGCTGAGAGTTAATTGACAGGAAAGGCGTGAATAAAGACCGCGAACGAAGCCTTGGTCACGATGGACGTGAAAGAATCGTAAATTTGAAGCCGGCATAAAATGGCGAAACAAATCGCGAAGCAACCTCTTCTTCTTCTTCTTCTTCTTCTTCTTCTTCTTCACCTTAGTACGAACGTATGCGATGCTCATTGTCACAGTCATCCTCGTACGCTCGATTGGTCGCGCTGTTATTAATAGTTACAGCGAGACGAGCACGATTAAACTTTCGTAAGTCTCGTATAAAAGGACGAAAACGAAAAAAAAAGAAACAAAAAAAAATGTTTGAGAGGGAACGATTCGAAATGAACTGTCGATTTCGATCGAGAAATATCGAAGTCCATGAACTCCAATATTTCTACTTCGAGTATTAATTATCCTACGAAATAATTATTATCTTTCGATGATAACTCGTCGACTTGCAGATAAAAAGGAAAAACGGATCTCAACGACGTAAGAGAGAAAAAAGTTCTTTGAGAATTATAAAAGTAAGTTGTTTAAGTCATCTCTTTTTCTTCTTCTTCTTCTTCTTCTTCTTCTTCTTCTTAATTAAGTTCCAAGCCGAACGAAAGAAGATTTTTTTCTACTTACGTCTCATAAAAAAAAAAAAAGAAGAAGAAGAAGAAGAAGAAAAAGAAAAGATATAAAAACGATGATACGCCAAAAAAAAGCTCGGAGACCTTCCGTTTTTTTTTTTCTTTCTTTCTTGATACATAAGTATTTTTTCGTGAAAGTTAAATCACAAAGCACGGTGTTCGCGACCCTCTCACGTATTCTTGGCTATCGATCGTATCGTAACTATGTATCGGTGGCCCGTATCAGATGCCCCTATCAGCCAATTAGTAGAAATGAGATCGGAGGCGCAGATTAAGAAGCAACTTCCTGTGACATTCGGTACTAGCATATTTCAACGAGTTCCATCGTTAACTTCAAAAACTTTGCTGTCTTTTAACTCTAGAACATTTTTACTGTGATCTCCTATTGTCTACTCGATGGTTTCATACATATTATTATGGTTTTATACATATTATTATATTACGGTTTTATACATATGTATTAATTATTAAATGCACACACACACACACTCACATATATATATGCATGTACACGATGTCCG
This sequence comes from Dolichovespula sylvestris, assembly GCA_918808275.2. Lineage (NCBI taxonomy): Eukaryota > Metazoa > Arthropoda > Insecta > Hymenoptera > Vespidae > Dolichovespula > Dolichovespula sylvestris. The sequence goes on from OU964961.1 coordinate 10,013,726, forward strand.
TCTATAAATGTCCACAAATATCCCAGCAAGTATCTCATAATTGATTGAAGTTGCAAGAAAATGTATTTAAAATAATTTCCACAGCGTTCGATTATTTACGAAATGCATGTAAAAAAATTTTTTTTTTATTCGCGATCATTTCGAGTTGTGAATATGAATATAATTTGTTTCGAATGAATGACTATAATTTCTTTGTACTTTAATATAGTAGTATTTGTAGTATTTGCGCTTAAAATCGTAAAAAAAAAAAAAAGTAAAAAATTTATACTGTGTATATTTCACGTGACAATCGGTATCTTAATGACCAACCAACAGATCCGTACTGCACTGTAATTCATACTCCGTGCTATACAAATACATTATTTACAAATCAAGCAGTTGTGTGTTTTGATGAATTAAAGGTCAATGATTCCGTTCAACGTAACCGACTTTAAAAATATTATGTAGTCTTACGAATTATATTTCAAATTGCGATATGGAAAACCAATTACTTTAATCCATAAGATATTGATTGTGTCGTAAAAATGATGCATAACAGCAATTTCTTATTAGACATTTTAATCGCAAATGACCTATAAAAATGACTATATAAATATGCAAAAAAAATTATAGATATTCATTCAAAAAAAAAAAAAAAAAAAAAATTAGGATGACCTCCATACCTCGAAAAGGTCACGAGTAAAAAAAAAAATTGTTTACATGCACTTCGTAGCTGATTCAGCGCCGTACATATTTCTCTTATTAAACTTTCTTGTAACTTGTAACCAGTCGTGAGATATTTGCTCGAACATCTATGGGCTAACACCTTGTATATATTTACAATGTATACCTAAGCATATTAACTTAATCGAAAAAAAAAAAAAACAGAGGAAAGAAAAATATGACAACATGATCGGTGTATATAAGTTTATAGCAAGCCAATTATCAACATGAAAGATTGGTGGAGTTTAATTAAACTCCATCGTCTAAATTCTAATTAATAATAGACGTAATTAAAAAGACGAATATAATTGCTTTTATCGAAATAGTGTTTTGCGTTCTAACGGAGATTCTACTTCGATCTTTCCTCTTGAATAATTTCGATTAATTTCTATACACATCGTAATTTTTGTAACTTAAATATAATAAAATATTATTGATACTTAACGATTTTTATTTTTACGGACGGAGCATTGTCAAAAGTTTATTATCTCTTGTGGTTCGCTATGGAACAACTGAAAGAAAGTTTCTTTGAATCCGATAACGAAAGTTCGAACGGTAAGACAAGAAAGAGGATTTAAAGACGTATAGGATGGACGTACATAGAGCGGCTTTTCACAACGACATTAGAAGATCCGAAACAGTTTTCTTCCGGTAGCAACTAGATAGCTAATGATCTTCTTTTCTTAAAGCGAAGACATGTATCGATTTCCCCATTCGTCTTCTATCTCATTTTTACTTGTATCACTAAACTCGTATACACTCTTTTTAAGCGAACATTACTAAATAGAAAGTATGAGTGAGATCAGACAAATAATTACTTTCAACTCGACAACGAATATTATTATTATTATTATTATTATTATTATTATTTTGTTATAAAAATGAAAATCGGTAAAGTTTATCATTTATATCGGCAAATATACTAATACTTAGTACGAATAAGCGAGCACGCGCATATATAAAAGTAACGAATTAAATCGAATTAAATGGTCGATGACTAACGACGTAAAAAAGAAATGAAAACAGATACTAAAAACTCAATCTGGCGTATAAATTCTCGATTACGTGGATATAAGCAAGTTACTAACGTATAAGATTTACTACGCTACGACACATGCATGAGTCGAAATATCGTCGGTGAATTAATTAGCGACGATCGTTAACGAGGAGCACAACCGGCTGCTATCGACGACTATACTCGAGGGCTAATAGATCGAATTGATTGTCCGAGAGAGCGTGACCTTCGCCTTCGATACTTCTCACGGCGAAGCGAGAGCATCTGTGATCGGTAAGTTAACGCAATCGCACTTTTATTAGTCCTGACGTCAATCCTATTGCCTTGTTACTGACATTCGGTTAGACACTTTGTTTGTTTTCTGCTTTTTTCAAAGGTGACTTCGACGTTACGTCTATCGCTTTGCTAAAGTCTTCGATAGGTGCCAGTTGATTTATTTATATTATACTTGCACCTTCTTTTAAAATCATAATGTAAGTAATGTTTTTATTCTTTTATATGTGTGTGTGTGTGTGTGTGTGTAAAAATTATTATTACTGTTAAAAATATAAAAATTTTAAATATACACACACACACACACACACACACACACGTTTCTACTGTTCAAACGATCAGTCTACATGAGTTGAACTATTAACTCGGTCGTCACCCTTTGAAGGAATGAAAAGAGTCGGAAGGAGAGCAAACGTAATAGAGAGAGAGAAAGAAACAGAGACAGTTAAAGAGACAGAGAGGGGGGGGGGAGGAGAGGAATTAAAAATATATCCATTGCTATGTTTTTATATTTTACCTTAAAAAAGATTATACAGGCGGAGCGTATCATCCAACCTTTTTTAAATTCGAATGCGTGCAGCAATGCCGCTTCGTGACCAACTCCGGCGAAGAAACTCGTAAGATTAAGTACCAACCTTTTCGTACTCGTAAATCAGGAGGGAGTAAGTTTGGAGCAATGAGGAGGAAAGAGGATGGAATCCTTCTTAGAACGACTCGCTTTCGTATATCTCTCGCTGCGTTATTTACGCATAATTCGGAGAATTCTTTCTAAACAGACTTTGAACGAGCTTCCTTTCTGTTTTTCTTTCTTTCTTTCTTTCTTTCTTTTTTCCTTTCCGTAAGAACACGAATCGTCATCGTTTCCGAAATCAAAGGACGTTGGTCGATACTTTGAACCTAAGTTCCTTCTATTTTCTTTCGTTTGAAAGTTCAAGAATCACGAAAACGTTCGAGTTACTTTATCAATCTATATGCGCAAATATTAATAAAAATTGTTATCTCGGTAGTATAACAGTAACCCCGTTTAACGTATGCACTGATCCTTCGTTGAGTAACAAAAACGAAATCAAAAGTATCATACCAGAGAGAATTTTTCTTACCCAACCTAAACGCCTTTATCAATATTTATGAAGATTCCGTCTACTTTAAGGTCGTTTCCAAGGACGCGTTCCTTGGAAAGATCTTTTTGAAATATTCTACAACTTATTTTTTTTTTTTTTTTTTTTTTAAGAGAGAGAAGGAGAGAGAGAGAGAGAGAGAGATCTACGTTATTTGTTCTTAAATAATGTATCGTTCGATCTCACAGATTTTCCCCCTGTAAGAATATAAGTGAAAAATGAGAAACGAAAGAGACGAAAAATAAAAAGAGAAAGGAGGAACAATTAAGGTACGATTATTTTATTAAGAATCTCTACAACTCTGGAGATTCGATTTGTTATGGTGTTTGTTTCGTTGCAATGAAAGCAGAAACGGCATTAAACATTCGAGGACGCTATCCGGACAGCAGTGTTCGAAATGGTATGCAAGAAAGCGTTTGGACGAGAACTCGATGTGAGCGAGCGCAAAGGAACGAGAGTGCAAGCAAAAATATATAAGAGGAAGCAGGAGGGAGAGAAGGAGAGAGAGAAAAAGAGAGAGAGAGAGAGAGTGAGGTGGTCGGGTAGGTAGATATGTATTGTAGGTAGATGGTTAAGTAGGCAGACAAGTTAGTAGGCGGAGACCGTCTATCAGGTGACTTCCCAAACTTCCACACAACTTTTACGCCTGCCTACGCGTCTACATGCATGAAAGTATAAGAGATTTGTAAATATATATCCTATACATATGGTAATATCTATGTATGTGTATGTGCATTCGCAAATGCAACGTGCACGGAATACGCCTAAGCTCGCTTTCACGCTTATATATATATATATATATATATATTATATATATAATTGTTTCCAGTATTTTCACGATTTATCCTCGATCATAAGAATATCCGATGTAAGTGGAAAATTTTATTTTGAAAAAAAAAAATAAATAAATAAATAAATAAAAAATTGTCAACGAACTTTCATCGATGAAATTTTCAGGACCATTTATTCTCTCTTTCTCTCTCTCTCTCTCTCTCTCTCGTATTATTTTAGAATAATTAAATTCAATAATGAAATTGAAAAAACTCGAAAGGATTTTATTACGAAGTAAGACAAATTCTCGTTCGTTCACCTTCGTGAATCCATTGAAACTTCAAGCAAAGTAAAAAAGACAGAGAGAATATACGGAGGTCTCGTATCAAGAGAGTGAGAGAGAGAGAGAGAGACGTATATGAGAAGAATTGAGAGAAAAGATAGGAAAAACGTAAATCACGAGTAAAGTTATTCTCGCTTTGACTCGTTAGAATCGCCGATTCCACGCGTTTCTACATCTACTACGTAGCTGGTCGTTCGTTCGTTCTCTTGTGTAGACACCTTAAAGCGGATGTCTTTCGTCTTTTTGTCGCGTGCAACCATCTCTTTCTTTTCTTCTCCGTATCCCTTCCCACTATAATACAATCTCTTCTCGTTGCATCGTACCTCTTGTCGGGTCCGTCCGTCTCTTTCTCCACTAGCAAGCTTGCGAAACGTAATTTAATCACACATAGCTTCGCGTTGTAAAGCTACAGAGCAGTTTCGAGTGTTACACTCGCTATTGTCGATTCTTTCATTCTTTCATTCTTTCATTCTTTCTTTCTTTCTTTCTTTCTTTCTTTCTTTCTTTCTTTCTTTCTTCCGAGAGATCGAATTTTGTATAATTAAAATAACTTAGACGTTAGAGATACGATAGGATATAACAATGAGATCGTGAGTGATATCATTAACGAGATGTCGGTCGGGTAACTACTATTGAAAAAAAAAAAAAAAAAAAAAAAAAAAATGGAGATATACACTCGATGTCAAAAAGAAACAATACACGTATCCTTCCTCGAAGTAATTAATGCGTTCGCGCATTAATGTGTTTCTTATCACAAAGTCACAAAGAGGTATGCATGCGAAGTAATTAAATCTCGAATATCATTCGACTAGTTATTACCGTTGAATCAATTATTTTCCTTTTTCAAACGGATTAAGTATTTTATTTATTAGCGGATAGGGGTCTGGAGAATTTGGTATTTTTTTTTTTTTTTTTTTTTTTTTTATGTAGATGTACGATACGGACGAACGTATATCGTTTCCTTTCGAGGCGATACGCCCCTTTGGCAAACAATCCACCCCGTCTCCCCCCCCCCCTACGAGATAGCACTGTCCCAATGGCCTACTACTGATTTATGTCTCTTTCTCGCGATCGTTATGCGATGACGTCGATCCATTCGCCGTTTTCCTCCCCGTAACACCCCTCGACATTCACTCAACCCTCCAAGCGCGGAGTGATAAGCTCGTTCGTTCATTCGTAAAATCAAACTTTCCCAGCCCTTTCGTCAAACTCCAACTCCGATCATAAATCTTCGACGTAACTCTTCATTAGCGTTTCATAGGAATCGCTAAAAAAAAAAAAAAAAAAAAAGAAAAGGAAAAAAAAAACGTTGACAAAACCCTCCGCGTCCTTTTCAACTCCACATCATTTGTACGTAAGAGTTGAAACGCGGCGAGGTGTGAAATCTACGGGACTTCGAACAAGGCGCTGTTAATTCCTTAGATGTTTATTCTTCCTATGAGAAATGAAAACCCGGACACGATTCGAAACTCGCGCCCTTCGATCTGCCTGTTTTTTCCTTTTTCTTTTTTTTTCCTTACGATTTGTAATCGATTGTCAGTCGACGTTGATTCTTATGTTATCACATAAATGACATTCTTTTTGTTCGCGAAGTCTAGTTTACTATGAATGAGGATGAGACAATGAAAAATGAAAAATTAAACATTAAAAAATATCATCAAACGACCACATCATCCACGTATTAAAGGAAAGGATAATTTCCGTTGTATCAAACGTTTACTTCATAGTTAACAGAGACGAGTCAAAAAAATATGAAAATATTATCTTAACAGATGCGAGATTATTACGTGCAAATACAAAATATATCCCTCTCGTTTTACGTAATCGGGTTAACGCCCGAGTTGACGCTTCTGACCTAAAGAATTACAAAGTCCGTAGCACGTTTTAAACGGGTGAGGAGAGTAGTATCACTTAAAACTCGAGAGTAACAGTACGTATGCACGCGTACTGTTACATAAGAAGAATCTTCCGCGCAACGGTTCAGAGTTTCTCGAGGATCATCGAGAAGAAGGGCAATGGATGTATGTAGGTAAATCTAAAACGCCGTGGGCCGTTACATTTTCCAACGAATACAGTCGTCCGGAATGCATGCTATAAATTTCAAGCGCGGTGTATACAGTGCTCGTATATTCTGAACGCTGTCTTGGCATACCAAAAAGAAAGAGAAAGAGAGAGTGTATGTGTCGTGTATTTGTATGTGTGTGTGTGTGTGTGAGAGAGAGAGAGAGATTGCACGTGGTTAAGAAGAACCTTTATGAGTGAAAAT
>OU964961.1:10022713-10045213 GCA_918808275.2 Dolichovespula sylvestris
AGAGAGAAGGAGAAACGGAGAAAGAGGAGCGAGCGAGAAAGAGTGGAGAAAAAGAGGGGGGTGGATGAGGGGAGAGGAAACGAGTCTGCGCCATGCCATGAACGTAATCGTGCTTGTAGTCGACGAAAGAGATTCGCGATCAAGATGCGATTGATGAAAAAGAAAAAGAGAAAGAGAGCGAGAGGGGGAGGGGGTGGGACGGGATTTCCAAACTCGATCGAATCGAACAGAACCTAACCCTAATCCTTAATCCAAAAGTTCTTTTCTAACCAAACTCGTTGACATATAAGATTCCGTTTAAGACTAAGATCTCCAAGATGTTTGTACCATTGAAATAACAATGATATTTTGAGCAAGATAGGAAGTTAAAACGGAGTTTAAAGGTCTCAACGGATTCTATTTAGAAGAAAAAGAAGAGGGAGTCATCTTGTTTATTTCCATCCTCCAAAAAGTGAATTCGCGTTGAGAAGGTAAGACCACTTGTCTTGAGGGGAGTATAAAGGAGGAGGAGGAAGGTGGACAAGAAGGAAGATGAGAGAAAAAGAAGAGGAGAGAGAGCCAGGAGGAGGAAGGCCGGCCGAACCAGTCGCGACGTTCGACATTCCAGGAAATTACCGAGAGAGAGACTATTCGACCGACTCTATCTCTCTCTCTCTCTCTCTCTCTCTCTCTCTCACCTCACAAACGCACACGCGCACACCAATTTTACCTGCCTCCTGCGATTTTCCCTTACAGGTATCCTCCTCCTCCTCCTCCTCCTCCTCCTTCAAACATAATACATCTGTTTATAAAGGAAACGAAAGGGAAAAAAGAAAAAGCGGACGTTGAATCTCAACCGACACCTTTGACCGTGTGCGTTTTCGGAGCTGCGCGACAAGAATTCACCTACGAACTCGCCTACCTACCTACGAAGTGAACGCCAAGTGTGTGCGTAACCGAGCGAGACAGATAAATGGAGAATGAGAGACGGAAAAAGAGAAAGAACGATACAGAGATAAAGAGAGAGAAAGAGAGAGAGAGAGAGAGAGAGAGAGAGAGAGAGAACGGAGCACGCGCAGTTACATACGTGCTTCCCGCGTGCACAGAAAATGCTCCTTCCGTTCAGTTTATTTTCTTTCTTTCCTTCTCTCTCTCTCTCTCTCTCTCTCTCTCTCTCTCTCTCTCCTCTCTCCTCTCGTTCTTTTTTTTCTCATTTGTTGCAAACTATCTATTCGATCATGATCATTTCTTTACCGACATTAAAAGTATTGCTTACACCAAAAAACTAACGGGCTAAAACACAATCTTCCTTCAAACGTCCAATGATAAGACGACCGACGAGAGTGTGTTTGTTCGCGCGCGCGCGCACGAGAGCACTCCTCGTCGTTGACACGACCACGATGTCGGATGGATACAACGACACGACAACGTGACTCAGCTCACGAGCGGCCGCCGCGACACTGACGCGCCGCGCCAGACACCTGTCGCCACCGGGCGACGGTGGCGTCGCCAAGCGGCACTCACCCTTCCCTTCCCCTCCCTTCCCTTCCCTTCCCTTCCTTTCGACTCTCCCCACTTCCATTCTAACTACCTATTCCCGTCCTCTCCGCAGCAGACTTCGACGAGACAGCACAGCAGACTCACGGGTACAACCGGGTAGATAGAACTCTCTTCGTTACAATATACTCTTCCATTCTTACCGGACGATTATTTGAAGTATAACGAGCTGATCGAACTTGGTTTGAAAGTTATCATCATTTCGATACGTTTTATCCAACGTTTAAGTTTCATATGCTTTATTTTGATTTTTAGTTGTATCTTTTGCTTTAGTAGGATCAAACGTTATTAGGATCAATGAGTGAACTCGAATGAATCGGTTATGCCGATTACTTAGAGCCTGATTAAAGTTCTTGAATTAATTTAGAATGGAAGGAAAAGTGTCAATTTAAATAATTACCAATTGGCAGTTTTTAAGGGATTAAGTAGTATGATTTTCGATGATATTAAAAAATATTACTCCGAATAGATTCAAATATAAGCATTCCAAAAGCTCGATATCGTTAAAAAAAAAAAAAAAAACAACATTCGAGGAAGTTGGATAAGTTTTTTTTTTTCTCCGGGATAGAAGGAGAAAATGGAGTACGTAAAGACGGTTTCTTCGAAGAGGAGAGATATCCGCTCTTGTGGCAGGAAATTGTTTTGCGAAAGAAGCTTGCCACGAATTTGTTGTCGTCGAACGAAGTTTGCCCAGCCAAGTGGAATGACTTCTTTTTGCAGTTTTCTTTTCCAATTCTCTCTCTCTCTCTCTCTCTCTCTCTCTCTCTCTCTCTCTTTCTTTCTCTCCGTTGGTATAAGAGAACTCCCGAGGGATAGTAGTATCCAACGGTGGACGGATCTGCAAGCTTTTACGTGAAAAGAGATGGTGGAGATGGAACGAAAAGGAAGAAGGAAGGGTGGCGAATGAAACCATGGCAATGGTAATTGTGCGGTGAAAAAATAATCAGCTAGCACGGCACGTAGAAAGAACATAAGTGCGGTCGTGCTCATTGTTCCTTCGGTACCTACTACAGCTTCCCCTTGGTCTCCCATCGACGTACCGACCCTTCGTCCCTTTTTCCCGTTCGCCCGTAGACTCTCTCTCTCTCTCCAATGACAACGGCTGACAACGAGAGAATGCATTAAAGAGGGGGGTTGCTACGAGCTGTTCGTTTCGAAAAGCACAGACAGCACGACGTGCCAAACGTCACCTTAAATTAAATTTTATTATCCGAAAAACTCCCCTCGACCATATTTTTCTCTTTGTCTCTCTCTCTCTCCTCTCTCTCTCTCTCTCTCTTTCTATTTTTCCTTTTCCCTTTTATTCTTTCGTTCGTTGAATCGAACGGAGGGATACTTTCATCGATTCGCAACCGAAACCTATACGATGATCGATTGGAAAACATGACTGGAAGGGCGCTTTTACGCGTTCGTGGTCTAGCTAAGGTTTTCCTTCTCTCTTGCCATCATCGTTTTGAGAATGACAATGCGATGACATAGAGTTCGTAGTGGTACGTAGCAGACTCCTTAATCGAGACGGCTACTCGAGGCGACTCGAGGGAATCCTCTACTCTTCCTCCGCCCCCTCCCCTCCCCCACCCCTCTCTCCTTTCTCCACTTTTACTCCTCCCGTCAACCCGTTTCGTCTTCTTCTTTGTCGCTAGTACTTTACGCGTATATAACGAAAAGAATGAGATGGAGTCTGAGGCGAAAGTAGAAGAGTCTCTTTTGCGCATCCCTCGCGAAAAACAATAATGTCGTGCAAGCACTATCCTCTTTTCTCTTTCTCTCTCTCTCTCTCTCTCTCTCTCTCTCTCTCTTTCTCAATACCTTTCCTTCTTTTTCTTTCTTCCTTCACCCCATCTCTTCTTCCCCCTTACTCTAGCTTTTGTTTGGAAGGTTTTTTCGAGTACGTACTTACATACGTACGGGCACGTATATACCAATCTACAGTCTCACCTACGGTACTATTCTAGTGCGAATTCTGCTACAGAAAGCACTTCAATGCCGAATGGCAGACAAACGTAGCTTAGGTATCAGGCATCGATGAAAGAAAAAAATAAGAAAGACGCGATATTCACAAGTAACGTTTCTTAAGACGTTCATCGAGAGAACGTTAAAAACGTTAAGAAATCGTTTATATTTTATCGAATTAATAATTCAATATTATGTGACTCACTGGTATGTATCCGTCCGGTTGCGTTCTATCTTGAAAGGGCTCCTGTTCTCTGAAAAATAAAAAATGATAAAAATGTAAAAATTTCAAATTCCTAATATATAAAAGACACGATAGAAATATCTCTATGATATCTATAAAATTCTACCTGTTTCTCCGCTGTATCACCGGTGTTTTCGGTGTGCTATCGTGAATGATCACTTGCGTTGCATCTATTTCTTCACATTCGGATGTATCCTCGGTGGATTCTGTAAAAGTATTACCGTTAGTTCATACAAAACTAAATCCGCTAATACCTTAAGAACAGAAGTCTCTTTGTGGCCGTCTTATGAGCCTACGAAAAGATGAAGACTTTTGTATTCTTGAGTAACTTAATTGGATGAAGCAAAATGATATTATGATCTCAAAAAAAAAAAAAAGAAACTAGAACATTTTCCAAAGAGTAGATCTAGAAGGTAAACTCAACGTCGAAGAAACATCGTCAAACACAAATTAGCTGATCTATTCGAAAAGAATTTACACGAGGCTCACAAAAGGACGAAATTGTAAGCGATTTTGACCGAAGGAATACAACTGTTAATCTTAACGGGAACACAGGTTCGTAGAATTATTTCACATCTTATTATGAACTGAGAGATATATTTAAAAAATTGAACGACAACAAATCTTGCCCTTTTGACGTAATATTAAATATAACTTTAAAATATTTACCGGACCTATACGTATCTACTATTACACGATAATATTTAACGACTGCTTAAACTTAACGTACTTCCTCGAAGTTTGGAAAACCGCAAAACTAATAACCATCCAGGATAAACCGATACATTTCCTATCTCACATAAGCAAGATATTCGAAACCACGATATCAACAATGCAATAATACATCACTATAATACCTACTACACAATATCCAGAGATCCAATTTGACGTAACGTATGTACATTCGACCATCCACGCGTTAACTTAATTTATTTCGGACATAACGTTGGGCTACGAACGCGAATAACTATACAGAAGCATGTTTTATAGATACTGACAAGATTTTCGACAAAATTGAGCTAGATGGACTCTAACGTTAAATTAATGAAGATAAGGAATTCCCATTGTACCTTGACGTACAACAAATGACATGGAATATGTTACGCAACAAAAAATCGTATATACCGGATTTAAATAAAAATCTCTAAATCTCTATTATCTTTATAATATTTCACAAATTGAAAAAACTGATTATATATTAAAAGAAAGGAAATTAATTTCTGCCCTGTTTCTATACACCCAAGATTGTAAACGTCTAGACGGTTCAAATTTCATCTTCATTAGAACAGTAGCATTAAGTGCAACATTAGATCCAAAATAGTATTACCCTGTGAACACTTAATCCATTAGACCGTAATAAAACTCCGCACGGTAGAGATACTGTTATTCCTTTTATACATTTCATCGAATCTCATGTATCTCATTTGTATTTTATTCGTGGATATAAAGATGTTAAAAAAAAAAAAAAAAAGTTGGTTAAAGCGATGCGCGAGACATGCATGCCGACTGTCTGAATTAGAATCTCGGCCCATCCGCAAAATTCAATTTTTGGGATGTTGTATGTCGACAATATCAAAAGTGACATATGAACCGCACCCAGCCCAGTAGTTTTGAACTTGTTTGTTTGTCAGGTTAATCCCTGTTCTCTGTTGTGAGAGTCAAAGAAGGCTGGAGTGTCTGTATTAGGGCTGATTGTAGACATTCTAAGAGACTACGAAAAGATGGAGAACCTTGGATATTCTTGGGTGGCTTAAAAATTATTTGGTTAAAGTAACGCACGCTATGTGCGAAGATCCTTGCTTCATCGAGAATCCCGATGTATCTAAAAAATTCATTTTCTTTTTTTTTTTTTTTTCTTTTTTTTTCGTAAGTCTACATTTCCAAACTGGATAGAAAGAACGTCGCAAATATTTTCAAGAACATTTTTCAATCACCCTGACAAAATAGGAAAAGGAATATAAGAGGAATATAAGCGAACAGCTGGCAATCGACTGGCCATTCGCTTCAACGGTTTTGTATGTACGTGGGAAAATAAACGAGCCTAGCGAAGGAACGACTTTGTCGATTTTCTCCCTCGTTTTACATGGTGGTCCCTCTCTCTCTCTCTCTCTCTCTCTCTTTCTCTCTCTCTCTTTCTTATCGATCGAGTTTGAAATCGATCCGATTGCAAAATATTAGCTGGCTGGGGTCGATCGTATTCGGTGGAGCGACTAAATCCTTATAAAACTCTACTCTTCTTAAAATCCCTTCTCAACTTACCCTCTTCGAGTCTACCCTCTCTACGAGAACGACACAAAACTGGACTATTTCGTTGATTCGTCGTCGTCGTCGTCGTCGTCGTTGTTGTATCTAAAAGATCGTCGATGTTCGTGTACTCTCCAATGAAAAAATGTAAATTAGATGAGGTCGGTTTCCTTGGCGACGATCTACGAGAAGATGATCGAACATTGTCGTAAGGCGAGATTCTTCCGTGATGATAGTTATCCGGTGGAGCTGGTGGATTCTCTATCTGAAAAATAAAATTTTCCAGAGATCGCTAAAAGATAGGTGAAAATAACCTGGCCTATAATCGTCTTAATCACGAGCATGATTCTCGAGCTACGATGATAGAACAGTCTCATTCTTTTCTTTCTTATTCAAGCTTCTCTTTTCATTAAAACTCTATTACCTTTCGAATTGAAAAAAAAGTGCCGTAGTATTGATATATTTAAATTAAAAAAAAAAAAACAAAAAAGAAAAAAAAAAAGATGCGCTTTCAAAGACGTTTATAAATATTTTAATTCGTTACTGATTTACCGATCGATGATCAATAATAGAAAATTCAATCGAATTTGTCTCGCGTTTACATTTCAAAAAATATGGTATCGTTTTCGTTCTACGAAGAGAGTCGACTAAAACCGTGGTTAAACGTCTCGAGAGAAAGAGAGATGAATGAAACGGGATCGTCTTACCCCTTCGGGACTAGCTCGATCTCCCAATGGTTCGTAGCTCGGTGGCGGTGGAAACTCGATAGGGAATTTAGAGAGGCTTCTCCGGGTGTACGTTTCAGGCTCGGGGTCAACACCGATGTCTATCCTTTCGAAAGACTCGGAAGAGTCCGATGTACCGTTGGAAGTTTCAACCGGGATCTTGATGACTCCTTCGGGAACGTTCGAGCTGCTGTCCATCCACCAGGCTCTTTCACCGGACTCGATGTGTTTGATTTTCTTCGAACTCTTACGATCAACCTTGAGCTTTTCAATACCACTAGCTTCACAGGTAGGTGGCACGACGATCACTTCGATACCCTCCGGGACACTCTCTGGATCGTCGCTCATCCACCAGGCTCTTTCGCCAGATCGTTGATGTCCGATGCACCTTGGACGATCTTTCGATTTACCGTTATCACGACTCGAACTTTTTTTCGATCGATTGGATGACTGGCTCGTTTCTTTTTTCCCATTTTCGGAAGTGGCGTCGTTCTCCTCCAACCACCAAGCTCTCTCTCCGGACTCCTGATGCCATACTCTGGGCTTGAACTTTCCTAAAATTAGGAAAATTTCATTTTCGCGACGTTAATTCGTTTGAACGAGATATTAATTTGTTGTGTACTTACCGTCGTCCGGTAGATTGGTACTGATCGTGGTTTCCTGGCTAATATCGTCGTTATATCCGCTATACCTTTCAACACCCTCCGGCACGTTATCGGAATTTGGATCCAACCACCATGGTCTTTCGCCGGACAACTGACGTTCGATTCTAGTCTTGGAATCGCGATCCATATCGGAAATCCTCTCGGATTGTGGGAAACCAAGAGACTTCGATGAACCCTGCGTAACGGATCTCGAGTAGGACGCAGACTTTTTCGTCATATCGGGATTCTCTTCGTTGGAATTGGGCCAACCACCTGACTTCACGGAATCGCAAGTGGAGTCGTGATGTTTGCTTTTAAATAGATTCGTCACAGGCGCTAATGCTCTCATCAGGAAGGACTTTGCTTCGTCCGTTTTTCCCGAACGATCGCTTCTTGATCTAGGACTCGATCTTGAACTAGGCCTAGGACTCGATCTGGGACTCGATCTTGGACTGGACGGTGGTCTCGGTGGTTTCTCCATGCTCAGGGAATTTTCCTCGGCCGAGGATGCAGGCACGCTCGTCCTCGACGATCCAGCGCTCATCTTTTCAACTTTCTTCTCGCAAATCGTCCATCTCGAATCTTTCCGTCCTCTCCATCGTCTAGCAGGAACGTTTTGTTGTCGATCCTCCGCATCTTCCTCGCTGCTCGAGGAACTCGTGGAATTGGAATCGCTGCTATCGGTTGATTCTGATTTTTCCGATCTCGGGAGGAGATTCCTCTCGCCGGACAATGAGGAGACTAATTTCGTGTCGTTTATTGACGTCTCGCGTTTAGGCGAGTCGCTCGAGTCGTTTCTTCGAAGTGAAGACGACGAAGAGGACGAAGACGATGACGACGTCTTCGATCCGCTCGATGGTATTCGCGTTTTCGATCCCATCGATTTCAGTGATACCGACGAAGACGAAGGTGCCATCAATTGTCGAATTCCTTCCAAATTTGCTTCAGAATCTTGTGAGCTAACGGACATACTCCTTTGCTTCTTCATTCTCTCGTATTTCGAACGCGAAGGATCACCATTCTCCATGTTCAAGCTCGACTTCCTGAAATCCTTGTTAATGTATTTACCAGCGATGACACTTTTAGTCCCGACGCGTTCGTTACTTTCATTCTTTGGCACAGGTGGTTTCCCTCGTGCGTCCGGAGAACTCCCTCGTCGCGAGTTCACTGATGATGTGCCGGAACATCCGCCAGCAGTAGATAATTTGGCGACGGATTGCGACTGCGATCGAGAACTGGAAGACGATGACGACTGTTGCGGCGTCTTTATTTTTGATCCCTGGCTCGTCGTCGAGCCGGCCGACGATGACTTGGATCTGCCAGTTGGCAAACTCACGGCTGATCCTTCTGAAGAGTCTGCTCGTCTCATCTGTCGAGGCACGTTCTTCGTCGAACCGCTACGAGACTGTGGCGTCGTGGAACGGCTCTGAGATGAGCTATCGATCGAAAGTGTGTAATATGTGAGATGACTATTAAATTGAATTTAATTTTGGATATTGAAATAAAGATTAAGCAAATTTTTTTCTCAAGGATGCATCTATATATATATGTGTGTGTGTGTGTGTGTGTGTGTGTGTGTGTGTATTCTTTCTTTATTTATTTATTTCAAAACTACATAGACTTTAAGGGATAGAGGTATCCGAAAATGAGAAAAACGGTTTGACTTTTCTTCCAAGTCGATAAGTACCTTGAAAGAGATTCCTTCTTAGACGACTGGGTCTCATGCTTCTGTTCCTGAGGATGAGCATCGAACAGCTTCGAAGAATCCGTATTTCTCAAGGATAGACTGTTCTCCGATTTAGGAGTGGAATCTCTTCTTTCACGTGGGACAGCTTGGATGGATTTCGGACATTCCGTCTTCGATGATGTCCTCGAAAGTTTTCTATCGCTTTTGTGAAAGGCGGCTCCGTTTAATCGTTGCAAAGATGGACTTTTTTCTTCGATCTCCTCGCTCTTAGACGTGCTACTGGCTCTACTATTCTTCGAATAATCAGCAGAACGCTTGACTCGAGGATTATCAGGAACGTCGATGGAATGGAACGTTGTTCTTGGACTTGGCAGACGATCGGCCTTAGCCTCCTCGTCTTTCCTCTCGCCAATTTGATCTCTATCAATAAACTTGTTTTCGTCCTTCTGATCTCTAACAACAATATCGACTTCCTCGTTGAAGCTCGGCGATACTCTAGAAACGTTTTCGACGTTAACAGTTTGTAAAGAAGTTTCATTGTTGTTTCTCGAGAAAGCGAGAACATCGTGCTTCGTAACCGCCTCTCTATTCTGTTCTCTATTATGGTGATTATTATCAAGTTCTTGACTGCACGTCGAAGATACTTTGGGAGCATGATCATTTCGGGAAGTCGTGGAATTCTCGTTAGCTCTCGAAAATGCAAAGCCTCCGATCCTCGTGCAGTTACCCGAAGTACCGCTGGTACCGGCGGTTGCCGCGTTGAAATTTCTCGAAGAGTAAACAACCGTCGTCGGGTTTCCGGACGACGTCGAACTCGCGGATGAAAATTTGTCGAGATACGATGACCAGCCACCTCCCGGAACCCTGCTACTTCCACCAAACCTTGAAAATCTCGGTGGTTCTTCGTTACGATCGCATTGTACCTCTTGATTCTTTTTTTCGACCTTTCTTCGACATCTCGCCCTTTCCTTTTGCACGATCGTTCCCATATCCGCTCTCCTATTTCGCATGAAACTCGACGAAGCAGGCGGCGTTGGCGAAGTACCCCTACTTATCATCGAAACGCTACTACTCTCCAACTCTTCGAGTCTGTTATCAGTCTCGCAATCTTTCCAATTTCTACTACACGTTTCATCCTGCAAATCTTCCTCGGATTTGACATCTCCTTTCGTACAACCTTCGACCTTCGCCTTAGTCGAAGCAGAAAATTCTTTGCTACTATTGCCACTGGAAGTTCGATACCTGTCCGATCCAGAGTAGCTAATGGCCGTCGGTATTCGTTCGTTGCTTCTAGATGGCAACGAAAATCGAGAGCTCGTCGTCAAACTGAATTTCGATGAGATCGGGGTCGAACTGTATTCCGTCGATGTACCTACGAATATAATATAATATTAATGAAATGATATAACTCTAAATGTTTCTTTTTTTTTTTCTTTTTTCTTTTTTGTAATTAAACAACGAACAATGAGATGTCTTCCATGTGACTTCCATGTCCACGTTCGGGGAATCTCAAGAATTATATATATATATATATATATATATATATATATATATATATATATATATATATATATATATACATCGACAGTATCGATCACTTACTCCCGCTCGATCCAGCACGAGAATAAGACGAGGGTGGCCTCGAATAAACTCGAAAGGAATTTCCTTTTCCAACGCTAACATCTGGACTCGTTTCCCGAGACGTTCTTCCCGAATTCGTCCGTAGTGTTCTATAAGAAACGGGTGGATGCTCGCTTCTCTCCTTCCTATCGCCTCTTCCTTCCGTACTGCTATTGCTATAGTTCCTACTTAATCCCGTGCCAGGATAGGTACTGGAATTGTACCTCGATATTCCATCCGATTCTTTGCCCTTTTCACGTGAAGATCTACGATTGTATCTATCCAAGACGGAACATGGCCTTTCGACGTTCTTACTGCTCGAATAGGAGTACTTCTCGAGGAGTAATGATCTGCTATCTGATAACGGACTCTTTGATCCAACATCCTCCAATTTTTCCGTAAGCAATCTATTCTTTTCTATCTCTTTGCTACCTGCGAACACGCGATTAATATCCTCTCAATTATATTGATTGCAGTTAACAATAATTGCATCGGCTTTAAACGAAGGATATATAAAATCGTTGGGAAAGGAATAAGTAACACGAGATAATATAAATATAACAAGTGAAAAGAAAAACGATGAACTTTTATTTACTCAACGGAGGTGGGCGCACATTTGGTCCGTACACCCCGCTACTTGCTCGCTCCGATAAGGTGGGAGAGGATGACACTCCCCCCCCCTTCCTCGCCCCCTCCCTCCGCTATATGATACCGCCGTTTCTCGCGAGCAACACGGCTTTTGTTTCTTTCTATTTATAGATGGCCGATTGCTAGTGGTAGCTAGCGGAACTTAAGCGGTGGGAGAACGGATTGATTGACGGCGGTGACCGTACGGTCCGTTATTGAGAAGAAGTTCTTGCCCACCACTTTGCTTAACATTACTCACACGAATATTTCAATGTGCCTTTCTTCTCGCCTTTGTCCTTCTTCAAGAAAGAGCTTCCATATCCAGAAACCGTTCCATCCTTTGTACCATCTCGAATGGGATTGGTAGCAGCTATACCGGTGTAGGTAGTCCTGCAAGTTGCTATGGTGCTTCCACTCGATGGATTTCTCGTAAATGTACCCGTACCACCAACTCCGAGTCCACTTCTATTACTTCTGTAAGCGCCGGTGTCACCCTGAAAAAATCAAATCGAGCGTGTTACCTCGAGCCTCATCGCGACTCGTCGTACTTTTGTAATAAAGCACATCAAGCGTTCCACGCCCTTTAACACGCGAGTTGCTAGTAGATTATTGCCATTTAAATCGACCAACGAGATCACGATGATATGTGGGGGCGCGTTCCAGGATATTGATGATAATCGAAGAAAATTAGAACTCTCGTTTTTAAACGTATACTCTTTATATATAATAATAGCAAATTAAACGGTCTACGGTAATGTCTTGATTGACAGGATGAAATTTAAGAACTTGTAAAGTCATGTGTGTGCTGCAAATAGAATTAAAAAACAAGATATATATATATATATATATATATATATATATATATATATATATATATACTTGATAAGAGGATAGAACAGCCTGAAACAATTTCAACATTTCTTCATACTCGTGCTACATAATTATTGCGAAAAATGATTTTTAATTTGTTATAGAGAGTAATGGATAACATTTTGCCGTATCACTTTCAAGCAATTATCTTTGAATTGTATAAAATGAAGAGAAATAAAATATTATCCGTACGAAACGGCGAATAGAAGAGCATGGTGATTTTTCTCTATAGCCCGTGGGGGATAACAATAATTCTTATAATTAACATAAGTTTGGCGAGCTGCCTCGTGCTCGAAATAGACGGCCCGACCCAGCTGGGAGTAATAACCTCTCTCTCTCTCTCTCTCTCTCTCTCTCTCTCTCTCTCTCTCTCTCTCTCTCTCTCTCACTCACTTACAAACTAATATAACGACTGATTCTATGGGAACTTGGCGAAAACTTTGGACACTTGTAAAGTGTCAAAGAAACTTAAAAATCGTATGTTGAGACCGAATAATGGATGTTTATACTCGTCGGTAATTATGAGATTGACCCAATCGAGTGAGCTTAGTTCGTTGTCGCGAATAGAAAAACCGAAATGAATGCGTTGAAATGATTTTTTCCATCGCTACAAAAAAAAAAAAAAAAAAATACTTCTTGCTACAATTTAATGAACGGGGAGCCTACCAACAATCCTAACGTGGTATCGTAGGTGTTAAAATGAAAGTGACGAAGGTGACGTACAATAGTTTGCACGGTCGATAGTTACGAATAGCTCCGATTCTTTTTTCGTCGAGCGCAAAGATTTCCTGGACGACAAGACCTCCGCGCCTTCTAGCAACCGCTCGGGCATGCAGCGAGATCTATTCTCGGTGATTCGACGATCTTTATTTCCACTCCGCGCTCTTCCTCTCCGATTAGCCATAGCGCGAGCGTACGACGTCACGAGATTAGACGTGTTTGACAACCGTTCGATGCGAGCGAAAGTTAGAGTTCGGCTCCTTGTATTCGATTTAAACTACAGCCTGTACCCGATGAATCGAGAGGATCGTCGAAGAGCTATTTTTAAAAAATGACATACTCTGTCCGGACCATCATTTTTGAGAATATCATATAGCATATCAAAAACTTCTCTCAACGAGTTTATCGGATTAAAAGTTATATTTCGACGAGTAACATTTTCTCGACTCTTTCGATCGACAATAAAGATGGCTTTTTACGAGCTCGTCGACTAATCAATTACACGGATCGACTTATTTATCGTGATATAATTGTAAGAAAAAAGAAAGACGAACCTTGCTTAACAATTGTCTTTATGATTGATCGTATAATTAATACATCTTGATGATTTCCGTGAAATTCATTCGAGCCGAATGATACCTTAACGTCCTAATATTTCCGTGATATGTATATCGCGCATGTAACTACACGTATGTATGCTCATTCCCAACGATAATTAAAGCTAAACAGGTTCCACTTATGAAAAGAAAACTTCGTTTAAGTCGAACTACCGCAAACCGCGTAACTCGAATCCCAGCAAATTGAAGACTCATTCTATATGTGTACACGCATATACTTGTATACCTATTTATCTTCCTTTACATATGTACAGATATATCGGTTAAAATCTCGATGATCGGAAAGACGTGGGCGAGCGCGTCGTTCCGTGACATCGACTCGCAAGAGAAGACTGGCTAATTGAAGCGTGTCAACCTGATTTAACCTTCGTCGACTCGTCGCGTCATTATAATTTATGATTCAACGCCAGCTGACAGGCTCGCGCGAAAAAGATAACTCGTGCACAACATATCTGCGCGTGTATATGCATATTTATATATATATATATATATATATATATATATATATATATATATATATTTACGTATAGAATGCCTTAACGATAAGCATCCACGAGGATTTTTATGAAATCTAGTAATTTTTCCAAGAAACACCAAGACGGGTCAATTTTGTTTACGAGCTGGACAGGTTCTCATCATAAATTCACCTACTTTTGGGTTAAAAACTCTTAAGAGGGTTGACTTTGATGCGTCTACGAAAATTTTAAATAACAACATGGGTTAAGTGGCATCATTCGATTATTTTTATTCAATTCTCTTTACAGTGATGCTATTTTTTTTTTTAATTCTGAGTCAATAGTTTTCCAAAAAAAAAAAAAAATCCTCTCCAAAGTTTCGGATATAATAAAATGCAAATACAGCTTCGAAAATGACTTTTATTTTTAAAATGTTCGAAATATGTACCGCTAACTTCACGCAGTAGTAAAGTTTTTTGCTAAGTGTTACGTCGATTAATTTGCAGTATAATCCGGTAAGTGCGAGGGCTGATATTTTGGGTAAAAAAATTACTGGTCTACTCTTTTTATCGAATAATTTGATGGAAGATTATTATCTCGATTTACTTAAGAACTACATGCATTTATTCGTTGATCGTAGAATTCATTGAAAATGGCGAAAATATACCGGAAGAAGGGTTTTTTTGTAACACGATGGATTTGCTTCGTACCATGCAGTCTCGAAACGGCAATTTGTAAATCAGTATTTTTCCGATCATTCACATCTTTAGATGTTTTTTTCTATGGAATGTTTAAATCCTGACTGTGCGGATATTTAAAGTTTAGAATTATTAAATATCGGAGTACTATAAAGAGAATTAAAAGATCTTTAAAACGATATGCCACTCGATCCCTGTTTTTTATTAAAGATTTTTGAGAGGTTCGTTGTCACCCTTAGCGGGGCGAACCTAAAGTGGGTAAATTTTATGACAAGGACAATTGTCCCCTTCGAAAAATAAAATTTATCTGTCGTAGGGGTTTTTTTCGAAAGAATCGCCAAATTTTATAATAATCCTGATGGACACTTTTCGTTTGAATTTTATCGTCTACATATGCTATACTTAATGTGTGTATATATATGTATATATATATATATATATATATATATATATATATATATATATATATATATATAGATACATATGTATGTTATTGCTATCTCTCGGCCGATATAACACACGATTGTTACGTTGTTGTAAACGTCTCGGCGGCTGTTATTTGCTCTGCTTGAATCGGAGCTCGTTGAATCGGTTCAGTGCAGCATCCACAGCTGATGGCATTTTCTTACGGTCGATGCTCCGCAAACAGACCGAAAATCTCGTTCTCGCAATTCGTCGAATATGAAAATAAAAAGGTGATATCTTTAACGTTTCTCCATGAGCGCGCATGCACGTATCTACTATTTCTTTCTATCTCTATGTTGCGATTGCAACAACGTGCCTCGGTCACCGACCTCCACCGACCCGCTAACGTTTCATCAAAGGTAACGAACCGTAAACTTTTACTCTTCCACACAACGTTCTGCTCCAGCTACGGTTACATACGAGCGAAAGGAACGAGACAAACGTTTAGGGGGAAAATCTCGAACGTTCCCCCTCGAACTCGTCGTTTCTTTCCGACCTTCGGACTTATCTTATGTGACTTTTAACAGCTCGATTTTCATGACGATATCGTCGTTGTCGTTTCTCATTTATCCGAACGATATACCCCGTATAAGATACTACAGGCGTTGTAAATGTTTATCTTTCAAATTTCGCGTACCGACGACGTTTCGCGTGTCAATCCATCGGAAATGTATTTCGAGTTCGATTAACAGGAGAATAACTTCTGGCTAACTAAACGTTTCTCTCTCGTTAACGAACAAACCGCTATTATATCGCCTCGATTGTCAACTCGATCGCTTTGCCGGACCGGTTAACGTCAACCTCAGTTATTCCAAGTCAATACGAAGAAAATTAAGAGGAAAGAAAGAAAGAAAAAAAAAGAGAAATAAAAAGTAAAAAAAAAAAAATAGTCGAACGTATGAAAGAGGAAACTCGTAATAAAAAAAAAAAAAAAAAAAAAAAAAAAAAAAAATGGGGCAGAAAGTAAACGTTTCGGGCGAGAAAACAGCGATGGCTTTGTCGCGTAATTGGAAAACTTTTTCTTCTTTTTTCTTACGCTTCCGTATAAGTTGCCAGAAGCTTGAGGACGAAGTTTCATGGTGTACCAATATCGGAAACGGATAAACTTTTCAATAGCGTCTCGAGCCAATAAATTGCACGCCGTTATTTTCTTTGCCTGATAGAAACAAGTCTCTACAACACCATCGTGACATCAACACAAACAGATAATACAAACGATTATAACTTTTTCCTTCTTGCAAGGTTTTTTTTTTTTTTTTTTTGAATTTTGTTCGTCGATTAACGCGTTAACCCCGCTCCGTCATCTCGAAGGGAATACTTTTATTATAAACTATTCCGATCTAAATTTCGGTCGCAATATCGATCGATCGATCGATGTCCAACTCCATTTTGACGATTTTTCTCGATCGTCTAATGACTATTTGTCTTTTCTCTTTTGTGTCACCAGCGTATCCATTATTTTTATATTCACGAAGGTAGAACACCGTTGCCAACTACTCTCTCGTACCGTATTTTCCCATAAAATTATTCTCTCGCCCTATTACTGTATTTTATGTACGAGAATATATGTATATGCGTGTACGTTTACTGAAAAAATGTGCAAATATAGAGGAAGAGAGAGAGAGAGAGAGAGAGAGAGAGAGATGCAACTTTGATGCATCGTTAATTCTCTTTATCTACAAAATTACGCTACTTAGGAATAATTATTGAAAAAAAAACGCAAACAAACAAGGTTTTGTATAAAAAATTATTTTTTTAAAAAGCTTCTATTAAATATCGATTTATGTAAATAAAGGATCGTTGCCTTCTGCATTGTCGGTTACGATTCGACATCCCTTATAACGATTCATCCAAGTATAAAATTCACAAAGTTGTCTTCTTTCAAAAGAAGTGAAAGAAGAAAGAAAAATATGTTCGTGTACGAGCACGTTTAAATATAATCAACGTCTCGTGGTTCTCGTCTTCATGGCTTCTTTCTTGCATACAGTCCTACGTTCACCCCCATATTATATATATTTATATGTATACATTTATGATATGTACAAATATTCGTAAGTTAGAATAAAGTTAATTAATTACAAACAAACAAAAATCAAGGAAATGACAAATACAAATTCGTTTTGTATATTTAATGATAATAATAATAATAATAATAATAATAATAACAACAGTAATAATAATAATATAATATAGCATATATGTACGTAACGTACACAATATCATAATACTCACTTTAATTAATTGAGACATTAATTAAATAATTATCGATTTATATTACTCATAATTTTAATAAAATATGTATATCGATTATGATCAAACATCTCCCATACGAAAAAGTCGATAAAAGAAAAAACGTAAAATGAAAAAGTAGAAATATTTTCGTCCTCGGTTAATTAATTAATAACTTCCGTGCGAGAAGGCACATTATTGGAAACGAAAGCACTAGATATCTCGAACATGTATGCATTAAATTAGATAAAAAAACGGAGAAGAAAGATTAAGTCTGAGAGAGAGAGAGAGAGAGAGACAGAGAGATGATGATGATGATGAAAATGCAAGGGATGCTCAATTAAAGCGATCCGCACAACGTTTTGCCGTTCCGAAGACTTATCCCGTGAAATATTCAAAAGAGCCGTTAAATCTTCTTCCTCTTCCTCTCGACTTCTCCACTCTCTCTCATCGTTCGTATAGCCTCGGCACTTTCTAGTCTACCGTTTAATCGTATTCAATCTGCTTCAACTTTTATACCGAACACATTTTATCTCCCAGTGAAGAATTATTATTAAATCAATACACGATTTTTTTTTGTTCGTTCAGAATGTACACTTTTCCTCTTTGTAATCGTCGTCCATTTTCTTTTACTTATAAAATATTCTCTATTTAATGACTCCATTGTAACCAACCATATGATGATGACGAGAATGATCATTCTTAGAAAGAATGATTGTTGGATAATAACAATAACAACAACAAAAAGAAAACAAATTAATCTCATTTACTTTAATCGAAAGAAATTATTTTTGACAAACTGCACGTACCTACTGAACTACGAGAGTTTATACGCTCGGTCTGTCTCTGGAAGTCCGTATCTTCTTCGAGTTGAACTTTGATATACTCGAGCGATCATCTTCAATATCCAATAATGAAACGTCTATATTTCAAATATTGCATTGTGCGCAAAAAAAAAAAATGCTTTGCACTGACGTACCTGTTTTAGACATATATATATATATATATATATATATATATATATATATGGGTGTGTGTGTGTGTCTGTGTGTATATATATGTTATACACAAAGAAAGAGGCACACGTTTAAATGAGTATATACATATACACATACACGCATGGCCAGCGAGCAGACGTCGTCTGGGAAAGACCCGGCTAATTTTGCTAGCCGCGCCATCGCCGATACGTCGACTTTTAGTTCACAAATCTCTCTCTCTATCTCTCTCTCTCTCTCTCTCTCTTTCTTTCTCTTTCTTCGTAGCCCGGGCACGCCCAACATTTCCGCACCGAACTCCAACGACATTGCATATTCTTCGACAAATATTTGCATCTCGTTACCCCTTGACGACCAACAGTCAGTCAGTCATCCATCCACCCACCCATCCACCCACCCACCTGGCCAGCCAACTTTGACCTTCTCATCTCCGCGTCCATCCACAAACACGAGATCTCATAGAAAGCTCAAAGATTGTCTTTCAGCAAATCAACGTAATAACTCGCGATGATATTACCAGTATGTTTAAATGAAACCCATCATATACGCGCGTGTGTGTGTTTGTTTTATAATAATAAACAAGTACGTACTTCGACTTTCTTATTCTCCTGACTTATCAATGATAAGAAAGAAAACTTAACGATTAGATACTATCGTGAAAAGTTGTGCCCTATGGTCAGAAAGAACTTACATAGCTCCTATAAGACGCCATGATCCTTCTTCAAAAATGAACGAATTTGAAGGGATTCCGTAGAGAACGAGGATATATTTTTTACGAAGTAGAAATTCGCATTCGATGTGTATACACGTACAAGAAGCACCAGTAGTACATGTAGTTACATGCACGGACTACTAGTACTACCACCACCACCACCACCAATGGAATATCACTGACACTACCCTCATGTACACCACCACCACCACTACCACCACCAAAATAACTATCACCAAAAAGTAACGCACTATCACCGGCGCGAATTATCCTAACCTTTCATAATAAATTCGACGATAAATTGTCGAGAAAAGATTCGAGAGAGGAAAACAAGGGGGTCGAAGGAGGAGGAGGAGGAGGAGAAGAGGAGGAATAACGAGAATATATATATATATATATATATATATATATATATATATAGACGAAGGGAATTGAAAGGGTTAGAAATCGTCGGAGCCTCGACACCACAGTTAGGACGACGAACCGATCCAAGTTTGAACGGTTCGTAAATGAGGCTCCGGATGAGAATGAAGAAGAAGCGCTACGAAGGCGCTTCGTTTCGGACGAAGCTCGGACCCCGAAGAACCGGCGACCCGCGAGGCACGTCGTCGTCCTCGTCTTTTCCCTCCTCTTCTCTTTCTCTTCTCTTCTTTTCTATACTCTTCTCTTCTCTTCTCTTCTCTTCTCTTCTCTTCTCTTCTCTCTACACTTCTCTTCTCTTCTCTTCTACACCCTGCCGACTCGAGCCCTATTTTAAGAATAGCTTCTTGTATCCTCTCCCTTCTCGTTTCATCGAGTAAGACTTCGAACTCTCCATGAACCTTCCGACAGCGGAAATCGAAGATTTTCTCTCTCTCTCTCTCTCTCTCTTTCTCCCCTACATCTTTCTTTCTTTACTTAGCCCGATCCCAATTGTCCCATCTCTCTTTTCATGTCGTCACCGA
Organism: Dolichovespula sylvestris; assembly: GCA_918808275.2. Taxonomy (NCBI): domain Eukaryota; kingdom Metazoa; phylum Arthropoda; class Insecta; order Hymenoptera; family Vespidae; genus Dolichovespula; species Dolichovespula sylvestris. The sequence goes on from OU964961.1 coordinate 10,042,699, forward strand.
TATCCTCGAGTGTACCTTTATGATGTTACGCTCTTTTAAACTCTTCAACTCTAACGCGTCTTTGTCTCTACAAGAAACAAGACCAGTTACCCTCTCTCTTATTCCAAAGACCACATTCATACTAAGTACTTATGTTCTCTCCACATAATCTCGTTCCAAGCAAGGAGTGAAAGAAATGAGGAAATATACCAGAGAATTACCTTCCCCTTTAAGCAATACTCGCGTAACTCTTTTAAAAAAGCTACGTCTCTGATTTTAAAAGAGAAAGAAAGATGAAGAGATAGAGAGAGAGAGAGAGAGAAAGAGAGAGAGAGAGAGAGAGAGAGAGAGAGAACTTAATTTTCTCGAGAACTTGAGATTCTCCCAGCGTTCCTCTCTAACCTTTTTTTATTTTTTTTTTTTTTTTCATTTTCCCCTTTTTTTTTCTTCAACTATCCTAAGATCTCTGGAAGAAGATAAAAATGGAATTGAAACGTCTCTAGTAATTCCGAATGTGGGAGACGCTGCTTATAAGATTTTACGAGAAAGCTCGCTCTCTTTTTCCATATATTCCTTCGTTGAAATCGACAGAGTAGTCTTCTATTTTAAATTTGCGACGTCCACGTCGTGAGAAATCGTGCTGCTAACTTCGGCGAAGCTTTAAGCGAATTCACGCGGGTACACTTTAAATACGACAAGTTACCCTAACGTTCGTGAAAGCTGTACGTACGGTGTTATGTACCGATAGAAGCTAAACAGCTTGTACTTTGGATCTTCCTAACAGTGCCAGTTATATTCTTTTCAATGAAGATGGCACCAGTGTCACGATCCAAAAAGCTCACGGAACTTTTTCAAAGATCTTCCTGAGAGAAATAACGTATCCCACTCGATCCGTGTTTCTACGAATTTGATTTGTTGTTTTTTTTTTCTTTCTTTTTCATTAATATTCAATAACTCGACTCTCATTTTTCATCGTTCAATGAAATATTTCGAGGTTTTTTTTTTTCCGAGAGCTTTACAATTATCGCGCCGAACGTAAAAAGTGTCAAAAATTACGCTTCGAAAGTTACGCTTATTTGCGTAAACATAAAGTAGTATCGAAAATTGGCGAGTAGGTTGCAACAACGATGACGCTAATTAATAATCGATCGAGACGAATTACAGGTTTAATTGATCGTTCGTCACGCGTTAAAGGAACAAATATATAACTTCGATTTTTCTAAAATAAAAAAATAAAAATAATAATTATCTATCTTTTAAGTGCGCTAACCTGTCAAATTAATCTGTCAACGAGGAGATTTTAATTTTATTAAAATGTTCTCGAAATAATAATAATAATAATAATAATAATAATAATAATAATTATATATATATATAAATGCGTAATAAATATATAATATATGCGTATAAAAATATAAATACGTATTCTACGTAATCTTGTAAACGTACTTGTTTACACATAAATCCGAATTTTTAATCGAAAACAACGCATATTCGAAATGAAGACTCAATCTCTCGAGCTTACTCTACTTTCCCAGTAGATAAAAAGGATACACTGTTTAAGATAAGAATAGAACAACTTAGTCATCTTGAAATTTCGCTCGCAATGCCGAAAAGCTCTCTGCTCGACGTTTTTCACAACGATTTTGGACGGTGAGTCAACGTGGGCTCTTCGCGGGATCGCGCTTTAATGTGTCGAGGATTTATCGAACGTTTATCGCCAATCTCCTACGTACTTTCAAATTCCTACTGATTGAAATCAAACTTAACATTGATGCAATATTACTTATGCTTCGCGTATATTATAATCGTTCATAATATCTCCTTTTATACAATTTAATCCTTAAATGATCGTATCAAAAATGCCGTTTTATACATGTATTTTTCAGAAAGATCTAATATTACGGATACCCCGTGTTCGTCCAGCCACAACGACCTGAATTCTATTAGATCTGGATCGAAAGGACGCAAGATCGCAAAACGCGTACACACATTTTCGTATTCTCTAAATATCCTCAATCTGTTCCTTTCAATCCGAAGCTTCGAATACAGCTGTTTCCCTCGTTAATAAAAGACCTACGAGAACTTTACGTTCTGAAAGCTACCACCTGCTACACTATGCTCGATCAATCCTTTCTCCAATAATCAACGACGCTATAGCGTTACACCGAGAGGTACCATTAAGACAAAAATATATGATTACGATAGATCTGAGAACGTTTAACGAGCAAATTTTGATGAGCAAAAAGAAAATAGAAACAACGATACAATTTTCGAAGAAAGGAAACGATCGATTCTCGAAACAATCGTATCCTCGATATTATTGCGAATAATATGATGAGATATGATAGAGAAAGTGAGAGAACGGGAAGGGTGAGCGGGGTCAAGTTTACATGTCGATCAGTGGTGAGAGGCCATGTTTATAAACACTAAACAGATGGTCAAGAAGTCAAGATCTTTCGATACAGTGCATGAGAGTTGCTACCGAACAGGAGTGAAGATATTTATAGGAAATTAGGGCAGCGCGCTTTCACGA
>OU964961.1:10050213-10089578 GCA_918808275.2 Dolichovespula sylvestris
GTTGGTGAAGTTCTTACTATAGATATGCATAAAAAAGAAACGTTACGAAAATATGAAAAGGCGAAAAAAAACAGAAAGAAAGAGAGATAGATAGATAGAGATAGAGATAGAGAGAGAGAGAGAGAGAGAGAGAGTATCATGATTTCTCTTTCTACTACTGAATCAGGATCTTCCCGATCTATTTATATCTTATCTCCGCGCGGACGAAAGTACGTAGGATGTATGTATACGTTTGAAAATTTGCACGGATTATGCTTGCGATATTGGCTCTAGTCCAAGCAGCAGAGTTACTCGCACCTGAAATACACGAAGACTCACTACCTCGGCAATTCTAAACATAGTTACCTTGCCTCGTAATACTCGAGGCGTCCGAGTCGACCCTTCTTCTCTCGTAGTTAGCTTTCTCTTAGAGCTAACAAACGATGAGTATGATGGTGACGATGACGACGACGACGACGACGATAATGATGATGATGATGATGACGATGATGATGATGACGATGATGACGATCATGATCAAACATGAACACTTACGAAAAAGTCGGCATTATTGCGTTTGATCGGGCGAGTTCGTTGACAAAATTCAATCGAAGATATATGACACGATTATAGGAACACGTGAAGATAACGAAAGGTACCAATTCGATGGCAAGCAAATTGGAAGCAGGAAATCGTGCCGTTCCCCACCTGTTAGTTGAGTCGAGGAGCGAAAAAGAAACGTTAACACGATGGATCTTGTTAAAATAGCGCCACTTCGTTTCTATCTTTCTCTCTCTCTCTCTCTCTCTCTCTCTCTCTCTCTCTCTCTCTCTCTCTCTCTCTCAACACTTTTACTCTTTCCCTTTTGCTCTCGTGTATACACATACACGGCTTATGACTATTTTTACCCGTGCGACTCGCGTGGCAATACTCAGGCCCACACGTTGCCGCGCCATATTAGTACACGCGACTAGCCCGAATCCCCACTATACTCAGAATCGAGAAAACGACACCTTATACCATCCTATCGCGTACTTTACAAAGAAATAAACGAGACTAATATTTTCGATATCTCCATTCACATGCCGAGTCATTTTTGTAATGACGAAGAATGACAAGTGTCAGAAAAGGATACGTGATGGACGTCTAGCGCCACGGCGCCCACTCTGTCTTCCGTTTCACGTTCGGCCCATTGACCTTCGAAAGCTCGAAAACCCCTAACCACTACTCTCTTTCTCTCCCTCTCTCTTTCTCTCTCTACCACTTTACTCTTCGATCGTGTCGTATTTTCGTTACGATATTGCTCTCTCTCTCTCTCTCTCTCTCTCTCTCATTTTCCTCCTTTCTCTCTCATCGAACTCCGTTGCGACTTTGTACTATTTCATAGTTCATACTATGAACGTTCCTTCTTCGATGGACGCTATTCTTTACCCCTATATCAAAAGTAATTGATTATTTGTATCTTTTGAAATTTTTGGAATTTCACTTGTCGAATGAATTCGTACTATTTATTACATTGCTCACTCGGAGATACGTTACTTTCTTTGTTTTCTCCGTCATTCCTTTTTAATTCGTATAATGAGCTATTGTGAACACTATCGATTATTTTATCGCCTAAATATTACAGGGCCGACAAGGAAAAATCGAAATTCCAGCAGGAAGTATACGAATTACTTGCCCAGTTGGATAATGTAACGAAAGAGAAATTGATGTCCATCAAGACGGTTGAGAAACTCGAAGTTCATATATCGGAGTTGAACGTGAAGATCGAGGAACTGAATCGTACGATTGTTGACATCACCAGTCATAAGACTCGCCTATCGCAGGAGAACATCGAATTAACGAAGGAAGTGCAGGATCTCAAAGTAAGATAGTATTAAGGACAGAAAGAAGAATGAAATCGTTGATTCAAAAAAAAAAAAAAAAAAATCTTGTTAAACCTGTCAATCGATTTTATTTTTAGGTAAACATCGAAAACGTGTCCTATCTGAAGACCCAAATCGTTGGACAACTCGAGGATGCTCGTCGGCGCCTCGAAGATGAGGAACGTCGTCGATCATTGGTCGAGGCATCCTTGCATCAGGTCCATTATCAATCCAATTAATCCAATATTAAAACTATTGGACGCTAGCGGTATCGTGAAATTATATATATATTACAAAAATTTTGCACGGCCAGGTCGAGGTGGAATTGGAGTCCGTTCGGGTTCAATTGGAAGAAGAATCGGAAGCACGATTGGATATCGAACGTCAATTGGTCAAGTCTAATGGCGAAGTCTCTGTATGGAGATCGAAATACGAGACTGAGGCTAATGCTCGCGCGGAAGAGGTGCGCGATATTTATTATGTTATCGAATATATCGATTGAAAAAAATAATCAATAATTTTGTTGTTACTTGTTCAATATTTTTCTTTTCAATCATCGAATCTATTCATTGATTCTAGGTCGAGGAATTACGTCGCAAGTACGCTGCTCGTATACAAGAACAGGAAGAACAAATCGAAACTCTCCTCGTGAAGATCAACAATCTCGAGAAACAAAAATCTCGTCTTCAGTCCGAAGTAGAAGTGCTTATCATCGATCTCGAAAAGGTAAGAACCATTTTTTCTCTCTCTTTTTTTTTTTTTTTTTTTTTTTTTTTTTAATTTTCATTCCATTTTTATCAATTCAATTTCGACTTGTGTAACGTTTAATATTTGCTTTCAGGCCAATGGAACTGCCCGGGAATTGCAAAAACGCGTCGAACATTTGGAGAAGATACAAATAGAATTGAAATCTCGTCTCGATGAGACCGTGGCTATGTACGAGCAGAGTCAACGTGATCTACGTAACAAGCAGCAGGAATTGCAACGTACAAACGCTGAACTCGATAAGACTCGCGAGATCAAAGATCAATTGGCTCGTGAGAACAAGAAATTGGGTGGTAAGTTGATATAATTAAGAAAAAAAATAACAACAAGAACAAAAATATTTTATAGAATATTAAAATTAACGTTCAATGAACTCATTTGTAGATGATCTCGGCGATGCCAAAAATCAGCTGGCCGACATGAACCGTAGATTGCACGAATTGGAATTGGAACTTCGTCGTTTGGAGAATGAACGTGAAGAACTTGCTGCTGCTTACAAGGAGGCCGAAGCAGTTAGTAATTTAAATCTCATCTATTATATAAGTTTTCTATCGATCCTTTTATCGCCAACTTCCTCTGATACCTTAAATCTCAATGAAACGATCTTTAAATCGGATTTTAATGGAAGAGGCACGATTCTAGGGTCGCAAGATCGAGGAACAACGTTCGCAGAGACTATCAGCCGAGTTGAGCCAACTCCGCCACGAGTATGAACGTCGTATTGCTGAGAAGGACGAGGAGATCGAAATTATTCGGTAAGTATTTGCCTCGAAAGATCATTTTTTCCTAACACTTTGAATGCCATAAGGGCCATCGATGATACTCAATTTTACAGACTTTATTTAGAATCATTTTTAAAGATTTTTCTTTTGTTGGTCTAATATTTAAAAGATTTAAAGTATACTCCTCAATAGGAGTGAAGTCTAATGTGGAAATTAAATACGGGGTGTTCGCCCACGTATGTCCGAGAAAATATCTTACGACCGATCGAAGTTACAGAAAGGCTAAATAAGAAAAATTTTAACGACTCCGAGTCAGCTACAAATTGTAGGCAAACATTTCTTTTTTATCCGTGATCTTCTCGATTTACAAAGATCAACATACTTACTTTAAATTAATACCTATAATTATTTTTGCACGTTTATGTAGTAGTAATCATTTTCAATGAAAGTCATACCTAGTGAAAAATTACTGTTATGCATCGTTTACAAGATAATCGGCATCTTAACGATTGATTAACATATTCTCATACTTTACTAATTCATACTTTATGTTATAAATAAATATTCATGTAATTCACACTTAACGTTATACAAATACATTATTTACAAATCAACACGTGTCGTGTATTTTAACGAGTTGAAGATTATGTTGTTGATTCTGTTCGATGTCATCGCGACTTCAAAATATTAATGCACATCTGACGATTGTTTTTCAACTTGTGGGGTATATAAAACCAACTACTTTAATACTTAAAAGATGCCGATTATCACGTAAATGAAGCTTAGCAGAGATTTTATTAATATGATTATAATTGCAAACGAACACTATTATATAAATATGCAAAAAAAGATTATGGAAATTTATTCAAAAGAAAAAAAAAAAAACTATATTGACCTTCATAACTCGAAAAGTTCACGAATAAACACACAATTTTGATAAGAACTTCGCAGATGACTCAGAGCCATGCAAATTTCTTTCATTAAACTTTCTTGAAACTTCAACCAGTCGCGAGATATTTTCTCGGATATCTATGGACGGACATGTTTTTTTATATGACATGAATTCTTTTATATCTTTTATGTAAAAAAAAAAAAAAAAAAGAAAAAAAAAAACAAATTATGAACATTATTAGATGAGTATATCGATTTCTAAAAATTAAGTTTGATAGTTAATATATTAACCTGTTTGTCTCGCAAAAGCTTTTTTTCGGCATAAAGAAAATATTAGAACGGTTTCGTATAACTAATTGACAACTTTGTGCATGGTCGTAAGCAATAATTAAATTATTTACGAGATAACAAAATATATTGATTAATTTGCACGTGATTGAAACCAAGCGATATCCATCACCTTTTTATCCGCTGTAAATCATATATATATATATATATATATATATATATATATATATATATATAAACGAGTGTATCTGTTGATTCAATAAATGATCATGCGAGTCAAGCTCGTAATTATGCGAGATACGCTAAAAGAAATGTTCATTAACTCGTTGTACGCATGCATAGACAATTAGTAATCAAATCAAACTTATTCGAAATAGTTTACAACATATATATATATATATATATATATATATATATATATATATATCTTTAATTAATTGTACATAACATCGTGTTATTTATAAAATACGTTCAAATTGATGATCGATTTATCCGACTACTATATCGACCCAATTACTATTTATACTCGATCTATTTCTATGTAACATGCAAAGTGTCGGCGACCGCGAAAATCGAACCGCCATTAAACGATCGATCGATCACTCGTCTCTTAGCTCCCACAATAAATATATTAGAATACGATGATGACGCTTAATAATGAAAAAATAATATCTTTGAATTCAAACGACGAAATCAAATGATTTTATTTTGAATAATGATAAGAGAGTTTATAAAATTGAAAGGATCATATATAGAAGATGAAATATATTGAAATGTTAACGATCAATTGAATTAAAATGGGGAAAGTAAGATATGATGAACGACGATTCATTTATAAGAAGAATTATCAATTTTCGGGCAAGAAGAGGAAGAATAATATAATAAGAAACTAATGAGAAACTAATAAATGATAACGTCAGTCGACGCCTAAGGCTCACGTTCTATTAATAAAACTAGTTGCGATCCGATCGTTATTAAAAGGTGACGATCGCTCGTTCCCAATGTGGCAATCGCAATAAAAAACTTTTGAAAAGATGCCGTCATAGATTCGGCCTAATTATCGTTAGAGCGCTCACCGTAAATGTTCGACGGTATCAGTCATACTTTCGGATCGTATTTAAAAAGGATCTCGAGCCTGAGAAAACTCAGAACGAAATCGATAGCGTCGAGTGTGTTCGTAAGGCAGGGAGAAAAGCCGGAATAGACAAAATGGTGGGTTACATGCCACCTAGCCAAGTGCCTCTCGAGTCAAAATGGCGGCACTGGCCGACGTACGTCTACGATAAGAATTATGGATACGGTATGAATTATTATCAACCGATGTTAGATTACATCGATCGGAAAGAAGAGAAACGGGAAAGACCGAGATCGGCGTTAGGCCGATTAGAGGGAAATGGTAATGGTAATGGAAACGAATTTCCCGACCTACCTTGGTCTGATGGTAGATTTTTGTGGGAGGGCAAAGAATTACGAACCTATGACAAGGACGATTTGGTAAAACGAGCGATCGACGCAGAGGATCAAGCGAGGGGTCATCTATCTCGCTTTAAGGTATGATAACGATGGAGTTAAAAATAGAAACAATTTTTTTTTTTTTTTTCCCTTAAATTTCAGATAATATATACAGAGAGGATCGAACGATTAATAAGAAAATAATACTTGAGGATAGAGCGCGTTCAGGAAATATGAAGTTTTCCTCGCTAGAGAAAACACACGGATTGTGAGCGAGCCGCGAGCCACTTGACCTTTTCACTTTCTAAATTTGGTACAGCGGAAGTGATCGTCTTGAGCGAGCGAATAGCTAAGATCAAAAACGAAAACGGCTATGGCGAATGCCTAGCAGCGCATCTATCCCTTTTCTCTTTCTCCTTTTCTCATTTCTCTCATTTTCTTTTCAATCGACAAATTTTTCAAACGATCCTTTATAATTCTTTTGTCTTCGGCTCCTCTTTAGCGAGGACGTGTATCGGTAAAAAATATTGCGGAAGCGCGTCAAACGTTTTCGTTGGCAGTCTATTATTTGGAACGTTCCTCTTCATCTTCGTCTCTCGATCGAGTCGTTTGCCAAGTCACTCGAGTGATGAAAAGAAATTCATCTCGCGTCACCCAGACTACCAAGTCAGATCGGGCGAAGTCAGTCGTGCTACGGTTGTCGAGCAAGAAAGAGAGAAAGACAGAGATAGAGAGATACACAGAGAGAGAGAGAGAGAGAGAGAGAGAGAGAGAGAGAGAGAGAGAGAGAGAGAGAGAGAAAGGGAAAGAGAAACTAGAGAGTTTCAGTCGCTGCATTTCTAAGTTTAGAGATAGATAGAGAGAGAGAGAGAGAGAGAGAGATAGAGAGAAAAGAAATTAGCTCTGGCTAATCTTGTACAAGTATAGTTTAAACTTTGCTACGTTAAGCGAAAAATTTCAAGTAATAAAATCGCTTAACGATTAACGAGATTTACTTTTCACATTCGAAGATAGCCAAACGGACGGACTTTAGCTTGGAAAAGACCGTACACGCTAGTAGAGTGACACAGGACATCCTCAATCGAGTTTCTCCGTTTTGGATTAGCGAACATCCAAAAAAGAAAGTACCGAGAGACGTGCAACTTAAAGCGTTAGCTGCCATAGAAATGCAAGCTCTAAAGGATATCCAAATATTGAAGGAGGCCCAAGAGAATTTAGATCACGGCAAAAGTCTACGTGGGAAATCTGCTAGGGCTATAGAGATTCAACTTAGGACCGAGGCACTGAAAAATCTTAGCAAGAGTCAAGAACTCGCTGACGTTCGAAAGCATCAAACGGAAACTAGCCATACCTATTGGGAGGGAAGAGATCACAGCAAACTTATGGAGGAAAGGGCCAAATTGATCCTAGACGAGGCTAGACTAACGGAACCCCTTGACATTCTCAGTAAGGAGCTACGTGGATACGAGAAGAGATCGAGCAATTATTTTCTGGACAAGAGGTATCGAGATACTCGAAAGCGGATCCGACAAGATTTTGCCTATCGCGAACGTGGCCCCATGTTGGATTATAAATATTTTAATCGTTTCTGGTACACAAACCGCTAAACGACAGCACCTGTGTGTTAAAAATACTCGAATGTTCAGACAAGGGTAAACTAAATAAACTATGAAAATTTCGTTATAGTCTCTCGATCGATTAATCTATCACCGCTTTAAATCTTTCGCCAAATTCCTTCCGTACATTTTAACAATCTGTCTCTCCTAATAGTCTCCCTACGAAATAAATTTAATCCTCGATATTATCAGCCTCTTTGCTTCGTGCTTTACGCCAAACTCCACGCCCAAAGTCAATGTTATTCGATATATATATATATATATATATATATATATATATATATATACATATATACATATACATATATTATCATGATCTGTAACGTTAACCTAGCAAGCAGACCAGCATTGAAATCGAGCAATTGAATGCCCGCGTCGTTGAAGCGGAAACGAAGCTGAAGACCGAGGTACAGCGTGTAAAGAAGAAGCTCCAGATTCAAATCACCGAACTGGAACTTTCTCTCGACGTTGCCAACAAGAACAACATCGATTTGCAAAAGACCATAAAGAAGCAGTCTCTAACCCTAACCGTACGTATTTCGCTTTGATTTTGAAGTCCTATCCAGAGCGAACAAAACTTTTACCGATCGTCGTCCGTTTATTATCTATAAGGAACTCCAAGCCCACTACGACGAAGTACAACGCCAACTGCAGGTAACCTTGGATCAGTTGGGCATCAGCCAGAGACGCCTCCAGTCATTGACGGCCGAGCTCGAGGAAGTTCGCGGCAATTACGAATCCGTGAGTTATCGATCGATCGCGAGCTTCGACGTAATATTAATAAAAATCATTGTCGATTGGCTTAAATAATATTTGTAAATTTTCCAGGCCCTCCGCGCAAAGAGAACGGTCGAGCAGCAATACGAGGAGTCGGTTAGCCGTATTAACGAATTGACGACTATCAATGTGAACATAGCTTCTTCCAAGGCCAAGCTCGAGCAAGAGTTGACAACGTTGGCTGGTGATTACGAAGAAGTAACCAAGGAATTGCGGGTCAGCGACGAAAGATATCAACGCGTACAGAACGAGCTTAAACATACCGTGGAGATTTTGCACGAGGAACAGGAACGTATAGTCAAGATCGAGGCTATCAAGAAGTCGCTTGAGATCGAAGTTAAGAATTTGTCGGTGAGATTGGAGGAAGTCGAGGCCAACGCGATCGTTGGCGGCAAACGCATAATCAGCAAGCTCGAGGCCAGGGTAAAGAAAAAAAAAAAAAAAAAAAAAAAAAAAAAAAACGACCTAACTTTCTCGCAATTAAGTAAAACGATTATGATCAACATACGTTATCGAAACCAAAAATTTATAGATTCGCGACCTGGAACTCGAATTGGACGAGGAGAAACGCAGACACTCGGAGACTGTGAAGATTTTGCGCAAGAAGGAACGAAACATCAAGGAGGTAATGATCCAAGTGGAGGAAGACTCGAAGAATATCGCTTTGCTACAAGAATCGTTGGACAAGGCGAATCAAAAAGTCAGCATCTATAAGAGACAACTCCAAGAGCAAGAGGGCATGTCCCAGCAAAGTGTAACCAGGGTCCGCCGATTCCAAAGGGAACTCGAAGCAGCCGAGGACCGTGCCGATACCGCTGAAAGCAATTTGACCTTGATTCGTGCCAAACACCGCAGCTTCGTCACCACCTCGACCGTACCCGGCTCTCAGGTCTACCTTGTCCAGGAGACGAGGCAGGAGCTGTAATAACTTCGCCAAAGAGATCATCGCCACCCCAATTATCATTTCGAACGCCACGTCGTCCTCCTTCTAAACGTACGTAAACACATGACCTATGCAATTTTATACTATTTTCGATCATCGATCGATCATTGTTATACCATCGTTTATACCGTTCCCATATCTAACAGTAAAAAAAAAAAAAAAAAAAAAAGAAAAAACAGCAATGCGAGAGTTAGTATCGCTAATTTTATAATAAAAAAGAAATCCCTTTCTTTGTAACATCGAAGAAAAAGATAAAACGAGTGAAGTTGCTCTTATAAATTGCATTACTCAAGTGCGTTCAAGTTCTTATTAATTTTACGATATAGAAAAAAAAAAAAAAAAAAAACTTAAGATTTAAGAAAATGAATCCTTCCTTAGAGTCATCATTCTAATCCTACGACGATAAAACAGTAGCAACAACGGCAACGGCAACGGCAACAACAACAGCAACAACAACAGCAACAACAAGAGCAGCAGCAGCAGCAGCAGCAGCAGGACGAACGATCCAAAGGCGGGAGGACCGAAAGAGTTTCCAACGGGTCGTACGATGTACCATGCACATCTTGTCCGAGGAGGTTGAATTACTAAAAAAACTTCCGTATTCATAAGTACATCGCTATTAATTATAAACGAACGACCCGTCGTAAATTCGACATACACACATACACACACACACACATACACACATACACACACGTATATATATATATATATATATATATATATATATATATATATGAAATATATAATATATATATTTATAATATATATTTAATCCAACGAAATTTCCGCTTCCTCTCGTGAACGAAAAGAATAAACAAAAAAAAAATCATAGTAATAATAAAAAAAAATACGAGACACTTCGATTGGGCCAAAACAAAAACTAACGGCAAATAGATTTTAATCGAAATAAGGAAAGCTTGTTGCAGGTGAACGATTAAAAATATCAAAAGTTGTAAAGAAAATTTGAAGGCAAAATAAACAGCATACATAATTACTATTCTTATCCTATCAATGATGTGGCTATTATTAATCGCGTAATTATAATAAAAATTAAGAGAGAGAGAGAGAGAGAGAGAGAGAGAGAAAGAGAGAGAGAGAGAGAGAGAGTGAGGCAAGACACCGTCGTGCCTCGCTATTCGCGATTATCGCACATGTATTTAAATGGATAACATTAATTCTATGCTATTATTACACATATAGGTATTATTGTTCGTACACACAAATCTCGCTATACGACATACACAATAACCTGTGTCAACATTAATTTAATAAATAAATTCAAAGTCGTAAGTACGAAAGCTCGTCGAGTCAACTCATTTTTTCTCTCCTAGAATCAGTTGTTTGGAATATATTATCGGACGTTAGATCAGCCAATTTATTTATTTGTCAAAAATAAACTTCATTTGTTCGAGCCAATAAGATATTTACCACATTAACCGTCTTCAATGGCGTCTTATTTTGTTTTATTTATTATTAGGATCTATCGAGATAATCGATGTTCACGAAATCGATAGAAACTCGAGCTTCTACATAGACCAAATTCCTAAAACTGACAACCTGTAGCTACTTCGTTCCTACCTGTACGTACGCGTTCTAAAATAGACTTACTGAAATTGAATAACCGAAATAAACATAAATGCATTCTATCCATTCCGCACGATTTATTGGTTAAATGTCGGGAAAGAGGGATCTCGATTCGTGGCACGGGACACGCGTGATGCCAATATCGTTACTTCATACAAGGATCTTATACTGGTAACTGTTATCTAGCGTTATTGGCAAGTTGTACGGTCGAGTAGAGTACTTGGCAAACGTAAACAACTTGTCGACTACGTGTACCCCTGGAGATTTCTCATGATTTCCGTACCGAATGTTCCACGATGGATAATAGGATTTTTACTCGAGTGCTTCAGAGCCTAACGCATAAATTGGCCTATGCATTTGCTATTTTTTCCGTGTTTGTCGATGCGATTGGCGTAGGATGTACGGACAATAAAGCTATATAATACTAAACGAAGCACCGACCGAACCAAATTTGAAAATACTCGGTAAGTTTTGTTTACCTAGTTCCGATCGCATCGAACGAATCTCTCATTTGATATAGAGAGATCTATTAGGTGATTGCATAAGTTCGTGCCCGATTTACGAAATACGGCACCCACGTATCAAGCTTGGAAATGTATCCAAGTTTTTTTAAATGACGAAAATCGGTCGAATTATCGATGTTCAGCCTCTCAGCAATACTCTCAGTTTCAATAATTTCAATATTTTGGTGAACCTTATTTGGGATAGACAAATCCCATTAATGGCAGAAATAGAGAATATATTTTATCAAAGTAATAGCGACAGTTTTAATGAAAGTAATGATATTGAACAATCTGATGAAGAATTGGGCGCACTTCCCCGATTATATCCCATCGACTAAATCAAAGTAACGCCCACATAAAAGGTGCCATGTTTGTTTTAAACATCAAATTAGGAAGGGATTCATTACTTGGCAGTGAAAAGAATACAAAGTACCGCTCCATTTATTGATCTGTTTTAAAAAAACGTATCACACGCTTCAAAATTATTAATAATTTTCTATTTATTCTAACCAAAGTTTATTTATTTTAAGAGTATTTTGTAATACCAACTGCCTAAAGTTATTTCAATATTATGTAGGAGTATATATATTGAATAATACGAAATGAATTATTAATTCTTGCATAAAATCTATTGTGCTTTTAGTTGCCCACAAAATTAAATGTGCTCCAAGAGAAGCAGAAAAAATTTACGAATAAATGTGTACCCAAAAGGTTAAGTAGAGACATTTGCGATGGCTGCGGCATGTGCGTCGTACACGACACTCGCTCAGTCTACGAATTCTTCTCAGCAAAATTACCGATGCCGAAAGAGATCCGTCATGGCCAAACCGATTCTATATTTTAACACTAAACCTACCACGCGCGGTCAAATGACCGTTTTTGAAATTTCGTTTAGAATCTCTTGTATACAATGTTACTGTACCGCCATGTAACTTATTGACTTATCCTATAATATACATACAACCCATTTTTCAATATTCACAACTTTCTTTATTGTTTACTTTCCGAAAAAAATGTATAGCATGTCTAGTCTACCACGAGCGGTCATTTGACCGTTTGAACAATTCATCTTATTTACGACTATATTCTTCGGAAAGCGCACTTTTAAAATTGTTTGATGAGTCCACAACGTAATTGTGGATATACAGTGGAAACAAATGTGCGATTGGAACAAATGCCTAGCTTTCTTTGTACGACAGTAATACGGTCTTGCGATCCGAACATAGAGCATCAAAAGTTCACATAGTCTATAATAGAGATTATTATGTGTTATAAGTGCTAGTTTCAACAAAGTAAACAGAGCCAACAATATTTTGTGGTATTATTTACATTTGAACTTTTGTTATTTATGTTCTCAATCTTCTTGCCTCGTTTGATTTATATTTTTATATTTTAGTTTTTACTCTTTATCATTTGTACAGTCATACCCAAACGTGTCAAGACATTCGAGAAATATCAATTTATCAGACAAAATAAATAATATCGACTAGGATTGTTCGGAATATGACCAAGAATTTTCCGATATCGATAATGATACAGCGGAAAATAATTGTGACTTATTTGACAGCGATAAGGACGAAGAGAATATTTTGAATATACGAAGAGGACAAAAAAGAAAGAGATTTATAGTTAGTTTTGAAAGTAAAAACTTTTCTAAATAGAAAAAAATATTTTGTTTACTATCCCAATTGGCTAAAATCTCTTTCTGTATTAAGATACATATTTTTTTTTTTTTTTTTTCTTTGAAGCGATCATTTGACCACTCATGGTAGGATTATGTATACACGAAATGTCGGTAGGTTTAATGTTAAGGATTAGATAAGGCTAAAGTGTGCGACATGCCTGTTATATTTGACATTCTAAGGAGTCGGTGAGAAACGGCTTGCCAAGGACCGTATCGCACGGGGAAAAGAAAAGAAACTCATGGCAAATGGTGAAATTACTCACTTGGTTTGAAACGCTGGGACGTATGTCAGCACTTACCGGTTGCTCGTCGTATAAAAACGAAGCGGAGTTTGACTCTGTGGATTGTTGCCGCCGCATACGGTTTTACAACCATCGACCGAAGTGTCCACGAACACAAAACAAACACCGCATAAATCATCCGCCATAGTTGTAAAGGCTATTGATGAAGTAAAAAAAAAAAAAAAGAAAAACAACGACACTCTCGTAAATCCAACCATCCATTACGAAAATTACAAGCGTTGTTCGTTCTATTGATACGTAATTTTCATCGAATAACAACATTTACATCGTTATTTACAGGATTATTTATACAATAGAAAGAAACAAAGAAGAAGAAAACAAGAGCTTTTAACCAAGTGGTTAATAATAATAATAATAATAAAAATAATAATAATAATAATTCTTTTTTTTTGTCAGGGAGGAGAAATGCATTTACGCACGATGTGCCAGGCTCCCATTTCTGGCCTACTGGTTAAAACTCCTCCCTCTTTCGTCTGGACACTAGTCCGGGACCGTTTAACGCATTTCTTCGGACTAGGCCATTTTACTTTGGCCTTTAGGCTCGCTGCTGACTGTCGTCACACCTTTCTTGGTTACTTAGGAGGCTCTGTCCAAGTCATTTTTCTTTTTGCGAAGGATATCCTGCAGCCAGTGAGTTGTCAGGTTCCAATGGTCCTCTTTTCGGAGCATGTTTTCCACTATGTCGTCGGGAGTCACTTGTCCGATTTTCATCTGAAGCTCTCGCTTGCGTTGTTCCCAACGGTCACAGTTGAAGAAGGTATGCTCCACGTCATTTTTTGTTCCTGGGCAGTACAAACACTCTTGTGTCTTTTCCCGGCCCATCTTGTAGAGATAGGCTCAGAAAGTATCCATGCCCGCTCAGGAATTGAGTCAGGTAGTACTCGGTCTCTCCGTGTCGTCTCTCGGTCCACGTCTTCACATCTTTAATTAGTCTCGCAGTCCAGCGTCCTCTCGATTCATGTTCCCAGAGCGACTGCCAGCTCCGAAAGGTCTTTTCTCTCTACTCTTTGCTTGCCGTCGCCTTTCCAACCTCGGATTTCCTGAGGTGCACCGCTTTACGTTCTTTCGCCATGAACGCAATAGGGATGACTCCAGCGATCATTAAGATGGCTGGTTCGGACACCGTCCGGTACGCAGACGCTATCCTAAGCGCTGCTCCCCTCTGTACCTGCGCAAAGCGTTCCCGGTATACCTTCTTGCTGAGACAGTCCATCCACACCTCAGCCCAATAAAGGAGTACCGATTGTACCGCGGTCATGAGCAGTCGACGCTTATTTGCTTTGGGCCCGGTTACGTTGGCCATGAGCCTGCTCAGGGAAGTAACGACCTTTGTCCGCCGTTTGTTGTATCTGTGGCCAGAAACTCAATCTGCGGTCGATCGTCAGACCCAGATATTTAATTGTAGGCTTGGCCTCCGCTGCTACATCTCCGACTAGCAAAGGGAGAATGGTGTTTATTCTCCTCTTTGTAAGGATGACCATTTCTGTCTTTTCGGGAGCTAGCAGCAGGCGGTGGTCTGCCATCCAGCCGCTAACCGTCCGCATGACTTGGTTCAGCTTTATCTGAGCCAGTTCGACGTCTCTTGCCGCGATGAGAGCCGCGATATCGTCCGCGTATCCTACAAGGAGCGTTTCTTCCGGCATTTTGGTCCTCAGCAAGGTGTCATAGGCTATGTTCCAGAGGTCCGGCCAGAGGATAGATCCCTGGGCTGCTTCGGCCGTGACCTTCATTTTTTTCTGTCCCTCCGTGGTCTGGTAAAGTAGCGTCCGATCTCTCAGATAGTCATCGAGCATGCGCAGAAGATACTGCGGTACTTGGAAGGTATATTCCAGCGCATGCATGATGTCGCACCACCTTGCGGAGTTGAAGAAGTTCTTTACGTCGAGCGTCACCAATAGGATTACTCGACGCGAGTGCCAGTTGTGGTCTTCCGCTTTCTGGACCGCCTTCGCGATCTCTTGCACCACGTCGATCACTGATCGCCCCGTCCTAAAACCGTACTGCTTCGGTGACAGGTCGCCTGCGGCCTCGATCGCGGACCTCAACCTCTCTTTGATTAGTTTTTCAAACAGTTTGCCTGCCGTGTCGAGCATGCACAACGGCCGATAGGACGATGGCAGCCTGGTATCTCCCTTGCCCTTGCCGATGAGCACGAGGTACGGTACTTTCTATCGCAAGAGGAAAACTCCAGTTGCTAAACAGACATTATATGCCTTTAACAGTAATCCTGGGTTTTGCTCCACTACGGTTTTTAATACCTCGTTCGGAATGCCGTCTGGTCCAAGTGCCCTCTTATTTCGCAAGGTTCGGGCCGTCCTTTCCAGTTCTTCTACGCTGATTGGGGACTACACTCCTCTACTTGGCCGAAGTCTATTTCCGGTCTGGTGGGGTGTACCGGGAAGAGGGTGCCCACGATGTTTTCCATGGTGTTCGTGTCCATGGCTTGGGATAGTTTCAGGGCCCCGAGCTTCTGGGTTACGATTTTGTAGCCCAGTCCTCATGGATCCTTGTTAATGTCCTCCCCCAATTTCCTACAGCAGCCAACCTTGCTTTTATTTATGGCCCGACGCAACTGCATTTTCGCGGTCTTATATTCCACAGATTTGGCATTTGCATCGTTCCATTTCTTTGCCCGTTGTGCAACTCGTCTCGCTTTCAGGCACTTACGACGTAGTTCCGCGATTTCTGGAGTCCACCAGTATGCAGGTCGCTTGCCGTGGCAAGATCTCTTGCGCGGCATGGAGGAATCACGAGCCGAGACTATGTGGTGAATAGTAGCCTTTACAAGCATTTCAGTCGCAGCCTTTCCTGTTTCTTCGAAATCTTCGGTCTCTTCTATCTCCCGGGATATCGTCCTACTGAAGATTCCGGCGTCCATCTTATTGAGATTCCATCTGCGTGGGGTCGCTGCTTTGTCCTCTCTGCCTCTCCGTGGTTCTCCGCAAACGCTCAGGATAATGTATTGGTGATCGCTGCCGTTGTAATCTTCGATTACCTTCCACTCCTCGATCCACGGTAACAGGCCCTCATTTGCGAGGGAGATGTCCGGAATCGTCTCGGTGTACCCGGGGTGCCGGAAGGTTGTAGTGGTGCCAACGTTCAGTACATAGAGCCCTGTTCTGGTCACCATTTCCATAACGTATTTGCACGTCGAGTTTTGATGTGGCATTCCCCACTCGAGCGCCCTAACATTGAAGTCGCCTGCCACCAGGATCCTACCTGGCATGTTACGGACCACTTCCTCCAGCGTGTCTATTTTTTCCCGGAAGTCGTGGATGCGTTCGTTTGGTGCGAGGTAGCAACTAAAATAAGTTACCTCCCCAAATTTGATCCAAACGAAACCTCGGCGGCTTCCGTGACTCTCTACTGGTATCTTGCTTGGCTCCAGGATCCAAAACCATAAGGGCGATTTCTTGTCCCTATATTGTTCACTGATCAACAGCAGGTCTGCCTTCTTCTCCTGAGCCAATTGATACAGTAGAT
Source organism: Dolichovespula sylvestris (assembly GCA_918808275.2). Taxonomy (NCBI): domain Eukaryota; kingdom Metazoa; phylum Arthropoda; class Insecta; order Hymenoptera; family Vespidae; genus Dolichovespula; species Dolichovespula sylvestris. The sequence goes on from OU964961.1 coordinate 10,067,071, forward strand.
CGTTTGCTGTCCTACTCCCGTTCAGGTTCGCTTGTAATACTCGCGTCATCGCAGGAACTTTTTAGCGTTGTTGAGAGCTTCCTTGAAGACTCTACAGCGCCCTGATCCAGGGACGTGGTCACGCTCGAGTTTCCCCTGTCCTTTGGCTTCCTCCGTAGATAGCAGACAATTTTCCGAGGCCCGGCACTCTCTCGCCTGATGATTCGCTTCGCCATATCTGTGGCAGAGCCTGCTTCTATCCGGGCCCTTGCAGTTCCGGCCGGTATGCCCATACCCGAGTCATCTGCAGCACCTTGAGACTACCGCCCTCTGTCTTACTCCGCAACTCATCCACTCTACCTTGATATGCTCCGACTTAAAAAGTCGGCTTGCTCCTTGCTCGCTCACCTCTACGATGGCCATTTTAAGCCCTCTCCAATTAGCTTTCGTGAACCAGATCTTCGAATCTTCGGAACGCTCCTGTATATCCATCCTGATCGCCTCTTCCACTTCTTGGACAGTGGTTAAGCTATCAAGGTCCCTAATCTCTATCGTCACCCTAGGTTCCAAGTGGCGAACCATCGCCTTGTCTTCTAGGATGTTTCTGAGCTTAGCTACGAAGGTGACCTTGTTCTTTGTGGCCCTGCCCAATTCCAGGAGAACCTCGCCCGCCCTTGTTTGGCGAATCGATCTTACCTCTGCCTCAGAGTCCTCCGGTTTGGTTTTCCTACGGATTTCCCCGAGCACCTCCGCGTAGGTACTTCCTCCGTTTGGTTTCATCAGAAGGGCCTCCAGGCGAGGTTTTGCCCGTCTTGGTTTGTTCTTTTAATAATAATAATAATAATAATAATAATAATAATAATAATAATAATAATAACAACAACAATAATAATAATAATAATAATAATAATAATAATAATAACAACAATAATAATAATAATAATAATAATAATAATAATAATAATAATAATAATATGGTTAGATGAAAATTAAAGAGTCGGATACGTGCTTAAAATTAATTACACTATTTTAAAGACGTAATATATTACAAAAACAAGAGATTCGGACAAATTCGCTCGATACTTTTGCATTCCCTTACGTTCGTCACGACCTTCTCACAAGGAACATACTTTTGCAAAAAAAAAAAAAAAAAATAGACAGGTAAACTCAAATAAAATAATAAAAGATCACATTCGAATTATTGTCAAGTAAGTTGGTTGTACGAAATATTTATATACCTTTCACCAGGATCCTTATGATAATATAAATTAATACATATTTTCGAGAATAACAAATATTATATCATGAATGTTAAGAGAAGAATAGGCCAAAGATCGCGCGCGTTCTCGATTAATGGAAATAAAAAATCAATAGTCTTTATATAAGAAAAATCTCTTATCATCAATTATCGTCCTACGATTTCCTATAAACTTGTACTTTTTTCGCATTATTACAATATTCCAATTAAATAATACGTAGAATAATAATTATTAACACTTCAACGGCACATACTCGCACAGAATCACCGGATCTCGCGTAATCGCAACCGTTTCTCGCATAGTTCTTCATAGTACAATTATAATATAATTATTGAAAGGGGAAGCATTGAAGCCCATCATTTAATTTTGGATCATGTAATATCTTTATATAAATGAAAAAAAAAAAAACATCGTCGTACTAAAATATGTTATCGATCCGTAATCACAAAGACATAAAAATTAGAAGCTGATTAATAGGCTCCCGATTGGTAAGTACTGATACATAAACGACGCTAATGTGATATCAAGCGACCATCAAAGTGTTAAAGAAGAAAAAAAAAAAAAGAAAATAAAAGAGAAACAAAAAAAAAGTTCGATGAAGCTTTTTCAGCTGAAGGAAGAAGGAACAAACCAAGAGCTGTGTTATATCGATTATCGACTATTTATCGCTAACTTTGTTGCCTTCGTAATCTCAGTAATATTTTCCAAATCGTGGACAACCCGTAGAATTTTGTTAATCAATTTGAAAATTTCGAACCAGTCAATTACATTTCTTTCTTCTTATTTCGCCCGTTAAAATATTTTTCTTAATCGAAGTTCACTTTCTCAACTATTAAAAGAAGATCGTACTCCATGATTTGGAAAGCTTCAGACACAGTCTACTATTTACAATCGTAGTTATAAAAAGAGCTCACTTCACACGCTTGGAATAACTTTTCGTATCCTTTATTTGTTTGTTTGTTTGTTTGTTTGTTTGCTTGTTTACTTTTTCGTTTCGCTATTTGTATACCGGCATATATAGCTTTGAAGACTCTACCGATCTATTTTCGCTAAAAAAAGAAAAAAAAAACAATGCGACATAGAAATTTGTTTCGCGTGAGTATGCGTGTCCTAACAGTATCTAACGATTGCTTCGCAATACCCCGTTAATTAACTGGAAAAGTGTTAAAATAAGTTAGACGCTATATACATATATATATATATATATATATATATATATATATATATATATAACATATCCGTGTATGTATACTATATCGTCGCAAAGGTACATACATACATACAGCTTCCTCCCTCTAACGATATCGATACTGACATAAATGCAGCCGCAATGATGCAACGTTTTCTTCGTTTTATTGTTACTCTCCATTTGTACAAGTTTCGACTTAAACCATTAATAATATGGAAAGAAAGAACGATAGAGAATAAAAATCTTATTTGGCAGTTTAGCATCGTCGAATATTTTGGTGAAATTGGTTCGACGCTTCGGAAACACATTATTAATATTTCAATCGGGGAAAATAATCTTTTCATATTCTCGGCAAAAAAGATTGCTTCGAACTATACTGGCAATGTTTAGACGTTTCTTCATCAATGTGAATTCTTCTTACTTCCGTCTATGCAACTCACATTTGCAAACCTTAAAAAGATTGACCTACCTATATCTATAACGTGTTTGTAAATGTATCCTCCCTATGCGTATGTATACGTTTGTCTGTCTGTCTGTCTGTCTGTGTGTGTGTGTGTGTGTGTGTGTGTGTGTGTGTGCGCGCGCGTGTGTATTTATTATAAAGGAGGTGGCGAGGATGTAATTACGAAGATGATGCAACTAGTATTATCATTACTGGTTTTCTGCTTTAGTTAACATTCGGTTGGGTATTGGCACAGAATTGTACTAGCATTATGGAAATATCTGCGGATAAAAAATTTCGCGTCGATGAAAGGCCCACGTTCGTTTAAATCGAAACGGCTAATGAATTGATTTAACCACACGAATCGTGTTTAAAGATTCACCGACGCGTATACGGCTCGTCCGTCCTCTCGTTTACAACACATTTTATAAATTAACCTACTTCGTAATAGGAATGTACATACAAAGGTGAGCAAACAGATTTTTTTTACTTCGGACCATTTGTTCGTTACGATTTTACATGCGAGGATGGATATAATTATAATTATAATCAAAGCTATCGAGAGATAACATTTGTTATTTTCAAATTGGCTGCTCATCTCATTAGGTCCCTAAGATTCGGTAGATAAGATCGTAAATAAATGGTCATCGCGATGGGCGACCAATCAGCTTAAATCTAGACAGTCTTGGGACATGTGATTCGTTATACCATTAAATAGAATAAAATCGTACGGTGTGGCAGGATATAATCCGGTTTCGATTCTGATTAAAAAAAAAAAAAAAAGGAAAGAAAAAAAAGAAGAAAAAAAAACGCTTGTCACAATGCGAGGAGAAATGAAATTTGCGACCCTGTCAATAATCATATCTTTTTCATATAAAGGATCTAGCTACTACATCGTTTGCTATGTTCATTAAAAAGAGTTCTGCATAAAAACCCTGTGGAGATATGTATCCAGCCCGTACTATTACTTGAATATATCTCAGTCTTTTATTTCTATCGCAATCTGCGGCAGTTGGGTTTTAACGAATCCGTTCTCTTTACATCGTCGCAAAAGCCAATAAACAAATGTATGTATGTTCGCTTCTTTGCCGAGATTAGGGAAACAAAAAATTATTTCTTTCTTTCTTTCGTTATTCTAACCTTGCATCTTGAATGATTATGCTGTCATAAAGAAAAAAAAAAAGAAATACGAAAAAAAAAAAATTCTTTCCTTTCGTCCAAAACGTAGGCACTAAATTTTTTTTTTTTTTTCAACTTATACATACGTACGTGAATTTCCGAAGTATCTTTCCACCGATCTTGGTGGTTTTAGAAAACGGAAGAGAAAGTGAGCACGGCAACCGAGCGCGGCGTCATCGGTAAAAAACAATATAAAAATACGATTATGTGTTTTAAAAGGTCTCGTTCCTTTTTCTACGTAATAATATTTAATTGTAACGTCGCAGACTTTTACGTTGATTATTGGATGACGAAGATTATTTGACCCTCTCTCTCTCTCTCTCGCTCTCTCTCTCTCTCTCTCTCTCTCTCTCTCTCGCTCGCTCGCTCTCTATTTCTCTCTCCCTCATCTATGTATCTCTATCTCTATCTCTATCTCGCTTTCTCTCTTTCGCTCTTCGACGATTTTTCTTATCGCGCGATCATTACTACGTACGAAATCATTGCCATATTTTCGATAGTTCTCGCATAATTCCACCAATACAAAATTATCATCGCCAGCTTCATTAGTGACAATACCTTATCCTCTAATAAACACACAAACCAGGCGCTCTACTGTTTCCAAAGGATATAAACAATAAACAACGACTTTCAAAACATTGGGATTATTCGCTTGATTTTATTCGATCCATCTAAATATTGCATTTCACTTCGGCCATTTGAAAGTTGTCGTTCGTTGTTTCATTCCATACTGCTTATTTGCGACGAAACGAAAATCAAATAAATTTAACCCTTTCCGTATTAAAAAAAAAAAAAAAAAAAAAAAAAAAAAGAAAAAAAAAAAAAGAAAATGGCTATGGTCGCTCAACACGATACTACAAAAGAAAAAATTCTTCATGGATTAGCATATCTTAACGCATATTCTTTTACAATTCGTTTCTGCGTTAATTTGATGTAACGACAAATAAGAAACCAATTATTTGCGTAATGCGACAAATTTATGACAAATTGTCAAACGTTATACTTTACGGACAGCACCGCCGTCGTAATGCGAAAGTGTTAATGTTCATTAGAGGACAAGATAATTTACTAATAGAACTAACGAGAAACATACCATACGTCCATTCGATCTCACACTATCCTAAATTTATAAACTCCCGTTCTTAATGATTGCTTTTTGTCATACAATATACACACAACATATCGCACAAATACCGAACAATGCTCGTTCTCGTGTTGATCGTCGTTCTGAACGCGAAGGAGAAAGAAAAGAAGAAAAAGAAGAAGAAGAGGAAGAGGAAGAGGATGAGGATGAGGAAGAGGAAGAGGGAAAAGAAGAGAACAGAATTGAAAGAAAGATTGTGAGAAAAATAGTAGAAAAATTATGCTTCGTAAATAACAAGTACAACATAGTTCAACAATTTACGCGTTGTAACTCGTTAAGATGATGACGATGACATCCTTTTCATCTCCTTCTTCTTTTTTTCCCTTTTAACCTCCCTTCCCATTTACATCCCGTTAAAAAATTCCCGAAAATATAGATTCTCCAATGTATCTTTCTCTCTTTCTCCATCCATTTTTTTTCTTTTTTTCTTTTCTTTTTTTTTTTCTTTTAACTTTTTATTATTAGCGTCTCATTCACAATTTTTCATTTCTTTTTTTTTTTTTGCTTCTTTCTTTAATTCTTTCTTTCTTTCTTTCTTTCTTTCTTTCTTTCTTTCATACTCGCGCAAGCCACTCTCGCTACCACTAACTCACTTGCTCTCCTTCTTTCACACTACTTTACAGTTGCTCTTGAGCTTAGCACCCTTCAATTTCAGCCTTCCTGTGTTACAAAGGAAACACGTTTCGACATACTCGCGCGGGGTATAACGTTTGTACGTCACGATCAACTTGCGTTTAATATTACGCAAAATTTACGCCTTAAGAAAAACATTTGGTTACATCCACATTAAAGAGATATTATAAAGGCCCACGCGCGCATACGACGTACGTACGTGTGTGTACATACATACATATATTTAAGTCAATCAGTAAATATGACTGGTCATAGATAAAAGGCCTTCCAATGTCAACGAAAATGCGATAAGGCTCTCTACGTATTATGCAATCGCGATTTATCAAATACATTCCTTTTTTTCCCCCGCAACGTTTTGTTTTGAAATAGTTTTCTTTCAATGTAAAACTTATCTTTTTGCGCGTTTCATCGATTTCACGCGAAGAAATAACTTCACGGCTTACTTCTTCGACGTTCGAAATTTTTCATCTTAAATTGTAGTACACAAAGAGATATCAAAAAAAAAAAAAGAAAAAAAAAAAAAAAACAGAACAAAAATCATGATTCTTTTCTCGCGTTCCTTTTGAAAGATCGATTTCGAAAAAGTACATAGTACGTAGACTCGTTGAAAATCACAAATATAAAAATTACCTTGTACGTTACGTTTACTTTTTTTTTCTCTCAACACCAGCAACCCGCTAGCATTGTCAAAAAAAAAAAAAAAGAAAAAAAAAAAGAAATTTCTCTGCGTATATGTATTTCTCTTGTAACACACGTTATATGGTACATGCTCTCGGAAAGTTTGGTTTCTGCTCGCACTGTTTAATAAAACATCGACGGCGATAAGTTCAATTTGAAAAATACGTGAAATAAGTATTTTCGAAATAGAAACACTGTCCGGAACATCGTGAAATAAATAAAGAAAGGTATCCGATATCTAAAATATTCCGTTTCGTTCCTTAATCTTAAAACAGATAGAACACATTCGACTAAATAAAAGTCAATTTTATTATATTACCCCCACCCCCCCTCCCCCCATTCTTATTCGAAATAGCATTTGGTTAATCGATACTGCTATCATCAAGTAATCGCCTACCCGCACGTACGCGAACTAACTTATAAACTTATAATTATCGATTAATATTAATCCATAAACGTTTACTACGGAATATAAATTTATGTGTAGTTTATCTTTATAGTATTACAATAAATATACAGCAGTAATGTAACGTAGATTATTCTTCGATTAACCAAAAGCATTTTTCGAGTTTTCGATTGACTTTAACCTTCGTCGTCGTGTTCTAATCAACGAAAAAGAAATAAAATAAAATAAAATAATAATAATAATAATAATAATAATAATAATAATAATAATAATAATAATAATAATTAATGAGGTTCGAATTAAAAGATCTTCGACAATTTCAAAGAAAAAAATATCAACAAGTCGTAAAAAAAATTTCATTACTTATCGATTGAATTCCGAAACCAAAAATAAAAATAAACTATATAAATAATACAATTTGTAAATTGCCTGGGTTTCAAAGATCCGTTCTATATATTCTTTTCTGGAATATCTCACATAATGGAATAATGTTTATGCAAACGTTCTCTCTCTCTCTCTCTCTCTCTCTCTCTCTCTCTCTCTCTCTCTCTCTCTCTCTCTCTCTCTCTCTCTCTCTCTCTCTCTCTCTCTCTCTCTCTCTCTCTCATATATTCACTTATAGTTTACGATCGCATTTCCTATATTTGCGAAGCATAACAACACTGACACTTTCGGAATGGTCCCCTCCTAATCTTCACGACACTCTATTTCAGATCCTCCATAGCGCCATAATTGGCCAGAGACTTTTTAATCCTGAGTGCGGTCAGCCTTGCCGCGGCATTGTGGTACCAACATTCCTTCATCACTTTGGACATCACTTGTAGAGCCTTTAAAACAATTTTTTAAAAGATTCGCAAATTCGATCGAAACACGATATTCACAAACGTAGTGTTATTGATTTTAATTGGTATTAAAAAAAAAAAAATAAAAAAAAAAAATAAAAAAAATAAAATAAAAAAAAAATTAAAGAACAGAAAGACGATAATACTTAAAAATTGAAAATAATTCTCGATGATTTAAATAAAAAATTTTCTCATACCAACCTCGATCGACTGCCATCGATTTGGTATGGAGGGCCTTTGTCTGTCCGTACAGACGACCTTACGCATTTCCTCGATCGTAGGATCGGAAGGCACCAAATCGTAAAAGGGCAGTTGATAATCGTCGTGAATACCGCCAACGTTGCAACGTCTTGCGATTTCCCAAAGGATCAAGCCGAGCGCGTAGACGTCTGCTCTTTTGAATGAATCGAAGTGATTCATATTTATCGTCTCTTCCAAGACCTAAAGTCGACACGTAAACAAACAAAGATTTTGTCCTCCAATAATATATTATCACGCACGCGCGTACACGCACGCACAACGCGTTTATTACCTCAGGTGCCATGTAACGTTTGGTTCCAACCCTGTTATTTAATTGAATATCAACTGTGTCCGTGATTACGTCATGCCTAACAGCCAATCCAAGATCACCAATCGCACATGTACCATTCGTCTTAACGAGAATGTTCTTCGATTTGAGATCCCTATGAGCGATAGCTGGTTTACCTTGCGTACCAACAATTTCCATGTGAAGATGCGCCAGGCCAGTGGCGATCGACAAGGCCATTCTAATCATACCGTTCGTATCTACGGTCGATCTGTTTAGATAATCAAAAAGCGAACCTTTCTCGTGGTAATCCGTGATTAACCACAATTGCGTCCAGGTTCCGTTGTCTAGAAAGAAAAAACCGGATGATTCGTGAGATACAATTGTGAAATCGATAGGTTTATTTCGTCCTACATTTTTTTTTTTTTTTATATCATATACTCGTATCTTTTAATTAAATGTTAATTTCATTACTTGATATTATACATTATAATAATACTTGTAATTATTAAATTTGTTGTTCACATCGGATAAAATAATAATACCTTTATTATCAGCAGCGATGAAGCCAAGGATATTGTCGTGCCTCAGCATCACCGTCTGATAGATCTCCGCTTCTCGAAACCAAGATCTTTCCTCTCGCGAGCTAAAGATTTTAACGGCAACATTTTCACCCCTCCAACGTCCACGCCAGACCTCACCGAAACGACCCTTTCCGATCGTCTCAACAAGCTGAATCTGGCGTGCTATACTCCGCTGTACCAGAAGTGGCAGACCTACTTGGGAGAGAAGGAACATTGGAAAAAGCATTCTAATCGATTTGGATACACCTAAGTAGGATAACCGTCGAGAATTTATTTATACACAGGGTGTCCCCGACCGTTTCGACGCGGATAAATTCTCTACGTGAAAATAACAATAATAATAAAAAAAAAAGGTTCGTATGAACGTATGTCCCATTCGTTATTTTCCAATTACAGCGAGTCTCGTATTGAAATAATATTATCGATAGATGATAGTAATTGAATTAATTCGATCTATCTATTTCAATATCAGACGTTGAATAGATGGATTATTACTCGTAGATTTATCTGAAATCCATTGGGTACAGAGCGGTCGTTAAGCGTTGAAATATTTCGCAAGATAATTGAACAAGGCCTCCAGAAAATCTGTACAATGTCTGGAGAAATGGGCGGGGGAGTAAGACAGGGTGGTAAGACAGTCAAGGGTAAAACGTTTCCGGGCTTGTGTTCAGATTCAAGAGGCTCATTTCGAACATTTCTTGTGTAGTAAAGCAAATACAGTGTGTGTTGAAGTGACACGCTGTAATTCGAAAACAAGGTCAAATAAAGTATATGTTTATACAAGCCCTTTTTTTCTTCTTATTATTATCATTATTTTCATGTATAGAATCTACCGTCGAAGCGGTTCCCCGAAGCTACGTAACACCCTGTATATGTAAATATATATATATATATAGAAAGAGATTCTTCTTCAAATTATATATATTAGACAATTTAACTAAACGAAAATACTACATTACTATGTGTTTTATGTATCCATTAAAAAAAAAAAAAAAAAAAAATGCTCGACATTCAAACAATTTTAACGCTTTATATCTTAGAATATAAATATATAATATTTAATTTATAATAATATTTAATTTATTTCGACCTACCCGAACCGCTGCCACTGGTCGTCATTTCCAACATATCCCTGATGGTGACACCTCCGAGGATTGGTCGATCCGGTGCCTCCAACGAATCATCCGGGAAATGTCTTGCAGGACTTCTCTTCGACATGTGTATATGATAAATAACCATTACGATCACACAGATCGCACATATAGGTAGTGCTATCGTCAAGGCCATTTTCCAAGTAACCCACGTCGCATCGTCCCCGTTCGACGACACTTTTGACAATACGACAACGACTTTCCGTTATCTCGAATTTGTCGGTATAAAGATCGCTCGCGTAAAAAAAAAAAAAAAACGCTATTCTCGAACGGCAAGACTAATCATCATTCGTCGCCCATCGAAATTAACGTTTCGTCAACGACGTACGAAAAACAAAAAAAAAAAAATAAAAATAAAAACAAAAAAAAAGCAAGAAGAGAGGACAATGCATAAAAAAAGGAAAAGATTTTTGTCAAAAATTACTAATACAAGCTGAAAGTGCAAGCGAAAATATCCACCTCATAGCATCCTTCCCCAACAACAATTAGCGTCCCATCAGGCGAAACTACATATAGCCAAACATACATATCATTATCAATAACGAAAGTAAAAAAGCAAAAAAAAAAAAAGATAAAAAAAAATTTGGGATAGATGAAAAAGGAAAAGAATCATTTCGTTCTTAATATATTCCTCCCTCCGACTAATAACGTCGACGTTCCCGTAGAAAAGATTGCTCGTTTTCCTTGCTGTTGATTTCCTTGCGTTTTACGAAATTCCTTCCTACCTGCCAAATAATAAAATTCTTCCGTGATGATACCTAAGAAAGAAAGAGAGTCTCGTGCATGTCTAGGATACGTTTTCTTTTATTATTCCCCGTGCAAGGTAGATACGAAACTGACGAATAAAAAATATATTGTCATTTTGATCGATACGACGTGTTCGTATGTATGCAAATATTCTATATATGTATGTATATGCACCTTCGTAACACGACTGTAGGCTTCGAACTTACCTCGAAATCTTCTGCCGTATTCCGCCAAGAAGTTTTGTGTTCCTTCACGCACGCGGATGCTGTTAATGTTATGTTACACCATATAAAAAAAAAAAGAAAAAAAAAAGAAAAAGAAAGAAAAAAAAAACGAAAAAAGAAACACAAGGGTTAATGACAACAAGAACCATGTTAAGTGAAATACGGAGAGATCGACTTGACGAGCAAACGTGGTGAAAAAAAAAAAAAAAACCATTTCGACGAATTCTGACGTAGCCAACGATAACACCAAATTTCGAGACAGAATATCTCGACTAAATCGATGGACCTTGGTTTCGTCTCCCAATACCATAAATAGATATAGATAGACATGGATCTCCTAACACGAATTGAACAATATGACAAAATATATATATGATGATCCCCATCGAAATTGAGATGCAAAAAAAAAACACATTGCGATGAGTGCGATAAGACGGACGTATCGTCGAAAAGCATATATGTATGGGAACACCTGTTCTATAAGATGGATAATTACGAGAGGCATCTCTATCTTTTCCTAAAAGAGTACAAAACGGTGGGGAAGTACGGGGGTGGGGGGGGGGGTGCGGAGGAAGAGGGCAAATCGTTGGAAATTTTCGAAATATACTATAGATCAAGATCCTGTGAAAATTGGGTCCTTTTAATGAATCAGATTTGTTCAAGGACATTTGTTATCGATGTCATTACTGTCTTTTTGTATCTTGTGTGTGTGTGTGTGTGTGTGGTGCGCGCGCGCGCGCATGTGTATTTAATATTAAATCGAAACTGTCACTTCGATCGGTTATCTCTTATCTTTACTTTTTGCTTTCATCGCGATTCGTTCGTTATTAAAATATTTTTTTTTTCGATTCGATACACCTTGTGAAATATTACGCGAAAAAAATCGCTTTTCGAAACCGATACTTGATCGAAATTTTCGTTTCATTTATACTTTTTATTGTCGATAATAATCGTCGACATTATGATACACGTCAATAAAGAGGTAGATGAATTTATGTTCGTTATTTATTGACTCGTCCAACTTTAACGCTTTCGAATTCTATAAAAAAAAAAAAAAAAAAAAATTATAATAACAATAATTGAACTTAATTTTTATTTGGATTTGATAAAATTGAAAAATGTACTATTCGACTCGAAGTTTTCTTCTTCTTTATTGAACCTTATAAAAGGAAGCAAAGGGGATTGAAAAGAACGCCTAAAAGCAAGGTTGCGTAAGACGAAAAAAAGATATTTTTAATCCTGGATCGTCGATCGACAAACGTACGCTTCTCGACTCCCAACTTCCGATACATCGACATTCTTTCTCGAGCCGTCATGAAATGATAAACAACACGAGTGTTCGACGAAAATAATTTACTTGAAATCGCGTTATCCTAAAAATCTACCTCTCGTTTTAAAAACAAGACAACGGATAATACGAGAGCTTAGAAGAAAAGAGAAAAGAGAGATTTATCCATTGAAAAGAAAAAAAAAAGAAAGAAAGAAAGAAAGAAAGAAGGAAACAAAGAAAGAAAAAAACAGTGAAAATATTAAGCGTTATCTTATCCGACGGTAACGCACACACGAACACTCCGTTATCTCACCGGCATTTTTTCATTGTAAATAACAGATGTAAACGATAACACAAGCCACCGGTCCAGTCTCGGCAAATGTACATTGGAAATATATAATTTTTTTTTTTTTTTTTTAGTTGTCAACTTGACTAATACAATCTTATATTAATTTGGTATAAAAATAAAAATAAAACGTATAAACTTCTCTCTCTCTCTCTCTCTCTCTTTCTTTCTCTTTCTTTCTCTTTCATCTTCTCTTTTCGTCCACTTTGTTTCTCGGCCTAAAACTTCTTCATTACTTTAATGTACACATTACAATTATAAAATAATAACAAAAAGACAGTAAAAATATCATAGTGAGTAAATAGGAACGATCACATTATCTCGACTTATGCGAGATTACGAAAGGAAAAAGCCAAAACTTTTCTGTTCTTTGATACTTTTGGAAAGAGGAAAAAGAAAAAAGAAAAAAAAAAAAAAGTAGAAAAAAAATGTGCAGACTCGAAAAGGAGACAGAAGAAAAAGAAAAAAAAAAGAAGATTCGTAGATGTCTCGTGCTTGATGAATCGTAAGCAATCTCTCGACTATCTTTCGTCTGGAAAGACCTCGTGTGTGTATATTAGTCAACCGACACGGTGACACATAGAATGCACGTATACATATGTGTATGTATGTATGTATGTATATGTACGTGTTGAATCAGCTAGGTGGAAGCAAGATATGAAGGAGAAACGAGAAACGAGCAAACGAGATATGGAGCGATGCTAATGAACGCCCAAAACGATCTTTCACATAAGCACCCAAGGTCGAAGGTAAAAAAGCCCGAATCTTTTTTCTTTTCTCTCTCTCTCTCTCTCTCTTCCTCTCTTTCTCTCTCCCCCCACCTCTCTCTCTCTCTCTCTCTCTCTCTCTCTCTCTCTCTCTCTCTCTCTCACACACACATCGTCGTGCGTACTCTTTCCAAATATTGTACCTTACGAAACTTGATCTCTCCAGGACTTGCCCCCGACTTCCGAGAATTCGCGTAAATGTAAATTACTTCGGCAACGAAAGAAAAGAAAAAAAAGGAGAATATTGATTGGTTTGTTTAACGTATTCACCGCCAAGCAATGAATTTTGATAGATTTTCTATTAACCACGTTACTTAGGTTATATTATATTAAAAAAAAAAAAAAAAAAAAAAAAATTATGATAGGATACTGAATTGAATTATAGTACTGAATTGTACAAATATACGATGGGTTTTGTATTTCTTTTGCTTATCTCCGATCTGTGACCGTCGCGGCGTTAATACGGCAGAAAAATCTGCTATGGGAAAAAAATTTAGTAATGGCCACCAACAACCATCGTGATGGCGAATATGTTAAATAGCCGTAAAATGTAAAAAGAATAAATAGACGCTTGATAATATTATCGCGTTTACAATCTTGATAATCTTTTGTATGACGTACATACGATAACCGGTGAAAGATTTCAATTACCGTAATGAACATTAACGTTTTACACCATGACTATCATAATTACTATAGGCAAATTACTTTGAAAATTTTAGACTAATTAATTATGTGAATATTATCTCGCGATATTGTATACACCTCTTTTTCTAATATAAAAAAAAAAAAAGAAAAGAAAAGAAAGCAATAAGAAAAAATACGAATATTTTAAAGTTCGTTCTTTAATCCTCTATAACGCAATTATTTTTTCAGTATATAAAAAAATTTTATATGACACGAAACATACTCGATAACTTTTATACCAGCATAACCGTACCGTACGAATCGTAACTTATACTTGGAAAACAAAAATATGTACCTTCTGCGATATGAATTAACGATTAATTTTGGCTGGCGAACAAGTTGAATGTAACTTAAAAAAAAAAAAAAAAAAAAACAGAAAAAATAACCAAACGCATAAGCGTGTAATTTAAAAGTTATTCATATAGGCGTTATAGAGTTAAGAAACGAAACGAAAAAAAAGAAAGAAAAAAACAGGGGAAAAAATCGATTCGAAAGAAAGACTGAGTGTTCAAATCAAACAGGTAGGTAGAAAAAGGAAGACGTGGGCTGTGCGAGAGAGAAAACGGTTTCACGAGGCGACATCGTCCTTGAAAAGGAAAGCACGCACGGCGATTCTCGTTGTACCTCCTTCGAGGTCGTTGTCGTTTCGAGAACGTTGCCGAGGATAAGAGGGCCGTAGCTCGCGATTGCAGAAGTCGTACTGGTTGCAGCAAGCAACGACGGGCTTGATGATGCCGTCAGGAGCATTCTGGGTGTTGTTCGTCGTACACCAGATCGTGTATTCGGGCCCCGGGAAGAAGTACGTCTTATTGTAACACCTGAGAACAATGTTTTATTGACGAATATTTTCCTGCTTCTGAAGGACGCGTCTTTTCTCCTTTCGTTCTCGGTGTTTTCTGCACGATTAGCCGAGATATATATATATATATATATAATACGTATATACACATACATACATATATATGTTCATACATACATACATGTTTACATACATATATACATACATACATACATACATACATACATACATACATACATACATACATACATACATACATACATACATATGTACATACATACATACATATATATATATATACATATATAATTATATATACATACATATATACATATTTACATATATATATATATATTATACACATACATACATACATACATATGTACATATATATATATATATTATACACATACATACATACATACATATGTACATATATATATATATATATATATATATATATATATAATACACATACATACATACATACATATGTACATATATATATATATATATATATATATATATATATATATATGAGGAGATGGAAAGATTAAATGCAAGAAGAAAAAGATGCAACGTCACTACTCTCCGGTTCGACGTCTCTTTGATAAAAAGTTATCTGAAACGTTCTTTTTCTTTTTTTATGACCACAAGAAACTTAGATAAAATATTCCAAGGATATATTCTGTAAAAATTATTTCCATCTCGATATAAAGAAGACATTAAAGAAAACATATATTCGACAATTCTTTCTTCTTCTTTTTTTTTTTTACTCGGCGTATCCGAAACGTTTCTTTTATATTATTTTTTCTTTTTTTTTTTTTTTTTATGGCCGAAGAAATTCTCGTCAAGCTGTCGAAGAAAATATTTTATAAAAATTGTTACCATCTTGATATGAACATCTCTTGATATATATATCTTGAGACATAAAAAAAAAAGAGAGATAAAAAAACAATTGTTCGATACTTTGCCCAACATATTTGTAGTATTATATTTGATTTTCGTGATACATACATACGTACATATGTGTACATTTAAAGAAGATGAGTATAAAAAAATCGTTGCTATTCATTTGAAACGCTAAAACTTTCATAGTCCTTCGTGTCTGTAGTTTCCTCTCTTTTCTTTTTTCTTTTCTCGTTTTTTTTTTTTTTTTTAAATTTACTTCACCACCTTTAACGAGAGAGGCCGAACCAAAAAGGACGAATCGTGAAATATTTACACGCGAGAAGATATTTCGAATGATGGATATGTATATACGGGACACGTAGAGGTCACAGGTCAGGATGTCTCTTATCGATCAGTGGAATACTGAAAATATATATATATATATATATATATAAGATCGATCGATTAATTAATTTGCATCCCTTCCATGATAATGCGAATACGTAACTGCGCGAGAATGTTACCTGAAATACGTTAATAAAATAGTCAGCACCAGTAAAGCGTTCGAATACGTTAAAGGAATTATTATGTATATTTCTCGTTACCTCGTTATGGTCGTTCAAATATTATGTATGTACATCGACGAGAGTAATAGGGTAGCATAGAGGTGATGATTAAGTGCTCAACGGATTAATTTTGTTAAAAGTAAAAGAGAGCATGCATAGTGGAAATAGAAAATGATTTTGGAAGTCATCGATGTAAGGGAACGACTATTTTCTTCCTTTGTCTTTTTCAATGTAATAAAAAATAAAAAAAAAAAAATAAAATAAAAGTACAGGGGGTAAAAAAAGAATAAACAAATTACAATAAACAAAGGGAAAGAAAAACCATTGCGCTTTACATCAATTTCTTACAAAACTCATAAACGTCCATTTAATGTTTATTATCCCATTTCTTCTACCTACAAAAATTTGATCTCACTATTTTGTACTCTCCATATTGAAGAATAATAGAATCGAAATATATATATACACACATATGACGTACATCTAATGCACTTTTAAGAGTAAAAAGAAAAGAAAAAAAGGGACGAATAAAAGGAAAGGATGGAGTTGCCCGATGAAGAGTTAAAAAAAAAAAAAAGAAGAAGAAGAAGAAGAAGGAGCGAAAGAAGAACGTGTATGTACAAAAGTTGCGATATCCTTTTTCGCACGTTAGACAAAGGTTTCTACAGCGGTGCAACGAAAATTTCGTTCGAGGATAGTGCAAGAAAGAAGAAGAAGAAGAAGTAAAAGAAGAGGCAAGAGAAAAATAAATAAAGAGAATCGGAGAAAAAAGTAATCAAATATTATAATAACATGCCATTGCTACTTTTTTCAATTACGTTCAGCTCGATACGTGTATATATATGTATATATATATATATATATGACTAAGTACAATATATGTACATATATACATACGTAAGTTTGGTAACAACCATTACCAAATATGCTAGAGGTCTCTAAATTTTACATAGGAGAAGTGAAACAAGGCAGGAAATAGCTACCTCGAAGCGATCGGAACTTCCCGAAGGTGGCAAGGTCTCCTTGTCGCGTTTAAAAATTAAAAAAAAAAAAAAAAAAAAAAAAGGAGAAGAAAAAAGAAAGAAGACGAGAAATTCAAAGGTCGATTCGTTCCGATAATAAAATTCTATAAGCCGTTTCACTTTGTGAATTTGTACGGACTGCAGAAGACGTTTAATCTCACTCATAATTACTTCAAATATTCTATATAATTTTTTTTTATTTTATTTTATTTTTTTTTTTTTTTTTATTTCAATATGACCTATCTATATCTTATTCGATGATTCAAACTCGAACATTAATCAACATATTGTATACATTTTATTTAATTAATTATTGGAACAAGTCACTGTACGGAATATGATAGACTCTAAAGTTTATAGAAAAAAGATTCAAGAAAAATCGTGATTGTTCGCAACGCATAGTTGCAAGCCACGACACAGAACGTCACAAGTTTACTTATGCCATATGTACATACATACACGTACGTACAGATTCGATCGGGCATTGTGCAAAAGTAGTTGATCGCGTGTAAATAGCAAATAGCAGCAGCATCGTTCATAGAACCTAAGAAAAAAGCACGTAAACGTTTGATACGGCAATAGATCTGCATACAAGTATGATATACTACGTACATAATACATACATAAAAGCGAAAGTTCATCTTTTCGCTCGCGTACGCGCAAGGACGATTGATTAGCGTTAGAAATAGCACGAATTAGCGAATAGCTGAAGAAACAGTAAACTAAATAAATAAAAAAAAATATATATAGAAAAAATAAAAATGTAAAAAAAAATAAATAAATAAATAAATAAATAAAATCACAGCGAAAGCCCGTGCCACCTGCGGAATTTCCGTTATCTCCGGTGCTCTCGGTTGATCCTACCTTCTTTGTTGCGAGGGTGCAGCTGAGGTTTCAGATCCCGATTGCAAAAATCCTCTTTGCAGCACTCGATGACAAAGGTCGTATTTCGCGAGTCGCTCGTCATGCAGAAGATGAGCGGCTCGGGCTGCGACGACGACAGCTGTTTGTGCACGCACCTTCAAGCCGATTTTGCAAAAGTTTCAGACAAAACGGACCAACCAAAAAAAGAATAGAGAACACTTGTTCTTGTTCTCGTTCTCGTTAGAGACAGAGCTACGTTGAAAATCGATAAATTCGATATTATACGCTACAACGTTGACAAAGATTTTTAAACTTGTCTATTTTTTTATTGTTCTTTTTTTTTTTTTTTTTTTACTTTTTTTTTGTTCTTGTTTTCTTCATTTCCTCGAGATAGTACTCGTTATCACCGACGAGAACGTTGAATTCGGTTTATTTCTTTTTTTGTTTTATTAACTCTCATCATGCTTTAGAAATGCATACAAACGCATACGCGACCGCAAGGAACGGTGAAAAAAAAAAAAAAAGAAAAAAAAGAGCGACATCGAGTTTATTAACTCCCCTGTTCGGCTGGAACATTATTATCGAAGTGTTGCTACGCGATAACATTAGATTTTCTTATTTAAAATTCTAAAGACATCTTATGGCCCCCCAAAAAAAAAAAACACGCGTATTTAAGTCGCTCTCGCAGATCGAGTCAATTCAAGTTAACTCGCTAATAAGTACAGAAAGAAAGAAAGAAAGAAAGAAAGAAAAAACAAAACGCAGAGTTCGTCCAGGAAACACATGGGACGTCAACGCAAACGTGGGGGTGGATGGTGTAAAGAAAAAAATTTAAAAAAAAATATAAAAATTAAAAAAAAAAAAAAGGAAAGAAATCAAAGGCAGAAGAACAATCGAAAAAAAGAAAGAAAGGTTGAAGAAAAATACCGTGCAACTCAACACTCCGTCGTATACATAAAATACGTTACGGTGGGGGTAGCCGGGTGCGTGTGGATTGGCTGTTCCTGAAACTCTCTCCTTCGCTCTCTCTCTCTCTCTCTCTCTCTCTCTCTCTCACACACACGCGCGCGCGCGCACTCTGTCGTTATTTTCGCATCACGCAATTTCTGTCACGGGCAAGGCAAAAAAAATGAAAAAGGAAAATAGATAAAACAAAGAAAGGTACGGGATAACAATGAACACAAACCAAAACGAGGTGTAAATTGTAAGGTGGTTGCGTTAATTGGCACGGATCGTCATCGAATCACCTGACGATTTCTCTCGAAAAGAAGGAAAAAAGAAGAAGAAGAAGAAGAAGAAGGAAGGAAAAGGCGAAAAAACGAACACGCTCCAGGAAGCTCTCGAAGAGCGAATCTGTAAGAGCACACGATAATCACAGTGCAACTACTAGCACAAAAAGAATCGGTTAGTCAAAGATCTTTCTCTCTCTTTTCTCTTTCTCTCTCTCTCTCTCTCTCTCTCTCTCAAAAAAAAAAAAAATGAAAACCAACCAAAGAAGAAAAATTACAAACACGGTAGTAAGTATTGATTTATATATATAGCAAAAGAAAGAGCATTCTCTTACGGGCAGAGAAAAGAATTTTTATGTATTATTCTTTATTTATATTTGTAAACAATTTAATTGTTACATTTATATTCGTATTTGTTCGAATATGTTGGCACCGTGAAATCGCAACTCGATCGTGATTTACGTCCAACGAGTGGGTTTTGTTTTTTCGATGATCATTTTTTTTTTTTTTTTTTAATTTTCTGCTAAAAAGAAAAAACCCCAAGGCGAGTAGATAAACCGTATCAAAAAAAAATCAAAGCGTTTGAACTTTTTTGAAACGACAACGTACGTTTCTCCGTGTATCGAAGAAATAAAATAAATGGGCACCGTAAGGAATGCACCTCTCATCTTGCTGGAAACTTTTGCCGTTGTGTTAAACGCCTTTTACACCGTTAGTTCCATAGAGTTTTTTTTTACGTCCATATGTCACTACGAATTTTTGTGTATGGTGTATATACGTCTCTGTATCCATGTGTGTTCATCGCATTCAAGCGCTAATCACGACACGACAAAAAGTTCGTCGAGACTAGTACTCGGCGAAACGAGGCGAGAACGACGAGGAGGCACGATTCGATGTGGCAAGAGTTAAAAAAAAAAAGGAAAAAAAAATGAGAAATATTGTTCTTACATTTTGTAAATTTTTTTTTTTTTTTTTTTTTATATATATATAAGACGAAACTCCCTTTTCATCCGCGCGAAAAAACGCGATAACTATGATGAACGATCTAATCGCTCGTTAGTATGTGTTCGTGTGTGAGTAGTAATTTGTCTCGTCGTAAATATTTATATTATAATATATGGAATTATCGGCACACCAAAAAAAAAAAAAAAAGAAAAAAAAAGAAAGAAAGGGAGGAAGAAGATTGAAGGAGGCTGCACGTGATATTAATGAAAGCATCGTTTGGTCAAACCGCGGGAGATTGAGAATACCTGGCCGTAATTCTGGCGAAGCGGAAGACAGTAAACCCGGATGTAAATTCCGGTTGCAGAAGTCTTTATCGCAGCAGTGTCGGGAACGATAGATGCCCGGCTTACCATTGCAGACACGTGGCTCTTCCGGTGGGAACCAACACCTTCGGTCGAGGCACCTTTCACAACATCACAATCTTACGTTTAGTACGGAGAAATCGTGCAACTTTTTGGGCCATATATAACACATCCTCGTCGGCCTTTCCCTACAGCTAAATCGAGGAAACGCGAAACGGCATAAGCGTGTTCTCGCCCTTTTCCATTAGGAATTTCGATCCGAACGGACGACGAAAAAAGAAGGGTTTTATCCGTGTGTACATACGGACATCTTCCCATTGAATTATTTTACATGAGACCGACGAATCATATCGAACGAACGAGAAATCGACTCTCCCCCCCTCTCTCTCTCTTTCTATTTCTCTCTCTCTCTCTCTCTCTCTCTCTCTCTCTCTCTCTCTCTCTCTCTCTCTCTCTCTCTCTCTCTCTCTCGCTCGTTCTTCGTTTCTCGCGCGACCAATCAAATAATCTCGGTCGCGTTATTTTCGATTCGATCCAGACCGAGTTATTCGTCGTCTGGCGCATTAAATATTTAGCCAGCGTCCACGCGTCTGCTATAGAGCTCGTATAGTGACGTTACGAATTTGCTTGACGTCTATAAAGCGTCTCTCTCTCTCTCTCTCTCTCTCTCTCTCTCTCTCTCTCTCTCTCTCTCTCTCTCTCTCTCTCTCTCTCTCTCTCTCTCTCTCTCTCTCTCTCATCCGCGTGTCTGTCTCCTGTGTGTCTGCGTTTGCGATTGAAGTGGATCGATAAACGATTCCGACGGTCACCTCCTACACCTTTTCGTACCATAAACACAACCCTAAATAAATCCAACGATCGACTTTACAATTTTTCATTGGCATATCTCTTAATTGACGAAATTAATAACGAAAATTCGCGGACTTTTATTACGTGCGTCCATAATATCGATACGAGGTAACAATGAAACGATAAAGAGAGAAAAGAGACTTTTCATTTGCAGAGTCGGAGGCCGAGTTTGACTTGCACTCGACGACCGCGGTGTTATCTTTTGACTTTCGACCTCCCGTGCTTTCGATCGCTACATTCACTTTTTTTTTGTTTTTGTTCTTTTTTCATTTTCTTTCTCTCCCTCTTTTTACGATTTTTCCCTTCCTTCTTATCCTTCCTTCGTTCTTTTTTTTTTTTTCTTTTCTTTCTTTTTCCCTTTCTCACTTTTACGACATATTTCTGACCAAATTCGATTCGTGAGCCTTTCGATTATATATGATACATATATATATATATATATATATATATATATATATATATATATATATGTGAGAGAGTATCTTCGAAAGTAGACAAAAATCAAATGAATCAAATAAGTAGCCACAAAGTATAATGATTCGAGAACGATACTGGAAGATCAACGAGGTAGATGAGAAAAAAATATATCACTCATGGCTACCCCCAACATGCTAAAAAAAAAAATAAATAAATAAATGAATAAATAAAAAATAAAAAATAAAGAAAAATACGGAAAGATAATGTCGAATACCTTTCCCATCCGAACATCTTAATAAACTGAAAAGAAAACGAAGAAGAAGAAGCGGACGGACGATTATTTCGCGATGGCCGATGAAAGTCGATGAAAATTCGACGCGGGACACGTTACCATCGCGACGTGAGGCGGACAACAACAACGATAATTCGTATCCATCGAAGCGTACCTTCGGCTAACGCCGAAACAGTCGCTCTAATCGTGCCTCGTGCCTTGGCGACCAGCCCGAAAAGG
>OU964961.1:10089778-10109778 GCA_918808275.2 Dolichovespula sylvestris
AGAGAGAGAGAGAGAGAGAGAGAGAGGCATATATAAACACATATAAGTACGTAAGCAGAACGCAGAATCTTCGTCGAACGGAAGAAATTGAATCGGCCATTCTCGGGCTCACCGACTCGTTGCTTACGCAACGTTACGCACTTTACATAGGTCGTAAAGGGAAAAGAGCGGGAAGGCGCGTGCGGTCGAACGCGCACGGTTCCGCGCCTTCTCTCTACGTCTGGCTCACGCATACATACATACATCATACATACATACATACATACATACATACATACATACATACATACCTAAATACGTACATACATACATATATATAATATACGCGCCATACGTACATAGAGATATACACACAACATACATACGTACGTACGTACGTACTTATCCACGTAAATGCGAGTAGAGTGAACATCGAGCACGTTACGCTACTATATATATATATATATATACACTTATCTACATACATATTGTGTATGTACAATATATAATCATAGAAAAACGATACTAACCGTCCACTGGATAGGATGCGTAAAGTAAATAAAAAAGCGCTAGTGCGAGAACACTCGCGGAGCAGCTACCGCGTGCGCCTCTCATCTTCTTCCTCGTCCACCTCCGCCGTTTTTTCTTCCTCCTCCTCTTCCTCCTCCTCCACCACCACCACCACTTCCAACGGCGAAAAGAACGATTCCGAGGAAAAGAGGAATGATATCCTCAATCGTAACGGCCACTAAGCTGCTGCTCACTGGCACAACAGCTTTCCGCAGCTTTCCCGGCGGTCGCATTCGCGGCTCCTGCCAAACTGCACCGGCGACGACGACGACAGCAGCAGCAGCAGCAGCAGCAGCAGCAGCGGTAACAACAACAACAACCACAACGGCTCGACATCGACGTCGAAGAACGCGACGACCTTGTCATCTTTCTATCGTCGAACGTTCGTCACCTTCTCCTCCCCCCCTCTTCTCCACCGCTTCCTCCTCCTCCTCCTCCTCCTCCTCTTCTGTTTCTTCTTCTTCTTCTTCTATCCAACACCGTTGATAGATCACAGTAAATCCACGACTTGGATCGAAAGGAAAACCCGACAAAAAAAATATCTCTCTACCCTTTTCGAACGAGTGCAAAGCACACTGCACCGTTTCCTTCCCCTTTAATTACCTCTTACTCTCTCTCTCTCTCTCTCTCTCTCTCTCTCTCTCTCTCTCTCTCTCTCTCTCTCTCTCTCTCTCTTTTCTTTCTTGCAACGCACAAGGATCACATCACGATTTTTGTACGCAGCATTAAACCACCACCTAGAATCATTCACTACCGGCACAGATGGGGCATCTTTCACCAGCGGCGCGGAATTGCTTCGAAGATCGTGCGAGCCCGCGCGCTCCCTCTGTTACGTCTCACACCGCTCCTCTCTAACCAAACGGACAACCTCTCTCTCTCTCACTCTCTCTCTCTCTCTTTTCGACCGTGACAACACTCCTCTCCTGGACTACTGTCTTTTCGATCCAATTTTTTGAATCAAAGGACGTCGATGCGCTACGACCAACTACTTCCTACTAGTAGTCGCGAGCATACAACCGGCCCGGCCGCCATTTTACAACCATCCGCTGCTTCTTAGCTAGAAGCCCGGCCTATCGTTGCTCTTCCTCTCGTTCGCTCACTCTCTCTCTCTCTCTCCCTCTCTCTCTCTCTCTCTCTCTCTCTCCGTTCTTTTTGATCGAAGTCGAACGACCATCACACCGCAACTCGTTCTCTCTCTCTCTCTCTTTCACCCTCGCAAACTCCACCTCCACCTCCACCTCGATACCCTCCTCCCCCACCCCCCTCTGCCACCACCGTCACCGTCACCGTCACTATCGTCGTCCTCGTTATATTACTATTCTTCTCCACTTCTATCTATCCTCCTACACGGCACCCAATAATCTTCGACAAATTCTCGTTTATTTTCATTGCATTCATCTATCCATCCGCGTTAGAAATTTCACTTCTCCGTTAGATTCAAATAGCTTAAACAATGTCTACGGTGTCGTCTCTCGCGTTGTCACGCCGCGATCACACGCACACCTCCTCTCTTCCCTTACACTTGCTAATACTCGCACGACCCGCTATGACGATCGGTCGGTCGGTCGGTCGGTCGGTCGGTCGAGCGGTCTACTACGCGACTCGCGATTCGCTAATGTCGACGCTGCTGCCGCTCCGTGGCCACCGTACCGCGTTCTATCCGTACTAGCAGCGCACTTAGCGGCGCCCTATGGTACTACGTTCCGCGGGAGCGAGGCGACATTGCCGACGTACGACGAATTTTTCAAATCGTCCGTCCGCCGCTTACTTTCCCTTTTTTTTTTATTTTTTACTTTTTTTCAACGAAACTAAGCGAATCCCTTTAAACGGGACGGGGGCGTATTTAAAGTAGAGAACTGAATACCTCGTAAGTAACAATAATCGTATATATTTATTGCTATCGATGCTTTTACACCGTTATAAAAAGTGTGTATACAAAGTGTGTTGTTTTTAATAAAAGAGCAGAAATAGAGACGTTATAAATCAAATGTGAGAATAATTCTGATTCCAAAAAAAAGTTATACGGAGGACGTAAAGAGACAGATGGAATCATTGAATATATAACTCTATTAAAATACCAAGTAATTGATAACCTTGGATCTTAGAATGGATTTTATCATTTGTAAGCCCTGCAGCGAACGAAAGATTTTCGAATCCATTTGCGATATAGGAACGTAAGTAGAGACAATGATTGTACTTTCGCTCCATTATATCCAATGTTGTATCCTATTCAGACCCCCCCCCCTCTCTCACTCACTCTCGAATACTTCATTTCAAATCATACTGACTTATACCAGAATTAATAAATGCATCGAGTAGAGTATATTTCAACAAAATAAACGTTTGCGAGATCCATTTCATATCGATCTTGTAAACAATTCTGTCTGCATTCTATAACTATTGACTTTCTTGATGAAAGCAAATGCAATAATTGTCGCGTTTAACATCAACGTCGCTCGATGGTCACGCGCTTATCAGGAATTTCGTTCTCGGAATGTCTTCAAATCAGACACATTAATCCTAAACTTCTTCTCTTTTAAATGTACATTGTTGTTCGAAGATGTGTGATATCCTTACTAATATAACGTTTTTAATACATTGGAACGATTCGCAAAATACTTTGTTTCTTTCCTCACGGCTTGAGAAAATATAAAGTTCATTGCCGTGAAAGTTTTTTTTTTTCTTAAGTATTCTTTACTAATACTTTTGCAGCGATACATTCGTACTAATTACGAATATTTCTGGCGAAGACTAAACTTACTGAAAGTAAGTTTATGAAACATGATATGCCGATTTCCAAAGTAACTCTGATACGATGGAGCCAGATAAAAAGTTTTATCACTTTGTCTGCCTTCGTGTAGGCCACA
This sequence comes from Dolichovespula sylvestris, assembly GCA_918808275.2. Lineage (NCBI taxonomy): Eukaryota > Metazoa > Arthropoda > Insecta > Hymenoptera > Vespidae > Dolichovespula > Dolichovespula sylvestris. The sequence goes on from OU964961.1 coordinate 10,093,195, forward strand.
GCCAAATACGTTATTATTCCAATCGCTATGGTTCTTGGATTTCTTATCGCTTCATTTTGAATTTAATCTTATTTCAAATCGAACATATTTGCTTCCAGCTAGCACACGTTCGATCTTTTTTTGTTTTTCTTTTCTTTCTTCTTCTTTTTTTTTTTTTTTTACATTTGTGTTTGACTTCCCCACACTCTCGAAATAGCGGTTCTCGTGAGTTTCTTTCCGATGGTTTGCACAATAAATCCTATTCTCTGTAATCCATCGTGATCGAGGATCTTCCTTCCATCGAAAATATAAGCTGGCTTCATCATATTTGTATAAATCTTTTTGTAATCGAGTTCCTGAAATATCAAACGCAGATTAACGATATCGACTATTTTAAAATGTAAATACGCAATTATTCCTATCTCACGATAGGATTGTTATGAGCCTATAATTATTATCCGAACGATATTATATCTCCGTAATCACAGAGGTAATTAAACGTACCTACGAATGCGTAGATGTGTAGAGAGTTATTGTACTCACCATAAACTCGTCCCATTCCGTGCACAAAACGATAGCATGAGTACCTTTGGTAGCGGTATATGCGTCCTTGTAAATACTGATACGATCTTTAACACGTTTCGGATTAGTCGTCACGCTCGGATGAGTCAAATCCTCTATAATCTGTATTTCTTCTACCTGAAATAATCGAATGAATTTTTTCATTTGCAACGTATGTACGTACGTTCGGCATGCGAAAAACATTGTAAAAAAAAAAAAAGAAAGAAGGTGGATGATATAAAAAGTGAAATCAACCTTGGGATCGTAGATGTGTAAGACGGCACCTTCGTCGAGTAGCGTCTTGGCAACGTGAATGGCGGGTGACTCACGAGTATCGCCGGTATTTTTTTTGAAGGCGAAGCCTAACATGGCGATCCTTTTGTCCGTGACGGTATTAAATAACGACTCGATCACTTTCGCTGAGAATCGTGATTTTTGGTACTCGTTCATGTCTATTACCTGTTGCCAATAAGCGGCAACCTCTGGTAAATTAAGACACTCACAAATGTACACCAAATTTAGAATGTCCTTTTGAAAACACGATCCACCAAAGCCGACCGACGCATGAAGAAATTTGGAGCCTATCCTAGAATCAAGACCAACAGCTCGTGCTACCTCCGACACGTCGGCACCCGTGGCCTCGCACACCGCTGACAGAGAATTTATACTCGATATGCGCTGTGCCAGAAAAGCATTGGCTGCCTAAAACCGTGAAACAATCGTAGAGATTAAATTTATTTCGAAAACGTATGTTCTTGTTCATAAAGTTTACGTAATGATCTATTCGTGCGAACGTATTTAATTTCAGTCATTATTATTATTATTATTATTGCTATTATTATTATTATATGAATTACGACATAAACGACTTAATATGTCTTTTTAAATTAGCTAATATTGTTTCATTCCTTCCATATACACTTAATTCTATTTGACGGCAATTAGACACTTTATTACACGAGATAAGCGTAATAACGACTACTTTCTTTGCATACCGAATCAGTGACATTAACATAATAACATACACATACCAGCTTTGATAATTCCGAGCTCCAAGTATTGGTAGTTAAAATATTCTCCCTTGGTATCCAATGCTCGTAGACTTTACACAATTCCTCGATAGCTACCTGTCCTTCCGGCGAATCTTCACCACCAATCAATACACGATCAGCATTTACCAAATCTTCAATAGCAGTACCTTCTGCTAAAAATTCTGGATTCGACAAAATCTAAAATAGTTTTTATGGCGTACAATATGATGTGTAAGAGATGAACAAAAAAAAAAGGAAAAGAAAAATACAAAAGAATTAATCGCGGGTAAAATACGTATTTACATTACCTGATATGAAACACCCGGTTTGTGATTAGCACGAAGGATGTTCATGATACTCTCAGCAGCTCTTACAGGAACCGTGCTCTTTTCAACAACAATTTTATCACTAGTCGCAATCTCTGCGATCATTCTAGCAGCACTCTCGACGTATTTCAAATCTGCCGCTCTTCCCTTCCCATTGCCGAACATTTTTGTCGGTGTATTTACCGAAATAAATATTAAATCGGCTTCCATAATGGCGGTTTCGATATCGGTGGAAAAAAATAAATTTTCACCACGACATTTACGGACCACGTCGTCTAATCCCGGCTCATAAATTGGTAATTTATCAGAGTTCCATTGTGCTATTCGTTCTTTGCTCTTATCAACGACGGTTACGCGTATTTCGGGACATTTCAGTGCGATCACACTGCACGTTGGACCACCGACGTATCCGGCGCCCATCCCGCAAATTTTTTTTATCGTCATCTTCCTTTATTACGCCTATTTTTCCTACGAAAAATATATATATTTTTAATATTTTTAATATTTCTCTTTGTATACCGTGAGAAACCTAAGTATTCGTAAAGTAGAATTATTTCATATCATTATGTGTATATATATTATGTGCGTACGATAATATCATAATATTGGGGCTTCAACATTAAATATTTAATAACATAAAATGCAATTGTTAATAAAAAATTAATGTACAAAATATATGCACTCATTTCCAATGTTATCGAAATCAATTTTAAACATACGTAATCCTAAAGAACAAAATTTTAATATTATAATACACGATCTTCTTTTTATCGGAAGGTGGAAAGAAAAGAATCACTCTTTCTTATGCGTGCTCTGTACTATTTTGGGAACATTATATACGTACAAAATCTTCAAGCAATTTACCTTGATGTTAGACTTTAAATAATGATAAAAATGATTGCAAATGATTGTGTGAAATGTAAAGTAAATTTATCCTTGATCCTTATTCAATTTGATGACGTACGAACGACGTCTTACCGAGAAATATTGACACCGCACCTATACGGTACCGAATTGGAAAAAAGACTTGTAAAGGTACTGACAATCAAAAAAATGTTTTACCTGAAGCTCGAAAATACGGATAATGCAGCGAGATAATTGATGTTCCCTTACTAATTATTACTCCAAAACAAAATTACATCTGCCGACGAAGAGAGATTTCTTTCTAATCATGCGAGTCTAACTTCTATTATATCACTATCATTAAGTCAAAAAAACTAAGAATTCTTCATGATAAGAACATTTGTATAAATGATAAATTAAACTATTGCTCGTCTTTGTCGTCTTGTTACCGACGTTCCTGTCGTCTAGAGTTTCACTGTTTCATTTGTAACGTCACTGGTAAATCCTCTTCGTGTCACTACTTATCGCGAAATAGGACGCGTCTGAAGTGCTATATGCGCATGCGCAGCTTACAACGTTGCCACATTTAACAGACTACGTTGCTATTGGTCGAACCTATTGCAATGACAACCTTGGAAGCATATTTTTATTTCATCCACTACGCACTCTCTCTTTCTCTTTATCTCTCTCTCTCTCGCGCGCTCTCTCTCTCTCTCTCGCGCGCGCTCTCTCTCTCTCTCTCTCCCTCTCTCTCTTTTTATCTCTGTCTCTGTCTCTATACATTTTATACTTCATGCAACTTTCGTTTTTTAGTACTTTTTTTTTATCCCAGATAAAAATGTAATTAACATAACGTTGAATTTTACCGTATCTACCGTCTATCGAAATAAATACTAATTAATAATTGACAATTAATTATTCAAATGTAACTACGTATAACTAAAATTGAAATAAAATATAATTGACAGAATTGACGTACGATTAGCGTAGTTATTATCCAATAAGATACGTTTCAATGCTACTTTTAACTTTACATAGTAGAATGTATCTGTACATATACGATATGAATTATCCACTAATTAATTATAATGTATTATGAAAAAGTTATCTCCATCAATTTCAATATTCTATTTTACAATAAATCGAAAAGCACAAAAGTTAAAATTACTAAAGCGTATGCCTTTTGTAGTAATAAATTAAGCGGGTGCAACTTTGAGGAAGTTGCGTAACATCATACATTCGGTATTTTAACGACCAATTCGTTATTCATTGAATATTCGAGAATATCCGGGAAGTCATTATCTTCGATTGATTATGTTTGATATGCAAGAGATAATAATTTAACGATCAACTGATTGATATCGATCAGAAAATAAAAAAACGTTTAAGAAAAGTTCATTTGATTTTCATTTTTAGTACATACAGCATTTGAAAAAATAAATAAATGTATGTACTATTGTATGTACAATGTATATTGCGTTAGTCGATCATTTTTGCTTTTTATATTTTCAACAATATATATATATATATATATATATATGTGTGTGTGTGTGTAAGAATATACAATATATACAATGAGAATAATATTACGATAATTACTAAAATATCAAAATGAAACGAATATAATATCATAAGGAATATTTTCACAAACGTATCTCCATTTCTTCGATAATTATAGAAGTACGTTCTACGTTCCGTTTGACACGTTCCTTACCAAAGATTTTCGGAAGTAAAAAGCATGTTCAGATGTGATGTGAAGCACGTACGCAACCCAGTCGTAATTACACCGTTTTCAGTCACTTAAAATTAATATATATATATATTTGAACTATATTTCCAATTGGTCATGAATCAAGAAATTCTATTCTTCGATGTCAGTCAGAAAAATTTTTTTGGCAACGTCCTCGAGATATTCATGAAAATTTATAGGAAGAAATTATCTTAATATACATATTAAGACCAATTCGGACCTTTCTTTGACTCAATGAAAGATCTCACGTATTACGTTCGCTTCAGAGTAAATATAAAAGCAGCATGGAGTTCCCGCCGTTTTCTTTATTTCTACGTGGCTCAACGACGAAGTAATAGCGGCAGTGGCTATAATATAGTATCGAATAGTACCAATAGTAGCAAAATCAGTACATACATTTGTTTAAAAAGAAATAAAACTATAAGGAGAGATTATAGCTATATTTAAAACTATATCGAACAATTTTGTTCCATTGGCATTTATTATCAGTTCATTCACGTAATTTAATTTTCTAGTGGAAATTATTTGGTTAATTTTGATTTTGTTTGCTCCTGAAGAAACACGAGGTAAGAGGAAATTTTTTAAATACATCATTTATTGAAATAATTAATCGCACGTTGTAATGTTAATCGTTGAAAATATAAAAAAAAAATGATCGACCAACCCAATCAAACGCCGTGTATTAAATCGTGATATAAAGTAAGGTTAAACATTTTTTACTTATTTTACTTTTACTTATAGATTTCAATTATATATATATTTATTAACTAGAAAAATATTTCTTAATATATTATATCTTCATATAATGCGTTGTAGAGCAAGTACATATGTATATATATGTATGTATGATGTATGATGTATGTATGTATGTATGTCATATACATTTATAGATACATTGGTATGTCTATTCGCATAGACATTTAGAGGTTCTAAAGTACATAGACGTGCGACCAATTAAGATCAATGACAATTGATAATCGTAATATATATAAAAAATTTTTAATGAAATTCAACCAAACGGAAGTTTTTGTCTTTAAAATTGTTTAAAATTCACAATTTCATCTATTATTATGGGTTATGACAATGGTCTATTCCCTCTTAATACGATTTCCAAAATACATACGATCACGATAATATTGTGACGTAACATATTGATAATAGTAGATTTGCTAGAGTATTATAACTCTATGTTATAATTGCGTCAATGATGTCATTATAATATAAAGTTTAAAGATTTTAAAGAACATTAAGGTGTATGAAATATCGTTTGATATTATATATTATATATTTCATTTATTGTATTGTGAATGTTATGATAGATTATTTAAAATTAGATTTTTACATAATAATTCCAATTCATGTCATCATATGAGCCGTTTTCTTTGAAAATGGTGTGTCCATTTTATATTGTATAGAGATATTTAAGAGTTTCTATTTGAATGGTTTGAAAAATATTGATGTGTTAATACGCTCATTTTGTTTTTTTATATATTAAATTGATTTAAGTTTATAATGTGATCGTTTTAAAAGTATTAGTTAAAAGAAATTTATACTTTTGATAACCTTGAATGGATACACCCCTTTCAAAGTTAATAAAATATGATAATCATACATTCATGGAATATTAAATATAGGATTTAAAAAAAAAACAATTAGTAATTTTAGAGGTAATCAATATTTACTTCAAGTTAAATGAACAAACAGAACACACTACTAAGTTTTATACTCTACAATAAACGGGGGAAGTATCAAAATTCCAGTGAACGAAAGAAAATTTTTATGTCATTAACAGTGTTGCCACACATAAAAATGAAGTAGAGAAATTATGTAGTATAATTTTTTAATTAAATATTATGTCTTTGCAGAAAGTAGACTTACATCACTTTCAAAGTAATTATATTTGTAATTTCATTAACTATATAAATTTATATTGACAAAATTGAACGATTTTTTGGGGAACTATTTATATATAAAAAGCTCATAGCAGATTGCATTCATTGTTATCATTAATTAACTTTTTGTCAAAAATGGACATACCACTTTCAAAGAAAACGGCTCATATTTGTAATAAACATGTAAAAAATCTACATTTGTGAATTATGGTCTTGTTTTTATAGTTGGGATATACATATAATCAAAATGGATTCGAAAGACGAAATAATGACGTACAATGAATCCTTAAGTGATAAGGTGGCTAGTCATGCCAAAAGAAATCCTTTTTTGATGGCTGGTATTTATAATCTACTAAGCGATAAACAACGATTTTTAATCATATGTCACAATGAATCTTTTTGACTTCTTTTATCAACTTAATAATTCTAATTACTCATATTCTTTTGCTTTAGGTTTTGCAACTTTGATAGCAGCTTGTGCAATAGGTGCTTATAAATTTAAACACAGAGGAGATATGCCGGTATCTATCTACCTCATGCAATTTCGAGTTCTGGCGCAAACCTCAGTAATTGGTTGCATAACTGCTGGAATGGCTTATCACATGTTCAATAAACATGTTTTACACAAAGGGAAAGAGGAATGATAAAAATTGTCCAGGTGGAATATTTGTCACCTTGCTAATATTGCACTAAAAATTCGACAGATATTTCTCATTTATTACAATTAGTCTGAATTAGATGAAACATATAAAGCTAAATGTGATACTACAATAGTATTATCGTTAGACTTTGAATACTTTTGGCTGGTTCCAATAATGATCTAACAGAAAAAATAATATTTTCTCATACTTTTCCTTTCCCATATTTATAAATATTTATGAAATAGAAAGATATGATTACATTAAGTGTTTTATTTAGAAAGATCATTACAGTAATAGTACTCTTATATATCTATTATGTGTTCATATAATATATTTGTAATAGTGAGCTTGATATATGTTATTATTCACATAAACAATTAACTTTATGATAATATTGATCATACTTTATTATTATGATTCAATTTAAATTTGTAGCATCTTAAGATGCTGTAAAACTGACAAAGTAAAAATTTGACATTAATGAATTATTTGATGTAATATTTGCAAATAAAAAAATTTCATATTTATCAATACTCATGTTTATTTCATTTTAAGAACATAAGGCGAGTTTATATATAAAGAAATAATTAGCATTCAGCCTTGATGAAAACCAAATAATTTTAATCTTATATTTCGATAGGTATCAAGTTTAAAATCGAAGTAAAATGTAAATAAAAACGAACAATGTATAATGTAAGTAATTATCGCGCCATTACATTATGTGTATGTTCTTAGCTTTCTCCATGCATACAGATGTGCTTTAATAAGTTATATTTTAAACTAATTTTAAAGAGAGGAATACAATATATAATGTATAGTAGTACTATAGCATAATTATTTATTATCTCCCGAAGAAAAGAAGAAAAAAAACAGAAAAAGAAAAGAAAAGAGAGAAAGGAGAGAGAGAGAAGAGAAATCGTAAAAACAAACCCGCTACAAAACATTAAGTAAAGAACGTTTTTATTTTTTAAATTACACAATTAAAATAATTGATCCGCGACTAGCAAATAAAAAATTTTTTATTTGATTTCAATCGACCGTTAAAAAAATCATTGTATTATTATAAAAATAACTCGTAATTTATCTCTGCTATTGTTATATGAATATTTTTTTTTAGTCAAATATGGCGCCAATATTGGAGCCACTAGAGGGCGCCGATGGTGTATTAGATTGTATTGGTATAATCTATATATATACTACTAGATCACTGAGAGAGCACTCGGAGTCACTGTAAATAAGCGTTTATGTTTTAGAGTATAAAGTTAACCTCTTTCTGTAAGGATATTTTTCTAAGGAGTGATAAGACGAACTGTATTAATAATTACAATATAATCGGTATTTATTAAAAAATACCGCAATGATTTAATATAAATTAAATTGTCATTTGCATTTGTTTAATTTCTCAAATGTATACATGTTCAATCCCTTTTGAAGCCATTGATATTTTTAATGACAAAGTTGTTTGGGGATGGAGTTATGATACTTCATTTTTTCTTTTTCTTTAAATCTAACATTGAATTCTGGAGGAATTGATTTTATTTTCTTGTGAGAAGAATAAATATAAATCATTATTAGTTATTATATACTGTATATATTTCAAAATATATACAAATATATGTGTCTGAGTAATACATAAAAGTATATATGACATATTATATATAATGTCTAATTTAATTTGTGTCTAATGGCAACAATAATTTTTTTCAGTTATTTTTCTCTCTCTCTCTCTCTCTCCCTCTGCATTTCTTCTGGAAATAATACGTATTAGTCGAAATGGATAATATTTGGGAATCTAGGGATAAGACTATCAGAAAGGAAATACTTAAAAAAGGCATTTTTTCAAACAAACCAACAGAATGTTGTGAATGTCAGATTATAATACGAGATGTACATGTTACTGGAATGAATGTTACGGATTTGAAAAATCACCTTCAAACGGAAATTCTCGATGATACTGAAAAGACAATTATTATAGGAGATGCAAACTCTGAAATTGACAGAAAAATTGAAAGAGGAATACAGATGATGATGATTGAAGAGGAAAGTTTGTTTATCATATGTATGTCCGCTTTATCTAAGGAAGGAGAAAAGGTTGTTGTTACTTTTAATGTAATTTTGAAGTGTTTCAAGCCATTTAAGGCAATTTGGAATTGGACTCCAGAAGAAAAATATGATATTGCTTTGAGGTATAAAGAAGTTGGTGTAAAATTATTTAAAGAATCAAGACACGTAGATGCGTTTCATAAATTTAGCAAAGCTTGCAAAATTTTAATAACACTAGAACCAATACCTGATCTAGAATTGGATAAACCATTAGAAAAAAATATTAATACATTGAGAATCATTTTATATAACAATTTAGCTGGGTGTCATATGCTTCGCGAGAATTATGAACATGTGATTACATTATGTAACAAAATTTTAGGAAAAGATGAAAATAACATTAAGGCTTTATATAGACGTGGTGTAGCTTATGGTAAATTAAGAAACATAGAACATGCTGTTCCTGATTTGAAGAAGGTTATTAGTTTAGAGCCTCATAATGCTGCAGCAAAGGAACAATATCTCATTTATAATAAAAAATTGCAGGAAGCAAATCAGAAGTGTAAAGATATGATAAAGAGAATGTTCCAAACTGAATAATTAAGTATCAAGTATCTTTAAATCATTGAAATAAAATTGTTTACAGATAATATATAGATAATATACAGAATAAATAGTTATTTTATAAATAGAAAAATACGTATTTATTTTACCCATAACAATATTACACCACATTTGACGCATTTGTATTATTTATGTAGCTTGCAACAGTTCTCTACCTACACTTGTTATTCAATAGTTAAATATTATGTATAGATACAATGAAATTTATTTTATGTTGTATTAAATCACAATACTAGTACAAAAAAAAATTTGAAGGATAAATAATTGAGCGTTTAACATAATATAATTGTAATATACATTTCCTTCTATTATTTCGAATGATATCCTAGTATGAAAGCATTTATTTAATAAGTGAAATCATTTCGAAAATTGTTTCCATACGCATTACAAAAATGAAACAAATGTACACAATTTCTTAAATGTGTATTTAATGAAATGCTTTATTGTAATCTTAAAAATTTTCAAATTAGTTACTTTCTTATACTGTGAAAATGCTATTACAAATGTATTAAACTTAAAATCTTGATAATCTTACAAAATGGCATAAACAGAAACAATCTCATTGTTAATATGTAAATTCAACTCAATTCGTATAATTTACACATTAATTTTGGATTTCTCCATATCAATTAAAATACTTTACATTGAAATTATATACAAGAAGAACTTTTAGCGATTTTTTCTTTTAGGATAAATGTTATTGCTAATCTCCATGTATACAGTAAACAGAGATATGTATACGGTACAGAGGCAACTTCAATGGCACCTTTTACAATGATGCATGAAAAATAATTTTACTGCTCAGTCATTAGATAATATTGATAATATTGATAAACAGTTATGTTCAGTTAAAATATTATAACTATTATTAAAATATAATCTAAATTTAATAGCATTAATCAACACTAAATAAGTAGATAATTCGTATCCATTTATATCTGTATCTTTTTTTTTGTCCAGATTAAATATTTACAGAGGAATATTAAAGTTTCTCAAAAATAAACCACAATACAGAAAGTAACATATTAAACAAAGTTATAAGAAATATAATTCAATGCAAATGTGAACGTTATTATCTGCAAGTTCAAATTACTTAAGGTATAATCTTGCACTAAATTATTTCTTTAATTAATTACACATTACCATATGTATGTAATAAAGAACATAACAATAGAAAAAACCTATTAATGTTGCCAAACCATTAAAATTATCCTTCTTGTTTGTAAAATATTATATGCTTTTATAATTTTATATAATTGACTGTTTGTATTGTAATAAATTTTTTGTTAATATATTCATGCCAAATTTTATGCTATGCCTGTTGTAAAAATACTAATTGTATAGAATAAAATTAGTTCAACTCATGCATCATTTTAAATTATATCTAAACAAATACGAACAAGACGCTCGAGAATTAAAATTGTTTACTACCAAATATATAAAATTAAATATAAAATATATTAATATTTATCTGGCAAGATAACTAAATTTTGATACATGCATACGATAAGTTTTATTACCCACAATTACTCAATGAATATTTTTAATAGTCTATCGAATAAAAGACTATTTCTTGACACACTTTTGCACAGCATACAAATTCTATAAATATTTTATAAATCAAATATAATTCTTTCTCGTAAAATTTGTTCGCTTTAGAATTAGAAAGAAGGATAAAGATAATTCAAGAAATATTAAATATAATACAGAATTACATTAGGCATTTCACAAAAAACGATCACAGATAATTTTTTTTACTACATTTTTTTTCATATGAGCAATCTTGGAAATAAAGTCTATCATATACAATACGTAATTTTTATCAATATTAATACCATATTGGCAACAATATTTATCTTATAATTAAGTTAGATAATACAATCTTACAGAACTTATAAACTCTCCCTGCAGATTATTATTCTGTCAAGTGACACAGTTAATATAGTCACGTGTTACATCAATATGGCATGTATATCTCAGTTGCGTTGGTATAGTTGGACCATAACAAATCTTTTAAATTTTAGACATACAGAATACAAAATAATACCATCAATCAAAAATATTATAAGATTCCCACATAGTTTCTTTATTTTGGATCACGAGTATCATATTTATAATATAATAAACATAATCTTGTGTCATTGGATTTTCAATATAATGTACCATTATTACTAAGGAAAAAAAAATAAAATAAAATTCATGATCCATTAGAAACAAGGGGCTTGAACATGATATAGAATCAGTAGTTAATAATAACAATTTGTGTTATTTATATTGTATTCGATAAAAAAATAATTAGAGTATATTATTAAGTTTCTGGCACAAACATAATGTGAACTAATTACACCAAATTTGTGGCAATAGAAAACTGTAAGTTTTTCCAAAAAGTGATATTTTAATTATAAAAATTATAAAAAGGTATTTATTTCAATGTATTACAATTTAGGTTGTAGCGATAAAAACGAAAAATATGTCCAGACAAAAATATCTAATACGTTTGTATCATCATAATCCTATTTATGCTTTTCCGAAGGCATTTTCAATTCACTAAAGCATTATTAATAAAGTTAACATTCCAGATACTAAAAATCTGAATTAGTCTATAATGACATTACTACTTATCAATATAAGAGCTCAATTCTATAACAATGTAATAGTAATGATCATCGATAATACTAATAACTGGGATTTTCAATGATTTAACACTGATTTATAATCAGGATATACCATATATACATTCACAGTCATATCAGATTAATCTATCAATTACAATCTTTTATTTTATCATCAAAAAGAGAAAACTATTCATGGCTTCACGTATACAGCAAAACATATCAGAAAATTTTGTTATGCCACTTATTGGTGTTAAATAACCGATGTATGCTTTCATGCATCTAAAATATCTGAAAATGGAGGGAATGATCATTATGATACTTTTGGTTTGCCATTGGCAGTGATAGTGGCGTTCATTGTCGTGTTTGTTGCCAATTCAGCAGCCTGCGCTACCACTGCTACAGAAACTGACCTCTTCACAATTTGTTGATAAAGTACTTTCATGAACTAAAGCAAAAGAAAAAAAAAAAAAAAGAAAATGGAATTAACCATATATAATAATACATACATACATACATACATACATACATACATATATATATATATATATATATATATATATATATATATATATCAAATAAAAAATAATGCATTCATAATATTGTTAGAATAGAAACACTTTGTATTAACAATATCTTTAGTTAATAAAAATGTCAATGTAATTTCTATTAGTAAGTAGATCATACAAGCAACATTATATGTTATGTATCTTGTATTATGTATTTAACTAATAAAAGGCAAAATTATAGTTGAAGGAATATGTATTATATATATAAGGTTTATATATTTAGACCTTATATAGACAATTCCCAAACAGCATACCTTTCAAAAGTGTCATCCTGTTAGCACTCAGCTTATAGGAAGGATAAAAGATAACAAAACTTATAATTAAGCTATGAGAATTATTTCTGCAAATTGATTTTGGAAAGCTAATAAGAAAATTAATAATAAAATTTAAACTAAAGCATAAGCAATAATAATTAATGATTGGTAAAATTTATTTATGCAAACTTAATTTGAATGCGAGGTAAATGATAAATGTATAAAAAAAGGAACAAAGCATAGGATCAGATATAGCGATGTTTACAAAGATAGGTATATATAAGTTTATAAGTAGGTATTGCAATCAAAGTTATAATAATGGGAAGGATTAGATATCTTAGTTTGTAAGTAAGATGAGCGCATAGCCAGGCCTGTTAAAATAAGAAATGGTGCATATTAATGGGGGTATGTATGGAAAGTATGATTAGTATAAATGTAATAATAATGTGTGTTTATATAAGTAAGTGTATATATACAACACACGTAAAAGCACGCACGATCCTTATGTATATGCTGTTGCTTATTGTATTATAAAGAATCTTTAAAATAGGTAATAAATATTTTAATAATTTTTCCGTTGCCTTTGTTATCTCCATACAATAAATTATTACAATAAAGTTTCAAATTCAGATTTGTTAACAAATTTATATTTTTCAAATTTAATGCAATGTTACCAATAGTATGTAAAGTCAATGATTAAAATAAGCTTAAGTGATTACTATAATCTTTCCATGATTTTACGTATTTTTGTATGAATAGTAGCTCTCTATCGACAGAATCTCTATTGACAGAAGTTAAAAATTTCAAATTTGCATGATACATATTTAAGATTAGATCTAAAACTCTAAACATAATTATTAAGTAAATAATATCAAGACTTACATTTTCCCATATAGCATTTGCTAGCTCATCTATTCGCGTACCCATTTGATGGAATTCACCGCTGTACCTATATAACAATAAATATTAGGATATATATATACGTGTATGGGCGAAAAAATTTTAATACTTGCGAATATTAGAAAAATCCTTAAATTTAACGTACTTTATATATGCCCAAAAAACGAATGTAAGTAATCCAACGCCCAAAATCACATTGCATGTATTCGCTATGATGTATAAACCAACTAGTCCAAATATGCCAGATAAAATATACATAGTGACTGCTATCACGAGAAACACTGCAGGAGTTCGTGCTGCCTTAAAAATGTTTTTACTTTCATTGTGCGCTTTGAATTGAAGATAAGCTTCATCCATATCCTAGAATGGGATAGAAACAAAATTTTCAATGACATATTGATCTTTTTTCAATTAAATATAATACCTTCATTAATTTTTCCATGTACATCTGACTAAACTCATCTCCACCCATTTTTCGTTTATTCTGGAAATGATGTATAGCACTATCCATACACCGTTGATGTTCTGCATCTAAGAGAGCAGTTGGTAAAAACGGTTTGATTCCTCCACAAACACTTTCCATCGATTGTAAATATACATCTTTTGCCTCGGCTACAGCTGAGAGATTATTAGCTTCTGCCGTCGCCTAAAAAAAAAAAAAAAAAAAAATGAAAATAAATTAAAAGGAAAAGAAAAATATTTAATTGTAAAATCAATTAAAAGAGATTATTAAGGTATTTTAAATATTATAATTAAAACTGTATAATATACTTAATTTATAAACTATTGATTATACTTACAACGAGCATACTTTTTGGTTCTGGCAATTCATCTCCTTTATAAATTTTTATATAACTTTTGAAATATTCAAGCAGATCTCTGGCTTTTACAACTTGACCATCAATTTTTTTTGTAACTAAATTTTCCGGTGCTAGTATCATTGGTATAAGAACTTCCAATTGTTCTTTAAACTCTGATTCAATTTCTGATAGTCTACCATCAAATTTGGGATTTGTGGCGATTTTTAAGCCTGGATGAGGCATAAGGAAGCATGATATATCCGAAAAGCAAGATTTGATGTGCTTTCTTAAACTTTGTAATTCCGGATGTTGTTTATTAGATATTTCTAATCTTCTTTGCAATACTTTCTGTCCTCCTTCTGCACCGTAATCAGCTTCATATGGATAACACCAATCTCTTACTAGGAACTGCAATCTTTGAAAGGGTGTACTCCCCGATTTTTCCAAAGCTAGTCTACCATATTCGGTGAAAAGTTGCAAATGTTGAAGATGATCTTCCTGGATATTCTGTGATAAATTGTAAATTTGTACAGAAGACAACATCGTACTTAATGCAAACACTGTAGCACAATCCCTAACAGTCGATTGACTGTCAAAAGCACCTTGCGTATCCATTAGTATTATAGCAACTCTTTCTCCACTTGGTAAAGTCGCAGGAAAAACATGTGACCACATCAATATTCCTGTAGTATCTCTTTCGGAACCTCCTCTCCATGAGAATCCTTTTAAAGGCTCATCGTCTTTTCCCAACCAAGAGTCTGAACTTTTTCCCTTACTGTACTATTATGTTTGCACATTTTGAAAAAGCAACGCGTGTTTAAGTCATTCCATTTTTGGATATAGCGTAAATATAAGCATGAAACAAAAAGAGAGCATTTTTAAGGAAAATCTTCATAAACAATTATAAAAAAAATTAAGAGAAATGTATACGAATATATATATATATTATTTTAGAGTAATACGACTACATATGTCAGTACCTTATCATTCATATAACGAAGAAAAAAGTCAAGTAGAAAACTTTTCCCTTTCCTGAATGCACCTGCCACGGACACGACGACAACACTTCTATCTTTTATGTCATCGTGAAGTAGAATTTTGGATAATGCTTCTTCATCTAATTCGAAAGTATGATCAGGCTGTGCAAGCACCACTTGTACCGGATATCCAAATTCTGTTGTATCTTCATTTTGGTTGTTCATAGATGCCGTCTCTATGCGTTCTCTTCGTCCTAAGTAATCTATATTAGAATGAGAAATACAATAAAATTTATATAGAACTATGAATTATGATAATTATAAAACACGTTTTATATATTTTATACGCTTAATGATTTGTCACAAAGTCGAGCAAACGATAACGGATATAATTAAGTTTTATGTTATTTATTACAGTTTAGCTTAATGGTCAGTATCTAAAGAAAGATAATAGCGTTTAAAAGGAAAAATGTCATTATCACGGGATTTAAAGCTGCTATTAGTATCAAACACGACCTTTGACAATCGATTGCAAATCTAATATATTCCAGGAAAGACAAGGAGAGATATACATAATATGCATACATACATCAATAATATCATGACAAGTCATTCGAGAGAAAGAGTGCAGCAATAAAAGAAAAGGAAAGAATGGAGGGGATTAGATAAAGGTGAGAACGGAAATTAAAAATAATAATCATCAAAATTTCTGGTAACTTCTACTTGTTCTACATTTTTCATGTGGCATAAAACCAACGTAAGATATCTTTACCGTGAATATG
>OU964961.1:10114778-10287278 GCA_918808275.2 Dolichovespula sylvestris
GCGCATCCTAGAAATGTAAACGATCGAACAAGATCCGTTATGCTCTCTCTTATTATTACGGTTGAATATTTATGACGACATTTTCTCGCGCGAGTTATTTTCTTCGTCTTTTGTTTTTTTTTTGTTCATACGCGCGTAAAACGAAATTTTTGCTTGTAAATAGCAAACCATTGTAGGTTAACGACGTTAACGAGAAAAAGTGGGTTTTTTGATCGTTGTAAAAGTATAATATGCCGTTTTTTTTCTTTCTCGAAAAGAATCACACCATCCGAACTCATTAAAATTATATTTTGCGATTGATATTTTTTTTTTTTTTATATATATATATGATGAAGGAAATCGGTTACCCTAAGTGCAAAGAGAATGACATTGTATCCCGCGATACAAACGCCCGTGTAAAAATAACGTTTAAAAACTCTCATTGAACTGCAACACACACACACACACACACACACACACACACACACACACACACACACACACACGCGCGCGCGCGCGCGCACGCACGCACGCACGCACGCACACTGGACCAACTAGTAAAACTTCTAGGATCCGAAATTTCTCTTTTCCCGAATCGAATGAAAGACGTTGTAACAATGTTTACAATGTCTCATAGAAATATTACAACATAGGACGTAGAAATCTTATTGACATACCTAATATATATCTGTCTGAAAATGAAGAAATAGTTGCGGTTACCTTTATAATATATAATTTCAAAATTTATTATCGTCTCAATTACTCGATATTAGTCACCCTCTAATATCGTCCCCTCGTGCACGGCTATATAACAAAAAAGAGAAATTTGTCGTACGGTCGTAGCTCGATATACTTTAGACATGTATTGCTAGCTATTGTTTCCTCTTTTTTCTCTCTCTCTCTTTCCCTCTTTCTCATTCCTTTTTTCCCAACATCGATGGAGCGCACAACGGGTAACAATAAACTATCGAGAAACGAAGTCGACTCGTTTTCACTCGATACACAACGCGTAACGCTAGCTATACTATTCAATAAAACACACGCCACGCACTACGATCAAAATAGGTATGCCAATATGCGAGTCTCATTTCCTATACGAAATACGGACGTGTATGTATATAATATATATATATATATATATATATATATATATATATACACACACATATACATACACATACACTATGTAAGCATGCATGTATGTATGTATGTATGTATGTTTGTTTGTTTGTTTGTCTACCTACGACGATCGGTCGTGTTCCATCGGCTTTGAAACCGCGAACACCCTTTCCACCCTTCTCTCTCATTGTCGTAGCTTTCGTTTAATTTGAAACGATATTACCCGAGTAACTCCCGCGAATCTACATCTGATAATTTCGCGTTAGTATTTCGCGACCGAACCATACTCGCATTCTGAATATTCTTTCTTTCTTTTCTTTTACGTGAATATACACACCACAAACCACACCCACAACACACATTACACGTACAAACGTGCGGGCGCGGGCAATGTGTATGTGAACACAATTCCATAATATTTATCCGACGCACACAGAGAATTAGTACGAGCTAATTAAAGGCGATACACGTCCGAAAAGATAAGAGAACGTAATACACGACCCTTCTCTCCCTTTCCCGCACTTTCGTCCCCCCCACCCCTCTCTCTTTCGCGATACATGATAACGTCTCCTTTTACCTTTTCACTACTACCAACCAACCCTATGTATTTACCTCTCTCTCTCTCTTTCTCTCTCTCTCTCTCTGACAAGTTAATACTACTCGTCCCTTTGATACTTTACATTCTAAAAATTAGATTACGTGCCACACATGCGTTCCCCAAGCAAAGACGCTACAAGAATTCAACGAGAATTTTCTCCTCTATCTTCTTCTTCTTCTTCTTATTATTATTATTATTCTTCTTTTTTTTTTTTTTTAATCTTTTGCTATTTACGTACGCGGGACAAAATAATTTTGGATTCGGACGAATGAATCCGTACGCTACGAACTCGATTTATATTGAAAACGAAAAGCCGGAGAAAGTTCGACGTTCGAAGAATAATTTCGTATATGGATAGTTGAAATTTATTCGGAATAGTAAATTTCCGTTCGACCGGGGGGAGGAAAGCGTTTAATTCCTCTTTCTCGAATTAATCCTACACGCTTTAATCCAACGGTTTTTATGGGGAACATCAAGATAAATATTTTAATTCCAGGGATTGGAATATTTTTATGCAGATATTTGTCTTTCTCTCTTCCCTCCCACTTTTCTTTTTTCTTTTTTCAAAATAAAGTACTTTACTGAACGCACGAATAAAAGGAATTTCTTTGAGTATTTTTTTTTTTTTTTTACTCTTTCGAGTCTGGCGACGGCGAAACGAAATATTAAAAACAACTTTTTTTTTTCAAATCTTTCTTTGACAAATTCCGTCTCCGTAATATGTTGAACGCCGTATAATATATGACGTGAACGAGTCTCTGTATTCGCATGATTAATTATAACAGTATACAGTGTTTGCCAAAACGTTATTACCAACTGAATATGGCTTTCAATACTGAAATAACCAGTTTTCTTCGAATCCTGACGATTCGTTACGAAACAAAACAAAAAAAAAAAAAGAAAAGAAAAAAAAAAGAAAACGAATTTCGATCGCCGATACAAGGCGAGGAGGTTTCATTGGAAAAATTGTCTCGAGAATGCGCGCCGGTTGTGTTATTGTTATTGTTAGTTGTTACGTAAATGCATCGAAGAAAACGAAACTCATGGAGTAAGTAACAGCTTTTAAACGCGTATTTACAATTTCGAAGATATCGTTCGGACGAAGCGCGTGTTCTTAAACGACGTTTTCACGAGGGACAATATATAATTTTTATCGAAAGGATTGCAAAAGAACAAAACATACTTTAACGTTTGATACACGTATATATTACGTATATACATAGGTACGTAGGCACGTTTATAAAATTTGCTGAGTAATCGAAGAAAAGGCCTTGAAGACTCGGACGAGAGTAAAACGGTTCAAAGTTCCCTCGCTGGAAACGTAATAATAACGTTCTTGGTCGTGCGAGGGCAGCACTTACGAGCCATGCCTCCGAGGATACGTCATTTTTGACACAATCTCCGTTCATTACTCAGAGATTCTTACGTGCGAATCGAGAGCCATGAAATATCTATTTTTACCCCACGTTATGTCAATGGTTACGGAGAAGTTGAAATTATACACCGAGTAGGCCGATATAAAGGCATAGATCGTGTCGCACGAAAGCACGTTATAACCTCTAAAATAACATGCACGTTACTCTCATCGTAGACATTCCTTTCGATCTTTCCAAGCGCGTTCACTTCCACATTAAGTTACTATATTACCTTAGAATATGTCAATAGATCCAAACGTTGAGCTGTTTTTCGAAGGAAGAAAAACAAATAGCGCCTAAATTCTCGAGGAACGATGAGCGTAGATCAAAACGTATCTCTCGATGTATTACGATCGAATCGAATGAACAAAGCTTATGTCTTACGTCGTCGTCGTCGTCACCGTCGAATTCTTTTGTAAGAGCCCACATCGGAAGAAAAGAATAGGAAAGGACGATCGGACGTTAGAAACGCGAAAATATCTTACCATCGAGATGACGAAATGTCAAAAAGCCATGACACGAATTACATCCGCTAGACGCGTGGATGCGCGTGTTTTGTTCGTTTATTCGCCGTTCGCCTCTTCATCGAGCTCGTACGTTCGAAATCCAGCTCAACGTTATCGAATAACCGCGAGAAATACTGATAGTACTTACCAACATACGAGAGCCCGTGATTGCCAGTCTGTTTACGTTGTCCAGCGTCCGCCATATTGAGATACGAATGTCGTCATTTCCGCTGACGCGCGCACCTTCCTCACTGCCTATGGTCCAGTCAGTCTCTACGACAAGAGCGGGTACGAACAACGAAATTCAGTTTGGCCGACAGTCGTCTGTTATCGGATTCGAAAAGGTGAGACAAATAGGAACAAACCGACACTTCCTATTTATGATACTAAAAAACAAAGAACAAAGTCGTCGAGAGAATAAACACTGAAAAGAAAACTGAACGGTAATATGGAATAATTAAAAAGATAAGATAAAATAATCAAATGATTGAGATTAGTATCGAGAACGAGTATTAAACTATCGAATACAGCGACTTCGTGAATGTTTTTACCTCTATATGAATACAATTGACGTAGACGATATTCACTCGAAATAGAAAAACTATGATGCTTTTTGAAGTAAACGTATAACGGCCGACTTAAAAATAGTGTCCAAAAAGATGAGGAGAATTCGAAATGAAACGACGAACGTGAGCGAGCGTCTCGACGGTATCTCCCGTTAGATGGATTCTCAAAGAGATAGACGAAACGAAAGACGAAAGAGAAACGTCGAAATTGGCGCCCGCGGTCGTTACTCGAGTAAGTTCGTCGTTGATCGTACGCGTTCGGTAGTCTCGTCGGAGTTCGGCGGAGAAGCGCGCGCGGCACTACTTTCACCAGCGTACGTGATTCGAGGTCGGTGGTGGTACGGTCGCAGATCCCCCATGGTGGATGCTGGGCCGCGGCGGTGCATTGTTTCGTGCGCGAATTCTCCACTCGTTTTAGGAGGGAAACCAATTGCCAAAGCAAAGTGTCGTTGCGAGAGTACAAAGGGGGGCAAAGCTCGGGGGGATACGAAAAAAAAGACGAGATTGGAGAAGAGGAAAGGAAGGAAGGAAGGAAGAAAGGAAGGAAGGAAGGAAGGAAGGAAGGAAGGAAGGAAGGAAGGAAGAAAGAAAGGGGGGGGGGGCGGCTTCGAATAAAAAGTAATAAAAGTTGGTGTCTCGCGGTCGGATGACACGGTGGATAGAGCGAAACTCGATGCGGGTTCGCGCGTTCGCCTTAACGCGGCTCCTCTCGTCGGATGGTAAACAAGCGTAGGCGCGTATTGGCATATGAGAGAGAGAGAGCGAGAGAGAGAGAAAGGGAGAGAGAGAGAGAGAAAGAGAGAGTAAGAGGAGGATCATCGCTGTATTCGTTGTCGACGTCATCGTTATCGTCGTCGTTGTCGTCGTCGTTATCGTTTTCGTTGTTGTCGTCGCCGTCATTGTTACCGTTGCCGCTGCCGTTGCCGCTGCCCGCCACTGCCGCCGCCGCCGCCGACGTCGTCGTCGCCGTCGCCGTCGTCGTCGTCGTCGTCGTCGTCGTCATCCTCGTGAGAAATCGCGACTAAGCGCGTGGCTCGTTTCTGTCGCGTGAACCAGCCTGTCGCGTGCATCCTATTCCGACGTAGCGCATCGTAACTAAACGAACGAGCTGTGTGACATCACGCGCGTTCACCACGAATCACGAATTCGCGCGCGCGGCAATTGCCTCCTGTTATCCGTCCCTCTCTCTCTCTCTCTCTCTTTCTCTCTCTCCTTCGCTCTCCTCTCTCCCTCTCTTCGTCCGTCTGTCTATCCATCCATCTCTTCCCCCCTCATTCATTCGCTCGCTTTCTCTCTCGGGAAGTCTCCTCGAGTCCCCCACGGAAACGGCCTTGAAGTGGCGTCCTTGGGAGCGGCCTTGGGAACGGCCTTGGAAGATGCGCACGTTGTCGCGCGCGCGCCCCTAACCTCGACTTTCTTGTCCCACGCCTCCATCACCACCACCACCACCACCACCATCACCACCATCACCATCACCACCACCGCCACCACCATCGCTACCACCATCGTCATCGCAGTCATCACCGATAGTATCATCGCCTTCAACAACGATCGGATACTTTCGGCTAAATAATGACTTAAAAAGACCAAGACGACGCTCGCTTCGATATATATGTATATATCTGTATATCTATCTATCTATCTATCTATATATATATATATATGTATATATCTCGCCCCTCGGAATGTGCCCTTCCTTCGGACCCTACGCCGAAACGCTTTTCCCTTGGTGAGTATCGCCGCTTTCGTTACTCTATCGTAAAGCGCGTGCGCCGATCTAAATAGGAACCTGCAAAAAATAGCACCCTGAGTGCTTTTCTACTACAGCATGTCGTTCTTCTCTCTCTCTCTCTCTCCTCTCTCTCTCTCTCTCTCTCTCTCTCTCTCTCTCTCTTTCTCTATCTCGCACTCTCTTTCCCCCTGCCCGGTTTGTGTAATTACGATGACGTCTGGAGCCACTCCGCGAGCTCGAAAGCGGAGATGCCAAATGCCGCGACTAATGGACTCTCCTTGCCAAAGAACGCAGCCAGCTGCGATATCAATTTATTGCTCGGAACCTTTATCGTAGATACTACTGGTAAGACTCTAGAAATGTCTTCGTTTCATCGATCCTTCCTTCCTTCCTTCCTTCCTTCCTTCCTTTCTACCTACCTACACCTTCATCTATCTTTACTTTCGTCGACTTCATTTTCTCGCCTACTTACCACATCCTTCCCCGTCCATCGTATATTCCATTTTATCTTTTTCCTCTCCTCAAAAGCTCGGCTATTAAATAAGTGAAAAAACGTGGGCGATAACGACTCGAATGACATGTACCGCGTGCCACCACCGACGAGAATAGGACGCTCTATTTTTACGAATAGCGCGCGCATCGTCTCTCGCCGCTCGGCTCGGCTTCTATATCACGAACACGAACACCGCGTTCCCTGATATTCGTTACTCCAAATCTTCCTTCTTCTTCTTTTTCTTACCCGATTCCTTTTCTCTCTCGTTTCTTCCTCCTTGGATTCGATCGCGCGCGATTACGATTCCTTCGATTCGATCCAAATATCAATAACGCTACGTACGTACGTACCGAAAGTTATCCGGTTTCGTATTTTCTGCTTTCGCATTTCTTTTATGGTCGGCGATATTCGCTGGCCATGTGGTATACCGGGGAGGAGGGGGGAGGGGGGGGGGGGGGGCGGGTTAAGAATCGCTTAACGTGAAAACGCGAATGCCCGTTTAACGAATAACCATCTCGTTTCTCTCGGTATTTCGATTAATGATACGTCGACAAACAGAAGTTCCGAATCGTTCGAGTCTTCTCTTCTTCCGTAGTTTTTTAAAGACTCGTTGTAAAAGCTTTTAAAAGCTTTCGTAGAAGTAAAGGGGTAGGGACGTGTGGGATAGGTAAAAAACAGGTTCGAACCGTCAAGACGACGGACGGCTTTGCGACCGACATTAAAATTTAGACGATTAGCCGTCCATCCGGACGATAGAAATATGTTTCTACTCTATCCTGTGTGAGTGACACGGTACTCGGTCGCACGTGGGTCCCGTAGAAGTAGTGGTAGTGTTGTAGTAGAGTAGTAGTAGTAGTAGTAGTAGTAGTAGTAGTAGTAGTGTAGTAGTAGTAGTAGTAGTAACGAGACATAGACGAGGAGCCATTGACGACACTAGGCCATCGGCTAACGTCGATGTGCCGATTTATCGTCGTTTTATTTTCTTCCTTTATCTTTTATCCCTCTAACTTGTTTCACTTTTTACTATATCGTAATCGTCGTCGTCGACGTCTGGACTTTTATCGAACGATACTTGAAACGAATTATTTAGTAGACGTCGAGAAAATGTTTTGGCACTTTGCTCGTTCGTTTATTTATATATCTATTATTTGAACGGTACAATGGGATTCTACCGTGCATGACCATTTTCTGTTAGCTCGCATGAACAGCCGGTAAATTAGTCGTACCCTTGACGAAGAAGAAGCATCGTCGATGAAAATACTTACTTTCGGCATTATGGCTGCTTATACGTGTATTGTTTTTGGCAGCATTAATCGTCGACGATTTTGATGATCGACCGACGACGTCTCGATACGAACATCGAATATTAGTCGAAATGAAGTTTTTGGACAAGGATTAAACAAATTTCTTATGATTACTTACTTGGACGTCGTATATGATTAAGAATGTCCTTAGTCGAAATAATAATTCGGAACCTTTTGTCGTTGAAATTATTTATCGATTCTCGAAAATATTCGTTTCCAATGAATTGTACGTTAACTTACCACACCTTCCACTCATTGATCCTACTTCGCGGTCGAACGAGAAAATTATTCGCGTATAATATTCCTACCAAAGCCATCGCGATTCTCTTTTTCCCCAAATTAACGAGCGTATAATTTATTATCGGTGGAAGCGTATCGTATACATAAATTATAGGAATAAACAATTCTATCGAAACGAATGAAAAGGGAGAAACAATGTAACGCATGTGGTAAGGCGTTAAAGGGTTTGAATGTAAATCGATGGGCAGTAAGTTTTCTATTAATATTATAAGCCGTGAAAGTCATGAAATATATATATATATATATATATATATATTTTTTTTTATTTCATCCGTTACTTTAGTAGTTTCGTATTTGTTGAAAAGCTCTAATTGTAAGTAGGATTATCGATATATCATTTGGGACAGTTATATGGCAGAAGCGAAATTACCAGTTTGTCATTTCGACGGCTTTCAACTATATTTCTATTTCTTTGAACGTAGAACACGATTTATTTTATCCGTGTAAAACATCGTCGAATATCCGTGACGCATTGGGTTGGAGGAGAAGGAGAAGGAGAAGGAGAGAGAGAGAGAGAGAGAGAGAGAAAACGACATGGCAGCTGTGTTTTACTAAAAATAACGAGGATAGTGAACACGAAGAATCATTTTTAAGGCGTCCTGCATTTACAAACGGTTTCAACGTTCATGTATCCCGACACCGTGATACGCGACTCGTTCGCGCTATCGATTGATTTTAATAGATATACGAATTCGCGTGGATGGTTGGAGGAGCAAAGGACCGTGACCGCGTGGAATGGTAACTGTATTGAATGTGCAAATCCGTCGTAGCAAACGCTCTATACGAGCTCGATTGTTTCTGTAAAATTTCTGTTACCGAGAATCGGCGTAAATGCAAACGCAAACGCAAACGCAAACGCAAACGCAAACGTTCCATAATTTTACGTCGATAATCGTTTCCTTCGGATTTCAATTGAATCGATACAACGATTCGCTTAGAAAACGAAATCCACTTATGTGTTCGTTTACACGCACACGCACACATCCACACGCACAAAGTAATAATAAAAACGCTTTAGAAAACGCCACGATATTATCGAGATTACTGTCGAGACGAGATAACGTTTTGAAGAGAACATTTTTCGAATGTGTGATATATGGTTCGTAGCGTTTAAAAGAAAAAAAAAAAAAAAGAAAAAAGGAAAAATTTGCGCTTTATTTTCGTATATAGACGGATGGATATAGATGGATGGTCGAAGGATTTAATCTATCAATTCGCATCCGGAACGGTAGCAATTTAGCACGCTCGTTTCTTCGTTCGATTCGCGAACACGGGTAAAGCGGGATACCCCGCTTTATCTCATTTTTGCGGATTATTTTCGACGCCGTACCCGTGACGCGTCGATAAACGCATAATTAGTATAAAAGGTTGCCACGGTTCCTCGTAAACGATTTGTTTGGCGCGAGCGTGTTCGCGAATGCGTAATCGCCTACCGATTACCGATAACATTTCTGATACGATCGACCGTTAATAACGTTTCTATTATAAATGAACGAACTGCGGTGGGTTGCTAACGGTCCGTATGCGCCATTGCGTATTATAACTTCCGATAATTAACTGTATATAGGTAGGGACCAAGGCATAATATCGTAAACGCCTAGATTTTTTTTTTTTTTTTTTTTTTTTTTTTTTTTTTTTTTTTTCATATAAAAAGTCGTTTCGTTAACGCGCATCTTGCATTTACGTTTAATATACATGTCGAATCTTCGAAGAAGGACAAAAAAAAGTGTCTTTTGCGTTATACGGACGAAGAAAGAAGATTTATAATACTTTCACTTGGCCATCTTGAATCTCTGAAAAATTATTAATTATTCGCCCGCGCTAAGCCAAATGTAGAGCGGCGGACGCGCGGCGAGAGATAAATTTACGATCCTTTTTAGGCATCAAACCTGGCGCGTTGGCAAAGTTTGGATGTTGGCCAGGTCGAAAAGTGTGAGAGATAGAGCGAGGAGAGAGAGAGAGAGAGAGAGCCGTTTGCACGTGTGCTCCTATACAAACACGAACGCGAACGAGTGACCGGCATTATGAGATATTTAATTTGAGTTTCGCGCCGTTATATTTCACTCGACGTTGATGGAATTGCTTGTTCTCTCGATATCCTGCACCTACTTTTTCTTTTTTTTTTTCACGTCCAACGTCGAGCCGTGATTTAGCGCGGTCTCTCTATCAAAGACCTTTCAAAACACGTCCTGATTTCTTTCCCCTTTCTACCGTCAAACGTTCGCCAAACTTTTCTCTCTCTCCTTTTTTTCTTTCCCTTTTTTTCGATCTCCTTCATCCTTCTTCCGTCCTCCTTCCTTTCTTATTCCTTTCTTCTCGTTCTTTTTCTTTTTCTATTTTCTTTTTTTTCCTTTCTTTCTCTTCCTCTCTCCCTCTCTCTCTCTCTCTCTCTCTCTCTCTCTCTCTCTCTCTTTTCTTTTCATCTTATTTTTTTTCTTTTTTTTCTTTTTTATCCTTTTCCTTCCTCTCAGCGTAGCTGACACGACGAAACGCCGTCGTACCGTGCTTTATATCTTACGGAGGACGATTACCAATCTGTCTCCTGCGAGTGAGGAAAATTACGTCCCATTCCGGAGGATGTCCAATTTTCTTGAGAGCTTCGTAAAGCTTAAACACGTATCTCTTTGCAAGGGTTTGTATCTTGCCTTTTCACACCGGCCGATTGTCTCTCGAGACAGAAAAGGATAGAGTCGTTAAGACCGCGTTGCGATAGGAGAGAAGAGGATATTTAAATAAGAAAAGAGTGTAATTTTATTCCTTTTGTTCGTAATACCTCCTCCTCCTCCTCTTTAACTTCTAACGATTTTGTAATGTATATATATCCATATATATATATATATATATATATATATATATATAGGAACGTTTAACGATATCGAACTTTCTATCCGTTTATCGATATATATATATATATATATATATATATATATATATATATATTATTTCGAGAGCGCTAAAAAGTCGTGTAGAATATTACGTACGATTGATATTATATCGAGAGGGTAGGGAGAAAAAAAGGGAAAGAAATGAAGGAATAACAACGTATGTCGTCTATTACGCTCAGCAGTTCCCTGGTTTATTAAACGAGCTCTCCCGGCATAAAGTAACGGGCCCCATTCATTACTAATACAATAATCCGCGGCGCTTTTCCACTTAGCCATTCGATGGTTAATGCATGGGATATCGATTTTGTCGGTAGCGCTCGGGCTACAACGTATCGCTCGCTACGAGCGTGTCCACGCGAAAGAAAACTATTGTAAATAAGTTTAATACTACGGTATTTTTAGTTTCTCTGCCATTTGTGTGTTCTCTCGTTCGTTGAATAATAATAAAGTCATTGGTAAAACTAAGATAACCATTTAACCCTAAGTTCACCGAAACGAAAGAAATAACGTTGATCGATAATACATTAAGAGAAATCGTTTCTTTCTTCCTCTTTTTAGTAGTCGAAGTACACGCAGCCCCATGTTGCTTTAATTAACGTAAAAGAGCGAACAAAAAAAAAACTAATTATCCTTACGTAGTTCGCGCTTTAAGACGATCCCTTTTAAATGCTCCATTATTAAAATAGAATTATTGTAATGAGACCATTTTCTGAACGAATGGCCGTGAAACGACTGCGTTTTAGCGATAATGGAGCAAAAACGAAAGGATAATCGTTGTATGTATGGTACATACACGTGAGAAGTCAACGTTCTTGGCGTGCTGCTTACTCGTCGTAAGAAAAAGAATGCATTAAAGACCAGAAAAGTTTTCGCGCACGGCAAAATTGCGACCTTGCATTTTTTTTTTTTTTTTTATACTGTACAAACGATTCGTCGTACATTTGATCGATGCTTTAGTATCGATCACGATTAGCGAGCTAAGGTTTTAAACGACTTACATTAAATCGATTCCATGCTTACACGTACTTACACTTTCGACAAATTTTTTTTAATATCTTTTAAACCCCCTTTTTTGCCGATTGTTTCTTGTCGATTTATCTCTTCCTTCTTATATATATATATATAAAAAAAAAAAAAAACAAATGTTCATCGTAAACTGTATCCTGACGAGTAATAACATCGCGTCAACGAATAGACACTCTATGCACGTGTATACACATATGTACATAGAATGCGAATAAGATACTGTTTCATTGCCAGGATCGTTGTATTTTTTGTCTTTTTTCTTTTTCCTTTTTATGATTCACGAAAAAGTGATATGGATTCTCGTTCGGGAAGGAGATATACACAAGGCGACGTTACGTTACGAGATTCATTACACAAGTTCTACACACACACACACACACACACACACACACACACACACACACACACACACACACACACACACACACACACACACACACACACACACACACACACACACACACACACACACACACACACACACACACACACACACACACACACACACACACACACACACACACAACGCGCGCGCGCGCGCGCGCGCGACAAGTTCCGCATACACAGGAGAGAGAGGCTTTAGTAGAACACGGACGATCCGTATCCTGATTTTTGTTTACTTCTTCTTTTTTTTTTTATTCTTCGTTTTTTACCCTTCTTTTTTTCTTCGTTTTAACATCGAAATCGATCGGGGCCGAGCGAAATAATATTCGTACGCGAAGCATTACGGCAACTCCCGTCGCGTCATCATATCTAAATATAAATATGCACGAGATATGGTTTTAATTTTCCAACGAATTTCAAAGCGTAACGAGATACCGATCGAAAGAAAAAAAAAAAAAAAAAAAAGAAGTAGGACGCACCGAAGACGATGGAATCGTTCGTTCGTCGGAGCGTGGTAATGAATCGATGGATTTTAAAAGCGGAAGATGACGCCGCCGGTCGATGTTCACCTCTCGAAGAGCGGCTTTCATATTCTTCCTTCTGATTCTGTGATTACTCCGGCGCAGATTGACCTCATTTTTTGTCTCCCTCTCCCTCTCTCTCTCTCGCTCTTTTTCTGTTTTTCTCTATAAAAGCAACTACCTCAGCTCGGTCCGCCTCACGCACACTTACATTAGTCGGCGTGTTCTTCTTTTTCACTCTCCCCGTCCATTTTATTTTACCTTTAAGTCACCAAGTTTCTGCTGCACGTATGTGTCGATTTAATCCTCATCTCTCGTGCAAGATTATTTTTTTCCTTCTTGCATTAGACAGTTTTTCTTTTTTTTTTTTTTTTTTTTTTACGTTCATTGATCGGCACGGTTGATGTGGGGAGGGGGGTGGGATGTCTCGATAAGTAAAGTGAGAGAATGATAAAGTTTAATAAACCAATGCTCTCGCGCGTGATAGAAGGTCAAAAAGGAAGATATATGTTTGCGAGAGGGAGAAAGAAAGAAAGAAGGAAAGTGCGAGAGAGAGAGAGAGAGAGAGAGAGAGAGAGAGGGAGAGAGAGAGAAAAGAAGAGCAAAGAAGAAGAATCAAAAGAGGACAGAAAAAAACGGTTGCCGCGTAAAAGTTTTACGAGGAGCCTGCGATACAGTCTCTCGTTGCATGCTCTCGTACTTTATCCAACTGTATACTCTGGGTGTAGCCGCGTGTACTCGGCCGTTTAGCTTTCGCGTAAATTAACTCCCCGAATCGTAAACAGAGTCGCACGACGTAGCTGCCTACTTGTCTTTTTTTTGCGTTCTTCCGTTTCTAGTATCACAGGGTTGACTTTAAAAAGACGACTTTTTTTGTTACCCTTAAAAGTTACCTCTCTCTTTTTTCCGAATGATTCCCTTGACTTTACGCGTATATCGATAATAGAAAAGGTTCGATTTCTGCGAGGAAATTCGTTTTCTTTCTTTTTTTTTTTTTTTTTTTTTTAATCGTGCGTCCAAAGTCGAGAGAAAAATAAAATGCATATTTCTAAATTGCAATATATTACTTTTTTTTTTTCACGATGATTCTACAGTTAACGTAGACAATTTTTTTCACTTTCTTGTTATTACACGCATCGTGTATCGATCGATCTACCGCGAGAGTAACGTCAACAAGCTGGTACGCTCGTTGGGCGCATATAACCGTATGTAAAAGTAACTACATGTATACATACATATATATATATATATATATATATATATAAACATACACATATACATATACCTACATATATATATACATACACACATACATACATATATATATACATATTTATATACATACACATAAACATTTACATATCATACGTGTATGCGTGCGTACGAATACGATCTGAGCGTCGAAACTATGTAAGAGTATCCTCGGATATGGCCACTAAAATAAACACCCTCGTATTGTTGTGAACAACCCATGAGCTTATTTTGCAGGGGCGAGCTTTCTGGTTTTATGTCGTTGCAACGCGGCGCATCATGCGTCTATGTTTATTTTCCGTTATTTAAAGCGAGACTTTCCAATTTTTCGCAATTCTATAAGCCTTTGTGAAATAAATAGAGATTGCGTGGCTCCTTTTGAATGGAAATACGAAACTAGGGCGGGGGGGGGGGGAAGGTGAAAGGAGAGCGTGAAAGAATATGTGTAATTCTTGAATCGATGATTTTCGTTGACCGTCGTTTTAAGTACGCTTTTTATTTCTTTACGTTTCTTTACGACTCGAAGAAAATTAAATAAAAGTAATATTACCTCGTTCTATGCGAAAGTGATCCACTTTTTTGCAACAATTACGGGGTTTCCTACGAGAATGGAAAATTTCTACCTTTGGCAGTGACGAACGAGATATACGGCTGCATATATTTGGGTAGATATGTTTGCGGATAATATTTATTGTATATCGGAAAGATATTGTCCAACGAATGGACGAATTGGTAAACATAAGTTTTTTCCTACCCTTTATGGGGATTTGCGTGTTTTGTCTGCGGTTGGACGTACGTGGACGAGAAGCACGATTGTTGTTAATTCCGTCTCTAGGGTGCCACTGATATTCATTTGGCTAACAGGCAGAGACGTGGAGAAGCGAGCTTCGTGAACAAAGCGAAGAGGTGAGAGGGAGGAAGATGGAGTGAGAATGCGAGAGAGATAAAGAGAGATACAGAGAGAGAGAGAGAGAGAGAGAGAGAGAGAGAGAGAGAGAGAGAGAGAGAGAGAGAGAGAGAGAGGAAGATGAAGAGCGAGAGAGAGAGAGAAAGCCAATGGCACTCCAGTCTCTACAAAACGGAGGTATAGCTACGAGCGAATAACTCAATATCGGCGTACCTTGTTCCTTTGGGACAAGCTCCATCGACCGTTCATCAGCTGGCCGTTTTTCTTTTTTCTTTTGGTTCACTTCGTTCGTTTTCTCCCTCTCTCTCTCTCTCTCTCTCTCTCTCTCTCTCTCTCTCTCTCTCTCTCTCTCTATCTCGCTCTCGATTTTGCCATGACTATTTCGAATTGTCAATGTACGTTCCGAATTCGATGAGAATAGTTCTAGCTCTTTTCTTTTCTTTTTCCGTGCTTCCACGTTCGAGCTTTTGTTTCTCGTTTGATCGTCAGCATGAAGAATACTCGAAGCTAGGAAAAGCTAGGATCATCCTTCGTATGTGAACACGTAGTACCTACACACGATAGACCGCGACGACGAGTTCGAATCGAGAGGCAAAAACGGGACAAAATCTCGTTTCTCTTCTTCTTCTTTTTTTCTTTTTTTTTCCTTTTCTTTTCCTTTCCTTTCCTTTCCTTTCTTTTCTTTGCTTTGCTTTTCTATTCTTTTCCATGTTCTTTTTTTGTTTTCTTTTTGCTATCCGTTAGGACGCAAATTTCGTGCAGGTGGATTTACCTGGCGACAACCCTCTCCGACAACATAAACTTGGAGAAATTAATCCCCCTAGGATAAGACGGTATGACGAAGCGAGCGAAGTGGCAAGATAGAGAGAGAGAGAGAGAGAGAGAGAGAGAGAGGCCTTTTTATGAGCGTGAAACGCTCGGATGCTTCGTTTACCGTGCAGCGATTAACCTAAAAAGTCTACGACCTCTTCTTCCTCGTCCTTTTCTCTCTCCTTCGAGATCCTACGATCCTTTAACCGTTTCGCTTTTTTCCCCTCTCTCTCTCTCTCTCTCTCTCTCTCTCTCTCTCTCTTTCTCTTTCTCTCTCCTTCGCTCTAATTCTTCCTTCCTTCCTTCCTTTCTTTCTTTCTTTCTTTCTTTCTTTCTTTCTTTCTTTTTCTCTTTCTCTTTCCACGTCATCCGAGCTCCTTTTTATCCTTTCCCAAATCTCCATCCATCCTCCCTTTCCGTTTTCTTCCCCATTCGATCCATTATCCCTGGAATTTTCTTTTCTCGCGAATGCAAATCATTCGATCTTACGTCTTACTTTCCCCGTAGAATACGTATTACGGTAACAACAACAATAACAACAACCAAGAAAAACAATAACAAAAAAAAAGATAGATAAATTCGTCCTTTATGTAACGACGTCGATCGATAATTACGGAGAGAGAGAGAGAGAGAGGGAGAGAGAGAGAGAGAGAGAGAGAGAGAGAATTTTCTGGAAGGGAAGTCGATAGAGATACTTCCAACAATAAGAAGTAATGCCACGGGAGCGACTTTTATCTTTCATCTTCCATGGTTTCGTTTTCTTTATGCGCCGTCATTTTAGAAATCCATTGTTTTAGGAGAAACGTCGTTGATGCGTTCACTCCCCCCTCCCCGACTCCTCCCATTTCTTCTTTTATATTTTTACTTTTTATCGTAAAGCGACTACATCGCGAGGACCGTCACCGCTGTATACAACCGCAAATACACCAACGTGTGTATGTATATATATATATATATATATATATATATATATATATATATATTTATACGTCTGTATATACGCTTGATATGGGAGGGTAACTCTATCGAAAGCATCATGCATTGGAAACCGTTCTGGTGTCTGACTCGTTCTTTCCATCTCTTTTCCCAGCGTTCTCTCCTTCGCATATCCTTGATACGTCTGGGCTACATATCCGTATCCGTATCCGTATCCCGTGCCATCTTCAATACTACCATCGATATCGACGATATCTCGAAGTACTCTGGCACTCTAGAGGGGACTTTCGTTATATTCACGTATATCTCGACCAACCAATAACATCTGGACTCGTTTCTCTCCGATTCCGTAGGTACTTAAAGCCGCGCCGTTATATACAGGTGTTCTCTATCCTCTCGTGTTTTTAGACTCTCGATCGTTGACCATATTGTCTACACTATCTTTTCCTTATCGTAATATAACCATATGCGAGCGGAAATGGGCGGGATACGATCGACCGACTATTTTGTTGTATAGTTTGGCTTTTTCAATTTCGCGGCCAACGCGTCGCTACAAAATTATTCCCTCGAAATAGTCGACTTTCTCTCTCTCTCTCTCTCTCTCTCGTTTGTTTTTTTACTTATATCTCGTGACTCCATGGTAATTAATATTATACGATTTTTCAACCTCTTACGTGCGAGTAATTATACGTTTCGTATCGCGTCGTTTAATCTTATTACTTATTCTCGCGTTGGACTGACGCCCTCCCCCCCTCCCCCCTCCCCCCTCAATTTTCTTTATGAAAACATGAAGCAAATCGATTCGTTTTGAGAAAGGAGAATATTTCAGTTTCTTCGAACAAAGTTTAAGCTTCGCACACAAGGCTCAGGAAAGCTCCGTACTTTACGTTTATCTTTACGTATACATAAAGCACGCACCTTGAGCTTCGCTCTCACAAGTTTCGGACTTAAATGCGATCGAATTGCCTTTCTTGTTCACGATGACGACCGAGAGAGAGAGAGAGAGAGAGAGATAGATATAGAGATAGAGAAAGAGAAAGAGAAAGAAAAAGAATGAGGAAGTAGATAGAATAGCACGTACGTGCATCTTTGATTGGTGTGCGTGGTACATCCGACAAAAGGAGTGAGAATCTAAAGGGAATAATGGATCCGCGTAGTTTCAGCTCGTTTGAGCGCTCGGTGAGTTTCCTTTTCTAGCAGGGTTCAACGAGGACTAACGGGGATGGGGGGGATGAGTGAGTGAGTCGAAGGCCGACGGCGTTAGGTAGGTAGGAGGAAGGGTAGAAAGGTGGAAGCTCAGAGCTTTACCTTCGCAGCAAGGAAACTTCCATAATCCCCGTCGTTCTCGCTAACGCAGGGTACAACCTATAGTCAACATCACCACCACCACCACCACCACCACCACCACCACCACCACCACCACTGTCATCATCGACGATGCTGCCCGTTGAAATATAGGGGGATGAGTTAGAAGAAAGGGGCTAGGGACAAGGCGCAAGATAGACGAAGAGTCTCCTCGTAGAGCCTGATGCTAAGAAGGGTAGGTGCGATCGCGGAGTTACAGAACCTGAAAGCGGATGGCACGAACGGGTCTCCTGAAGGGATCAAAGTAAACGAGAGAAAGAGAGTGAGAGAGAGAGAGAGAGAGAGAGAGAGAGAGAGAGAGAGAGAGAGAGAGAGAGAGAGAGAAGGAGAATGAGAAGAAAAGCTCTGTCTCTCTCTTTCTCCTCTTCTTGGAAGAACTCGTGAAGATTCGAAAGAGACGAAAGGAAGACGAAGATATGGCTTACGAAGGATTCACTTTTCCTTAGATTTTACACTATTCGACTGTTCCTCCACGTTTTCTATATCGTCCTTATCTCTATATTCTCTCTCGTGTTACCTTTTCATTCTCACCTTCGATTTATCTCACGTTTTTCCCATTTACCGCAAAGAAGAAGAAGAAGAAGAAGAAGAAGAAGACGAAGAAGAAGAAGATGCCGAGTTTTCGTGTATTTCTTTTGTTTTTTCTTTTGTTTTTTTTTTGTTCTTTCCGTTTTTCATTTGCAAACGATCTTACGAATCGTAGGTAATTCAACGCGAGTTTTTTTTTCCTCGAACGGTCGAACGCATTAATCCGAGTTAGTTTAATAAATGCTGCTTCTTCTCATATCTGGTATATTATTCTAATTAATTGTTCGGCCGACGATTAAAGCGCCGACAATTGTTTGACGCTTCCTCTTTGTTTCCGATCTGTGCGCGCGCAACCGGATCGAAATTTCTCGTTGCACGGCAAATGGAGGGAAGCTCGTCGTGCTTTCTCATCGTTCCTATACGAGGAAGAGCCAATCGAGCTTTCAGAGTTTACGGATAAGCCGATCTTCGTCCGGTTAGGTCTGTCCCAGGATGTTCTCCAGTCCATCGTTGGTTCCTGATGTTCTTGTTACTCGTATTGAAACGTGTATTTTCTCTCTCTCTCTCTCTCTCTCTCTCCCTCTCTCTCTCTCTCTCTCTCGACCGGATTAACGTCAGCGCGTTTAATTGGACGTTCACGGCTTCAAACTTTTTCTATTTTCTATCTCTGCTCGTATCCTGCCAACGTGTTTTTGAGCTTTCTGATAATCGTTCCGAACGATCGACGAACGTAAAATCGGTTAAAATCAATAATTTATTGTACTTGGTCTATAAAATAAAATCCGACTATAGAGGGGTGCGAAATCATAAAACGATCGATGGCGGCGGACTAGTTCCTCCTCTTTTTCTCAAGTTCGCCGTTCTCAGTAGATGCTGCACCTTTTGTATTTTTCCGAAGAAGTTTTAAATTCATATCAGAGCTCGATCTCGACATTCTTGGTTCCATTCGTGCCGTGCACGTTTCGACTGTGACCTCGTCGACCTTGTACGTGTGTAAGTATACGAATGTTCGCGTGCGGCTGAATGCGTCCTGAAGACCTTCTCCGTGTTGTGTACGAACCAAGCCGTTCGTAATCCGCACACGTTCAGAACTCGTAAGCGTTCCGAACAAGCCGTCCAATTTTTCGGTACGGTCAAGTTTGCGCGGACTCCGATTCCTCTTTACCCTGTTTCACCCTCCCCCCTCCCCATCCCTCCGCACCTACATTTATTCCTTTCTTTCATTCTCTTTCTTGCTTCTCTTCTTTTTCGTAGTTTATATACCATGACAGAAGCGGCGGCGCACACCTTCGTCACGGAGAAGTACCCGCAATCGTTAGGGAGCTAGAAAGTTTTGCGGATCGATTCGATCCGAAAGAAACTCTACCCTCGCCGTCCGTCCTCCCTCCCTCCTTTTTTACTTTATGTCTACGTTTCCTTTTTTTTCCCCCTCTTCTTTCATCAACTCCTTTTCCTTCTTTTTTTTTCGTTTTTTTTTTCCCTCGTTTCTTTCTTCCTCTCTCTCTCTCTCTCTCTCTCTCTCTCTCTCTCTCTCTCTCTCTCTCTCTTTCCCTTTCTCTTTCTCTCTTCGTTAAGTCTTTTAGTTCGCCATTCTTTCAAAGGCAGTACCGCAGACTCTTATCCACACAGCTTTACCACTAGATTTCTTTTCCCTATCTTTATTCTTTCTTCGTTCTCGATCTATCCCAACTTTATCTCCCCTTTTATTTCTCTCTCTCTCTCTCTCTCTCTCTCTCTCTCTCTCTCTCTCTCTCTCTCTCTCTCTCTATCTCTATCTTTGCGTGTGTTCAATTTTGACGTCATTTCTATTACGGGCGCAGGATACATAAATACACATATAAATTTATTCGCGCGACAATCAATCGATCTTTGGTTTTTTGATGTCATTCACTCTTGATCGATTTGCGAGTACGAGGAACAGGTAGGTATTTCAATAGGAAATGCGCCTATCGCGCGGTTTACAACAATTGCACGATAGCACGGTAAATCCGATATGCGCGAGGAGCGAATGAAAAGAATCGATCACGTCAGCGTTCTAAATTAATTTTCTCGCGGTTGTCGCCGGCGCCTCCGCAAAATCGGTCAATAGTTTCCTCGCGAATCGTTGTCGCGAGGCAATCGGCCAATCGTTTTGCAGATTTTCTCTCCGTTTGAATATAGACGGCGTGGTGGTGATGGCTGTGGTGGTGATGGTGGTGGAAAATCGGGGAAACGAGAGGGCCATACGCGTTTAATCGAATCGTAAATTCATTCCTCTTTTCTGTTCACGCGGAACAGCTCGAAAATTGCATGCAAATGCAGAAATATTCGGGCGAGCGGTCGGGCCGTGATTTCTTATCGATTCGCGATATTCCCTACCACCACCCTCTCCCCCCTTCTTTCCCTCTTCCCATTTTCCATTCTCGTCGCTCTTCCCTTATTCTCTAAATGCGCCGAGCGAAGAGATCCCAAGAGAGGAAATCGACGGACGAAGAAGTATTTTATTTCAAACGCGATTTCTTCCTATCGAAAATCTAAACGGAAGTTAAGGCATTATGGAGACTAGAGATCACGCTGCCAGTGTATCGGTGATGCATTTTGAATTGGATTCCTAGTTTTTTAAAGTTTCTTTCGTTTACATAGACCAGCGAATTTGTATTATCTGGTTGAGATTGTAGCGGTATCCTTTGTAAGAAATTGAATCGGTTAACATGTATCGAATTTAAGTTTGTGAATATATATGACGTTCAGGTAATGATCGAAGCTATTTATGAAAGAGAGACAGATAGATAGATGGATAGATAAAGAGAGAGAGAGAGAGAGAGAGAGAGAGAAAGAGAGAGCTTATAGATATTAGAACTGGAGAACTTTTGCGGATATCGGCTATTATTCTACTCTCATAGAGTTCGACCCTTTCGCAAGATTTATCTTCGCTACTCCGTTCTTAAGGTTCGAACGAGGCGATAAGAATACGAAGGTCGAAAGAGACGTTGAAAAAAAAAAAATCTTACCACCGGAACGATAGAGCGGGCGCCTAGCTACGTAACGAGCTTTCCAGATTTTCTTCGCCATTTCCTTCCATCTTTACGCTTAATGTTAAAAGAAAGCGCGATGGTAACTAGAAATGGAAGAAATCGCAATGGATCCGTACTCCGCGATTTGTTGTAGTAATTCGTGGGCGGAAATGCCCTGCATAATCGTTAGAATCCTTGGAGACGGTGAGATGCTGCAAGTCGCTACGATTTGTATTTTCTATGTTAATGCGGACGCATAAAATACAGCTGACACAGACGTAGCCTTCTCCCTCATACTTTTTCTCGTTCACTTTTTTTTTTCCGGGAGAAAACAGCTGTTACCAATGTCGTTGTCTATTACAGCACAGGGTGGTATATGTGAATCGTATGTACGTTGACATTTTCTAATCAAGAAAGTAAGAATCTTTTTTTTTTTTTTTAATCACTTTCGACGACGCGTGTACAATTTGTAATTTTATGCAATTTTTTTTTTTACCCCTTTTATCATAATTTCGTAGTTATATTTATGTACGTTCGCGATAATCGCATTTGCATCTTCCGAGTATTGTGGAAATCATCCGTCCTCTCGCCGTCTAGACGGAATATAATAATATAATTGTATTTATTAAGAAGTACATATAGGTATAAGTGTGTATTTCAGTGTTTCTAGTTGGTCAACTTTGTTATGGTTCTCTCGTGAGAATGCGCGATAATGTTCGTTGATCTTCATCGCGTATATAGCAGGATGGGCCATTTCAATTGAAACACTTACTAGTATCTCCGTTATTTATTGAACAACTATTAAGGAAGAAAGTCCTTGGAGCAAAGTTACACTATTGGAAGCGGCATACGTAGCGATAAGATAATACTTTTTTTATGGTCGTTTTTTTTTTTTTTACGAGACTTCAAGATCATCGGAATTTTTTTTTTTTTTAAATGGCAATACGATTCTTATTTTGCAATGAATTCATTCCTCGCGGTATTCCGAATAAAAAATCATCGGAGTACAATCACCGAAAAATGATTGGTTCGCGAGACATTTAAAAAAAATTTGACGATTCAAACGATTCTAACGAGCTATATCTTTCTTTCGATTGAATTTAGAAGAAAATTTCGAGGAAAAGGACGAATGGCGCATGTATGGGTTATGCATTTACGATCATATTTTTTTTTTCGCAAATGCGATAATTTACGTGGCATGTGCAAATGAAGATATAGTAAAAAAAAAAAAAAAAAAAAAAAAAAAAAAAAAAAAAGAAAGAAAAAAAACAGATGAAAAGTTCTTACAGTTGCGCGAATAATCAATATATTTTTTCAAAGTACCTCGTGTACATTTGGACATTGCACTCTGATACTTCTTTATTCAGAACGGTACGAGAAATTAATTCACGTAAAAAGATAATCGTAATATATCGTTAAAAAAATACCGTCGACCTTGAATTCTCGTAAAAAGAAATAACGATCACGAAAAACAATGCACACGGCCCCTTCGAATAGTGTAACTTTGTCCTAAATACTTTTACCACATAACCATAAATAACGGAGATATTTAGGCGTTCCGATTGAAATGGCCCACCCCAATCCATATTTGGATTTTCCTTGGTCTCTTGGAATTCATCTTCAATTTTTCCGCTCCTCTCAGTCCCTCCTACAATTTGCATCGTATTCTTGCCTGATATCCAACTTTCAACCGCATAATATTATCCTCTACGTTCTTGGTTAAACTTTTTATGCGTTTACCGAATTAAACTTTGGTCCCAGGGGTGTAACGAACTCATACGTATCTTCCACCGGTTTCTCTTTCTTGCACGCAGGGCATTTTCCGTTTTCTCTTACCGACTTAATCGCAGTTTTCGCATAGTTGATGAGTAAAACGAGGTACTCGCTATAAGTAGCGCGATACAACGAACTTTTAGATTACAGCGTGCTTCTTCTCGTATACACACTCTCGTAATTCAAAGAATATAATAGTAGTTTTGCTTTTCAAAGGCGTAGTGGAAACTCCGAGAAACGTGGTTTCAAAGTATTATCGTTACGCACTTGCGAATTATTTATTTTGATGTTCTCGCACGCCGTCCCTTTACACGTAGTTAGAACAAAGTATTTTGGATTTTCTTCCGAATACTTCTGTAGGCTTTACACTCGGGCGAAGATAAAGTTTGAAAAAAAAAAAAAAAAAATAAAAGGGCCGTTCACTTACCTACGAATTTTAGAAGGTCGAGGGGTTTATGCTCATTTCAAGTTTTCTCGTGGGGTAAGAAAAAGGTAAAGGAAAAACTGAGTTAAAGTAGAGAGTAAGTAAGTGAGAGAGAGAGAGAGAGAGAGAGAGAGAGAGAGAGAGAGAGAGAGAGAGAGAGAGAGAGAATTCCCGGTTCTAACCTAATTCCAGAGATAAATGCTAAGTAGAGACCCGAGATTTCTAAGATACGAGGAGCCAAGGCCGATAGCTGTGGGAAGCTTCAACTCGAGGGGACGTTCCTGTCGTGTCCCTTGAATTTCACGCTTGCTAACTTTCCTATACGTGGTTGCATGTGTCCGAATATATGTGTGTAAAGGAGTTAGAGAGAGAGAGAGAGAGAGAGAGAGAGAGAGAGAGAGAGAGAGAGAGTACTCGCGTGTTACGTCGGATGCACTTTTCCGCGCGTTTATGCTTCGCAAGAGGCGAATGTTGAGAACGAATACTGATGTGCTTTTTTAAAAAGCAGTAGACCGAGGAAGACGCTCGACTCCCTATCGCATTACGTTTTTCTTAAAAAAAAAAAAAAAAAAAAAAAAAAAAAAAAAAAAAAAAAGGAAAAGAAAAGAAAAGAAAAGAAAAAAGAAAAAACGAAAAAGAAGAAGAAAAAGAAAAAGATAAAAGAAAAAAAATCAAGACGAGAATCAAAGGGATAACTACCAAGTAAATATTTTCTCAGGGGCTTTTTCATATCACTTTTTTTACGTTTTTGCTTTATATATATATATATATATATATATATATATATATATATATATATATATATATATATATAAAACAAAATGCACGCTTGTCAGATAACGCTAAATAGAGTATCATGAATATATTTTCAACGTTTCATAAATGTTGCACGACATAATGGATTCTATACCGATATAATGGTGCATAATATTATTCTATAATTTGTAACACACCAACGTTAAACGTAGGTATATTTACCGCAAAAAACAGT
Organism: Dolichovespula sylvestris; assembly: GCA_918808275.2. Classification (NCBI taxonomy): domain Eukaryota; kingdom Metazoa; phylum Arthropoda; class Insecta; order Hymenoptera; family Vespidae; genus Dolichovespula; species Dolichovespula sylvestris. Next base: position 10,139,585 of record OU964961.1, read on the forward strand.
GCGATGATAAAATCAGTGATAGAAATTCGTATTGACTAAGACTTTCTGATCAGTGAATAATAATGCAATAATATAAAATAGATACGTACGTACGTATATAGGTAGATCGAAAATCTAGATACAGTCTAGATATCTTGTAAACAATGCAATTTTGAAAAGAAAGTTTCAGGCAGAAGTTGTAACGTTTACAAAGAAATATTAAATGATAATATTCATTTGATGTTTGGGTGGCATTACCAATATAAGGTCACGGTAAATTTAATTTTTTTTTTTTATGGAACCTCCTACAATTTATTGCATATTATCGTAGCTAACGTCGAGACGTTTTCATTATGGTTTCATAAGGGCTCCCAATTATCGAGTCAATATTTTTAAACGTTTAATGAGTATTTTAAATAAATCTTCAGTATTTGTTATAAAATATCGTTAGGTAATATAAATGATACAAGCCTAATGCAACCTGTCATTTAATTATCTATATCGATTACAATTACTTATTATTAATTAATAAAAATATTGATCAAATAAATTGAAGTGTATAATAAGTCTCAATTTCATTAAGTATTTTTCGAATAATTGGTTGACAAATTTCAAATATCAGTGGCATGAGCGTTATCCGAAGTGTATCTTGTGGAGATCGCACGGTCAAATTTACATTTCGTGTGTATTTGAGCGTGCACGTATGTACGTAAAAAAAAAATCGATTGAATGAATGCTCGAGTGAGTATGGATTTACGCTAATAAATTTTTGAACTGTTGTACTTGTACAGTTTAATAGTTAGAGCCAGTCAAACATAAAAACTGTTAATAACATTTTCCCAAAGTTACGGAGTTAATTATTGCCAATTCATTGATAATTCGTATAAATTTCGAAATTTTTCTTTTATAAATTCAGTCTTTTATATAACCCCGAAAGAAAAAGAATCTAAAGGATTCGTGTCGGATGTACGTACAAAGAACTTACGTCAGTGATATTAAAAATTTCTCAACCAATCACTCGAAAAAAATATTTAACGAAATTGAGAATTACTATATTACAAAGAGAACATCTTGACGTCCATCTACGATAATATACAAATCAGTAAAAAAAAAACCTTAATTCCTAATATAAGAAATTGAGTCCATTAAAAAGAAATTAATTCAACCTTGATTCTCGTCTCGGTAACATTACGAACACATCGTTCGACGTGTCCTCGTGAAAAACCTTACAAAATTTTCATTGAAACTTTTCCTTTTAAAATTACATACGTTTACGAGATATTCGACCATATCTAAAAATTTGTCGATCCACCCGATATACGTGCATCTACGTGACGACTTACCTCCGTTCTCGATTTTTCAAATGTCGATACTCTTCTCCCGTCTTTTTTTCCCTTAACAAAATTGTTCGCGATATCGATCGCAAAACGATGCGCGACAGTCGTTTTCTTTCTCCCGCATTGAGGAAATCGCCCTATAATACGTACGTATGTATATTTTGCGCGCGCGCGTGCTCGTGCATTTTACACGGAATATGTAAATGATCATCCACAAGCAGATATCATCGGTGTATTATAGCATCTACCTTTGTATGGGCGCACGCACGCACGCACGCACGCACGCACGCACGCACGCACGCGAGCACGCTCTTCCTATATATTATTCTGTAGGCCAACAAAAGGGTGGCTGGCAACGCCGCATTTATATGGCCAAACGTGAAACACAAATTTAGTTGTGGGCATCGTGGTATGCCGATAAATTCTTTCGCCGCGGTGGTTAGATAGCAGGCCGAAGCGGAATTGGAACGATTAAACGTAACTCGGGATGGACGAGCTAGCATTCAGTAAAATGGAAATTAATCCAGAGGCAGGTATAGGATTTTTTCCCCTCTCCCTCTCCCTCTCCCTCCCCTCCCCTCACCCACGTTTCCTTTCTTTCCCTTGTATTTTTTTTTCCTTCGGTGCCAATTGGAAAAACGATCGAGCGTGTCTCTGATTCTCCTATTTTTTTTATTTTTTTTTCCCCCTTTTCTTCGTTCTGTTTTTGCTTTTTTTCTCTTTTTTTTTTTTTTTTTTTTTATACGCTTACAGCAGTAAAATAAACCAGACGTAGAGTAATTCCGAAGAAATAGGATGCAGTCGATCGATAAAATGCTTGGAAGAAACTGCTTACGTATCATCCGGGTGTCTCCCGTGTTTTATGTATTTTTGGTCCATCTGGGTACTTGCACGCGATAGTATTCTTGTTCTTTTTTTTTTCTTTCTTTCTTTTTCCTTTTTTTTTTTCTACGATATGCATTGAGATGTCTCCACCCTCTTCTTCTTTTTTTTTTCTTCGTCAGTGTTTTTCTCGGTCTTCTTTTATGCCCGTCCTCCTTCTCCTTCATCAGTTTGTCTCTCTCTCTCTCTCTCTCTCTCTCTCTCTCTCTCTCTCACCCTTTGTTAGTATAGGATTTAAGGGAGGCAGGTAGTATATCTGCTTGTTGGGTACCGCCCATCTCGTTTATGCGTCCTGTCTGACTCAGCGAGATCGTAAAGACCTTCCTTCCATTCGCGAGACGATTTCTCACGAGCAGAGAGTCTTGCTTCTTGCCAATATCGTTAGAACTAAATCTCTTAGAGGATTTTTCCTTTTTTGCGTTCTCTTAACGTTTATGGTTATTCATTCGAAATAATAACTTAATATCGGGCAAGAGCATCGAAAAAATATCCTCCATTAACGTTACAACAATAAACGGATATAACGATATCGATAATTACGATAATTCCGATAATTACGAGAAGCTTTTTAAACTCACGATAAAAACACGATATACCACAGTCAGGATGTGGATCGCTCAGCGATGACGATGGTTTATCTAAAAACATAAACGGTAGTTGGATTTGGTCGAAAGGCATAAGAAGAAATTTGAATGTACGAACGCGTAGAGAGGGAATTGGAATAGTTAGAATCGTTCTTAATACTCTATGTAAGCTAAGCCCGAAGAGTTGGCATTAATTGGACCTTCTTGACAACTTTCATCCGTCCCCTTAACAAGCTACATTCGTCTTTATCCTTATTACCGGTACACCCCTTTAGACTCGCTGTATATTGTGTATTAGACGTCGTCAAGGATTGTGTGCGTCCATATTAAATGTATCTTTTGTTCGTTCTTCGAATCACGCTACTCTATAATCTCCTTAATCGTTACATATTTCTTCGTGATATTTCTTATGTCGCTAAGAACGTTTAAAGATACGTTTTCATTTAAATAGGTTAAAGAAATCCGCAATGAAAATTCGATCGTATGTACGATTTTCGATGTTGTATCTATCCTTTATCGGGCAGTCTCGATTTCCGTAGAATTCAGACAACGGTCGGGTATAAAATCGACGAAACGTATTCGTAAGTTGTCAGTGCGTTGGAACTGCGAGTGAGAAGCTACTGTGAATTCTATACGGCAGTTGTTATACCGGGAGGTTTAACTTCTGTTATTACTGGCCCCCAACAAGTCAAACAATGGGAGAGAGCGCACTCCGCTCGCCGTTGAAGTTTGTGATAGGTACGCTATAACGTAAGCTTCGCTCTAAATTCAGGAATGCCAGGTATCGAGGAGGGAATATGAGGAGAATTCGCTTGAAAATCTACAAATTCGTGGCTCTGCCTTTTACACACATCACGTATCCAATTCTCTCTGGCTCTTTTGCCAAGCATCATAATTGGATCTTCTCTATATGGCCATTCGACCAATCGACTTAACTCTATCGTTGAATTATTTTGTAAAAAAAAAATTATTGCACCGTCGAAAACGTAACAATGTATTGAATGCAATATACGATATATTCAACGAGTAACGTATATATTAAGTTGACAAAATTAACGTACAAAGAGAAATTACGGTCGATAATGTCGAGTAACTTCTTTAGATGATATCAAAACGCACGGAAGCGTAGTACGTGAACCCTCTCTATTTTGCTCTGCTCCCTTTCTCTTTTCCTCTCATTCGTTCTCGTTCGTCGACATTCCCCTCTCTCGTTTAACTTCCTCTTATTCTCTCTTACTCCGTTTCTCCCTCCCTCTCTCTCTCTCTCTCTCTCTCTCTTTCTTTCCCCTTCTATCCAGCATGACTCGTGCCATCAGCCTTTCCACCTCGCGACGACGACCACCACTCGACCACCAGCTTCAATGTAGAATGCTCCGTTACTCGTTTATCCTCAAGGACACCTGCACGCCAAGGTCAACACTTTCTTTGTTTACGTCGTAACACGATATCCGTTGCGCCGAGCGTGCTCTTTTCCTCCTACTAAAGGCTTACCCTGTCTCTTAGCTTGACATCGTACACAACACGACAAATAGAGATCGTTCGACGGTCGCTCATCCAAATTCAATATGATAATGTCACATTTTGTCGAACGTAATGTTTGAAATTCGACGCGTCTATGTGACAGTGAATGAAAACATCGTAGTTTCTGGCAAGAGAGAGAAATCATTCCGATTCGCGTCGATGATATTTCACCGTTATAAACAAATATCGACGATAACTCGAACTTCTCGCGATAATATCATAACCGAACGTTGTTGAGACGATCGGACGAATTCTCGAGCGACCATTTTTCTTTCTCAAAGCGAAGAAACTAAATCCGCGTCCTTTCGTCCACACTCCCCTCCCCCATACTATCCGCTACGGATTTATGATAGTGCAATGCGAAATAGATCGTCGTTTTATTTATCGTTTATACGTCTACTCTACTACCTGTGTATGTATATAGAGGCGGTTTCGTCGTCCTTGTGTGCGTTATCGTTTTCGAGACAATAAGTCCGGTTGGGGACACTACTACGGCACGGTATATATACGGAGGATTAATCGGTCGTAAATAGTATTGGTCGTATCCATATCCGTATACGCTCTTCATTGTGTCCCCGACCGATCGACCGATCGACCGACCGACCGATCGATCGACCGATCGACCGATCGACCGATCGATCGATCGAACGAACGAACGAACGAACAACCGAACGACCAACCGACCAACAACGGTCGGACAATTTTGCTTGCCGTCGTACGGTATCTAACCTAAGATGAGGCTTAAAGCGTGCTCCTCGTGCAGTGAGAGAGTAACGTGTGTGTGTGTTAGTGGTGGTAGAGGTAGAGATAGTAGTAACAGCAGCGAACGTCGTCATTCATGACCATACGGAACAATCTCATTCATTTCTATGGCACACACGACTCTCCGTTCCCGTTTCCTGTATAGGCCTCTAACTGAATTACGTACGCTTTACTCGTGCGATTCCGACGCGGTGGTGCCGTGTACGGAAATAAATCCATACATACATATATATGTATATCCTTGTTCTTCTTGTTTTACTTGTTAACATCAAGTCGATACAATTTTACGATGGTACTCTTTTTTAGAGTATTTTTTGTTTGTTTTTTCTTTTTTTTTTACCGTCGAACATTTAAATTAAAACGCTTAAATATTAATTATGAATATTGAATGAAAATTTATTCACGATAGAATTCATTCATTAATAGTAAAGATGTTTAGATCGGTTCATTGAAATGTCTCGCCTGGTCTATCGTTCGTATGTCGTTGAATTATATCGATCCGTTCGTCGTAAAAAGAAAAGCATGATGTATCGGTTAGCAAGATTCCTTTTCTTCATCCTTTTTTTATTTACTTATTTTATCTCTCTCTCTCTCTTTCTCTCTCTCTCATTTTTTTTATTACATTCTACGGCATCTTCTATTTTTACGTCAATTTGCCTGCCCTTCATCCGTCGACCTTTTTTCTTCGGCTTTTTACTCGGCCGACATCTTTTCTCTTCCCTTGTACCAAAAGCTCGTTTCTCCTCCTTCCGTGTCTTTCTCTTTTGAGCGAACGAAAACATGGTGACACCGATGTCACGCGAAGACCGGGCTCGGTAGACTTACCCGCTCACAACTCCCAGCGCGACAATCATGTTGATGGAAGCAGCGCGTACGAGGTATTTCCAAATCCATCAACCGGATTCCTCCTTTAATGAGATTTCGTCGATAGAATTTTCTTATGTGTTTCCAACACCTTATAACACTTCCGGAGATATTACGACGGCAACGTAAATATTAGTATATATATATATATATATATGTATGTATGTATGTAGTATACATGCACGACGTAATAGGTATTTCGTATATAAAATGAGTTAGCGTGTGAGGGGTTGAACAAGGCGCAGCCTTGCATATGTATCCACGCATTTACATAAGTAGCTATATATATATGAGTGTATACGTATCTCGCCCATGTTTCCCATTAGAACGTTGACGTGCGTCGTGTCCCAGCAATTTCTTGAATTCGTATAATGCTGCAACACGCACGCATTAATATTCCAAGCACGGGGCACCGTTTTCAGCTCTCACCGAAACATTTCCTCGTTCGTCCTATACTCCCGATAAAGTCAATAGCGTTGAAGGCAAACCAATTCGGTGCCTCGAAAATTCTCGTGACATTTCGTTTTTAATTCGAATTCCCGGAAATCCTTTTTGACAAAGCCGATTCGCTTTCATTTCATCGTGGATCCGACGGCGTACGAGAATGTGTTCGTCGTCCACTCAAAGGATCACGTATATATATATATATATATATATATATATATATATATATATATATATATGGCTCCTCTCGTAAAGTTGTGGGAGTCGAACGTTCGAAGGAAATGTTGAAAGAGATCCCGTTTCTAACTGGGAGAACGAATCGTTCTCGTAATTCTTTCGGACTTTCTCGTTAACGATATTGTCCTTTCTCATATAATGAAAGACGATTGCTTAATAGATCGTTAATACGTATTATTTCGTACTTCATTTCGTATTATTTCGTTACGCTACGTCAACGTCCCTTCGTTAAGTACCGGTTACTCAGTTAAGTGCTACTTACTCTTGACTGTTACAGGCTTCCCTTTATCTCTCGAAACCATGCATTCTCGTTTGAACTCTGTGTGTGTGTGTGTGTGTGTGTATTATATATATATATATATATATATATATATATATAATATATATATATATTAAACCAATAGGGTGGTATGCATTAATCTGACCGGCCGTTGTTCCATATACGAAACAATGACGATTCAGGATCCGCTATGCAATTCGAAGATCGAGATTATTTAACGTGAATGATAACACGTATAATGGGATGATGATAATCGAATCTCATAGAAATTTATACTAACGCGTCGAGAAACAAATCTACAACGTCTTAATTAAATTTTTATCATTCGACAAAGTATTATAAGTAAAATATCGTATCGTAGAATAGTAAATATGGATATAGGAATATTTAATGCATAAATAACTCCTACATACGTGCAAACCTATAAGGATGTACGTATAACTTTAATCCACGGTAATTGTAAATACGTAAATATCTCGTGTAGTCTTTAGCTTACAATTAGTCGACGCCTTTCCGGGATTTTATGAAAGTATCTTATTTGCTTAGACTGCGAGACTGTCTTTCGTCCAATGCCATCAAACATCAAAGTTCGAGTTACCGGTGGAGCGTTTACGATCGGCAAGAAGCTGGTAAAAGTACCCATCGGGGCAGCTCTCTCTCTCTCTCTCTCTCTCTCTCTCTCTTTCTCTCTCTCGTCGCTCTTTAACGATTATTGCCTAATGAAAGTCTTGTTAAAGAAAGTAGAAGCGATAAGCTCGACGCGCTCGACTTTTATGAACATGCATAAACGAAGAAAATAACGCGTTTTTAGAAAATGAAAAAAGAGAAAATTAAAAGAAAAAAACATAATTATAATAAGAATAATAAAAAAATAAAAGGAAAATAGAAAGATGATAGGAAAAAGAGAACAAAGAAAAATGTGATAATATTTTGAAAGGATCGGCGGGATATATGGAAGATCGCAGGAGATCGTGCGAATATAAAAAAAAAAAAAAAAAAAAAAAAAAAAAAGAAAAAAGAAAAGCGAGAGAATTCTTCTCGGAAAGAAAATCGTTATTCATTAAAGTCCTCGCCGGCGTGATAGTATTTTATTATACGGTGAACGTTGATTTAGGGATCTCTCTCGACGGGGGGTGCTCGGAGCCACGGACGTATTGTCTCGACGCTCGCCTCACGCTGGGCTTTGTTAGTCCCTCCATTGTCCAACGTACACCCCCGTTTCCAGTCCATCCCTTCCAGCCCGCCCGTTCGCCTCGTTCGACGCGTTCGCCTCGCGATGATGCGCGCCGAAGCGGATGCCAAACGCAACCTACGCGAGAACGTTTCGATCCTTGGACCCTCCACGATGGAAATGTTCTTTTCTAACGATCAATTGTACGCGATTGTCGTCAGCGTGTTCTCTCTCCTTTTCCTACGCTATGCGATTGTTTTTTGTTTGTTATTGTTCACGTTGTTGTTATTATTATTATTATTATTATTATTAGGCAATTGCATAAGTTCGTGCCCGAATTACGAGATGCGGCACCCACGTATCACAAGCTTGGAAATATATCCAACCTTTTTGAAATGACGAAAACCGGTTGAATTATCGATGTTCAACCTCTCAGCAATATCCTCAGTTGTAATCCTTGGGTTTCTTTCCACTAAGGCATGCACAATGTCATTATTAATGCCAGAAGGCCGTCCAGAGCGGGGTTGATCCTCCATGTTGAAATCACCATTTCGAAATCTGTCAAACCACTTTTTGACTCTTCGGAGAGCAGGAGCGCGGTCCAAATAAACGGTTTGAATATTTTTTTGTGTGCAATCCTAACGGTCACGCCTTTCCGAAATTCATATATCGTTACATGCCGCAAATGCGACCTTTTCGTTCTCCATTTTTAATGATTTCTCTTATGCACAAATGGACTTATCTGAACAATGTCCGACGCTAAATTGACATAAGACAACGTCATCTATTCCGGTGTAATCAACAATTACCACACAAGAACCATAGAACTCCGCCATGCAGTAACTTAATGCCATCTATAAAAATCGGGCACGAACTTATGCAATCATCCAATATCATCATCATCATCATCATCATTATTATTATTATCATCGTTATAATCGACGAAGGAGATAGCGGAAAAATGTTTCGTTGCTTAAAAAGAAATAAAGGAAAGAAAGAAAAAGGAATCCACCGTCGAGCGATTTATTTCGTCGCCTTTGCGTTTCACGAATGTTTTCTATTAGTAGTTATTCAATATCGCTTTAATTTAAAGTCCTGGTATGAGTGAACGAGGGGAGAAAGAGAGAAGCGTGTATCCATAAAGTAACGGGGTCTCGTGATTCAATAGGCAAAAGTTTCAACTGAGCGAAGAATCGTCGTTCGATCGACAAAATTTTCGGTCTCTCTACCATTTCTATGTACACATTGGTGTCACAGACAATGGCGGACTCGCGGTGCGTAAACCGTATGGACATACCCTATGGACGTACCCTATAAACGTACCCTATATGCTTGTACCCGCGAACGTACCTTACCGAAGGGACGAAGGGATCGACGCGTAACATCGCCGAAATGCAGGTGCACCACCAATACCCGTTCCAGCGCAACGGTAAATAGCGTAACATTGGCTCTTCACGTATGAATGCCGTGTTATCACGCGTGAACTGGACATGCGGGACCCCGTAGGTTGAACGAACAATGCCACTGGAGAGAGAGAGAGAGAGAGAGAGACAGAGAGAGAGAGAGAGAGGGATGGAGAGAGGGAGAGAGGGAGAGAGAGAGAGAGAGAAGAGAAACAGAGCGTTGCCGGTTAGCGTTGCGCTCGTCAGACTCACGTCGTCGTGGACCTCCCATGTTCTCTCCATCGACGTTGCTCGGTCTCATCAGGCTCCAACGTTGTCCCTTTATCGCTGCATCCTTGTCGCGATATCCGAGGCGTTGCTCGACGATACATGAACGACTATATATATATATATATATATATATATATATATATATATATCTTCTCGGCGGCGTTCGAGCATCGAGAGATCATTGGTAATAATCATCCCTCTCTCGACGTCTATGCCAGATGAATCGATATAGAGTGGACCGAGCGATATGATATTTATCGTCCGATTAATTTGATCTAATTTACGAATTAATATTATTGGGTTGTTTATTTGTAACTTTTCTTTTTTTTTTTTTTTTTTGTTTAATTCAAACTTCTCATCTTCGTTTGGATTTACAATCGACGAGCGAATATAATTTTTGTTACGCCAATGTATTTCTGATAGTGAAATGGAAATAATTTAAATAATTTTCGATGTCGTGAAATTATTTTATATACGTATAGATCGTTATATAATATCTATATAATGACGGCATACGTATATGCAATGAATTATATTATAATTCATTACATTCTATGAGAGCAGTTATTCCAAAAGCGACAAATACGTTGATATTTCGATAATTGAGTGCTTAGCGTATGGATTTGAATTCATGTCGGAATACTTAGTATTTCAGTTTTGTCTAAATTAGATTTTAAACGTAGAATATAATTACGATCGTTTCACGAATAGAATACGTCCCATTTATAGACATCGATTTCTCCGATAACACCCATTGTCATTGCATGCATGTTTCAGAGGGTGGATAAGGACCGAAGAAAAAAAGAAGGAAATAAGAGAGAAAAAGGAAAGAGATAGACAACAAAAAAATTTCTCATAGAACGATACATATCGCAAAAGTTTCGTCGACGATGCGAAGAGGAAATTGACTTGGAAAAATGTTATAAAAAGTGTAACGATTCGTCCTGTCTCCAGCAGGTTTCGCTGCCACGGAACAGGAAATTGATTTACCTGCCAGCGCGGATTTATCTTCAGCAAGGAAAATAGATCCTCTCTAGGCGGGCGCCCGTAACACGCGCACCTCTTTATCCGGCTTTTCCCATCGAGGTTCGCGCACCAAACATTTTCGCGTGTGCTTAATGCCTCGTATCGACGGAGCGTGCTTCTCTTCCTTTTACTTCCACCCTCAACGCAAGTCCCTTGTTTCACGGTCGGAGAGAAAGGGAATGGAGAGATGAGAGAGAGAGAGAGAGAGAGAGAGAGAGAGAGAGAGGGAGAGAGGGAGAGAAGAGAAGGCACTTCCCAAATTAATTGCTCCATTACTCAGCATCAACCTCTCGCACGTTGCGGCCGATGTAACGACCGAAATTCCCGCGTTTTTTTATTCCCTCTCCTTCTCTCTTTATCCATCTATCTATCGATTTGTCTATCTATCTATCTTTCTATCTATGTATCTATCTAGTCTAATCGAGTCTAGTCTAGTCCAGTCTAGTCCACTCCGGTCCAATCCAATTCGTTCCGATCCGGGCCAGGCCGGTCCGGTCCTATCCAGTCCGGCCCAGTCCAGTCCAAACCCGACACCCGGTCGAATCCGATCCAGTCCGGTGTAATCTGGTTCAGTCCGGTCGAATCCAGTTCAGTCCGATCCAATCCAGTTCGGTTCGGTCCAGTCTAGTCCGGTCCGGTTCGGGCCAGAACGGTCCAGCCCGGCCCACACCAATCTTGTCCGGTCTATTCCAATCTAGTCCGGCCCAATCCAATCCAGAACGGCCCAATCCAATCTAGTCCGGCCCAATCCAATCTAATCCGGTCCAGTCCAATCTAGTCCGGTCCAGTCCAGTCCAATCCAGACCTTTCGAATCCGATCCTGTCCGGTCCATTCCATTCCGGTTCAGTCCAGTCCGGTTTAAAACGGTTTATTCCGCTTTAATCCGGTCCAAACTGGTAGTTAGACCACGCCCCTAGGAGTGGTAGAATTAGTTAGGCCACGCCCACCAAGAAACGGGGGTGGGGGGCTAGCTAAGCCACGACCCCTAAGAGTGATGGGGTAGTTGGGCCACGCCTCCCAAGGAATGGGGAAGTGGTGGTAGACAAGCCACGTTCATCTAGGAATGGGTTAGGGGGAAGGTAGTTAGGTCACGCCCACTTAGGAATTGGGGAGGGTGAGGTAGTTAGGTCACACCCACCTAAGTGTAGTGGGGGAAGTTAGGTTACACCCGCCTAGGAGTGGTGGATGTAGTTATGCTACGCCCATCTAGAAGTGATGGGGTAGTTTTGCCACGCCCCCTTGGAGTGGGGGAAAGAGTGGGTGAAGGGGGAGGTAGTTATCCTTATATATAAAACTATATATATTTCTTTTACGCCCCCTTAGAGTGGGGAAGGAGAGGGTGAAGAGGGAGGTAGTTATCCTTATATACAAAAATATATGTATTCTTTTTTACACAGTACTGTTTCAACCGATTACATAAACACTACTATGAATATGAATTCTTGAACCTGTGGATCCTCGAAATATATCATCGAATAAGTTATCCCTCGAGATCTATTAACGATGGAAACAAGAAGTGAAATCCTATTACACAGATTATCCACTTATCGGGACTGGCACGTTCCATTGACCGTTTTATGATAAATGGAACAGTGCCATCGTGGTGTACCCTTTTTCTGTTTTCTTTCTTCTCTTTCTTTTTTTTTTTTTAATCTACGAATCAACTTTCGAAAAGATAGTATATTACGTCTTACGTAATATCAATTGATCTATTGCAACTCGTTATTTACACGAAATTTAATTATCGATTTCTGTCGATTCTTCGAATGATTATATTAACAAAGAGAAGGACGATAATATGTGTGTCGCTTAAGATAAATTAATAGATCGTAGTGGTCTAAAAATTGTGCGATAGAAAGTTGAGAAGTTTCCAAGGAGTTGAGAAACGTGGCCTGTCTGTCAGTAACTCGGAACAACGACCCTTCGCGAATACCAAGAGAATTATTCTAGAAAGCGTTCAATAATAGAACCGTAGAATCATTTTTCTTTCGTTCTTTTCTTTGATTCGTTCGAAAAAAAGGAAAGGAGAGATATATAGAAGAAGCCTCTCTTATCCTTTAATAACTTTCTAGGAAAGGACGTTCTCTCACCGAGATTTTTCAGGAAATACAAACTTTTCGAAATCGATGTTGCGTCTCGCTCGAAGAAGTTTAAAGGTCGTTCCAGTAGAGATAGAGCATGCTAACCTTTGAAAAGAGATTTCAAAAGGATTTCTTGCCGGTACGGAACATTTAATCTAATTGTAGTTCAAAAAGCGCCAAAACATGTTCGATTCTTTAAGTGATACCTAATCGGATATCTGATTAAATTCCACGTGCGTGCGTGTGTGTGTGTGTGTGTGTGTGTGTGTGTTATCTATATATCTATATATATCGAAGAGCAAAGTACATTTAGCATTTACTATAGAAAAATTTAACCCGGTTTTAAAACGTTACAAAGGTAAACGGTTACTGCTTAATAATTAATCAAATAACGCGAAGCAGAACATCGGATAATATAAAAATAGAACGCGCACTTGTTGTAAACGAATAGATATGAGAAAAAGAAAGAGGGAGAGAGAGAGGGAGAGAGAGAGGGAGAGAGAGAGAGAGAGAGAGAGAGAGAGAGAGAGAGAGAGAGAGAATTAAACAAATGAAAACATTTCTTTGTAGAAAGACGACTATATCGAACGTCGTAACTTCCTAGTCTACGACGTCATTTCCTAGTCTAGTTTGTCCGTCTCTCTGTCCGTCTATCTATCTATCCATCCGTCTGTCTGTCTCTTTTTACCTTTCGCAATACTATGAGAATCTTTTTAATAAGATTATAATAAACGTTGTCGTTGCGAGGAATTATTATAGTTTTTGATAAATGTTCTCTGAAAATCTCATCGGGGATTTCAGAAATGGAGAAAGAATGGGAGAGAGAGAGAGAGAGAGACCGACCGAGATGACTCGACCCATCATCAGGTTAACGCTCGGATTAAATTAGCTGAGAAACGAAAAGTTTCTCTGAGTTTCTCGGTGGTACGGCAATCTCGTTCTATTCCTTTCGAAATGATTCTTCGAGAAATAATGTGCCAAAGTAGAAACGCTTTATACGTTAACGTTAATGTTAACATCGTTTCATGTTCCATCTAAGCACGAATTCGTAAGTGTTTTGAATGGTGCTGATACAAAGCCGCGATCCAGTTTCGCTGGTTTCCTGAAATCGCTCTTTGTGCTGACAATCTATCCGGTTTCCGCATAGTTCGCATTATTACCGTGTCTTTCACGGACCACCGCTCGCTCCTTCGTCCTGTCGTTTCCTACGAGCTTTGCGTTCCAAACTGACGCATGTATGCGTACATCATCGTGGAGTCGCGCCAAACTTGGATTACACTCGGTTAGACAAGTAGCAACGTGATACAGACCGATTGTGCCAATCTGTCTTAGTATCTCCTTTCGCCTTTCTCGTCCAATCGATTCTCCTTCTACTTCTCGTCTTCCCTTCCCTTCCCTTCCCTTCCCTTCCCTTCCCTTCCCTACTCTTGTTTCTCAATACTCCTCCCTTCTACTGATTTTGATATCTCCAAGAACTTATCTTCGAGAGCTGCTCGTAATTAACAACGAAAGAACGTTATACCATGCATAGTCGACCTTCTTCGTACAAACGAAGAGCTAATCTTTAAAGTGTACTGTTATTTTTCCAAATATATACCTACCTAATCTCTATTAACTTTAATCTCGAACGAATTTTACGACGATTACTTTTTTCGTCTTCTATCGCGATTAAAAACTTTTTACGGTAATTGCAAAACGGTTAAAATGCACTCAAAAAGTGCTCTCTTGTTCTCTCATTTCTAAGTTAGAAATGACCAAGATTAAAGATTATATTTCAAACGACTCGAAATATAAACAATGGGGTTGTTTAAGTCGCACGGTCGATCGTTCATTATTATTTTTTGTACGCGATAACTTGCAACGCGAACCTCATTAATTATAGATATTCGCCGTTTTATTGTTCCAAAACTTGACTACCAACATCTTATCGTCCTCCTGAATTTCAATGAACACCGTTAACAACCGTCGATTTACAACAATGTACTTGAGAATTGTTCTCGGTAGATTCAGATTATTGGTTAAGAGCTTTTTTCGATTCGGAACATGGACGATTAATTTGTTAATTAATTTTTTGGTCGCGTTATCCTAAAGAAATCTGATATTTAATGTAGAAATCGTTAAATACGTCGGCGCATCGAAACCTTCTTCGGAGAACTATGAATGGTCTATTGAAAAAAAAAAAAAAAAAAAAAAAAAATTTCTTTTTATTTTTGTTTTTAGATTTAATTTGACGTTGCGTAACTCGCATCAATTATGAATATAGTTTCAAGCGAACCGTGAGCGATTAACGTAAATTGATTTATTTCAAATTTATTTCAAATCCGATTAATAGTTAGAATTTTTGCTATCGTTGCTTGATGGATTTTTCTAAAGGTCGAAGATCACGACGAAATTTTTAATGTACACATTTTCTCTCGTAGAAGATCCCTCAACGAGGTCTTTCCATTTTCTAGCAAAAATACGACCCTTCGAAGGAAAAGGTAGAACCTGCCGCGATCGTTTATACCCCGATTTAATACCAGATTAACGAGGCAATTTGCGTCAAAAGAAGGAGGGTCGTTTAATCGTACGGAGACGGCTAATTTGTCATCAATATCGATACCCATCTACTCGTAATTTCGTACCACCAACGATAATTCGTTCGGTTCATAGATCAGGTAAAATTACCCGCAAGGTTCGATCATCGATTCATAAAACTCATAGATCATCTTTTCTCGATTCCGTAGTTTGTATCGGTGATTTGATCGATCGCTTCTCGGTCCCTAAATCGTAGACGATTAATAATATAGCGCATTTAAAAATTTTATTTGATCGTACTCGTAAAACAATGAAATGACATTAATGCGAAAACAATGAGTTAAAGGTATCGCTTAAACAAAAAAAAAAAAACAAAAAAAAAACAAAAAGAAGAAATAAAGAAAAAAAGAAAATACCAAATAAACGATCGATTTAAAGGAAAAGAAAAAAGAAAGAAAGAAAGAAAAAAAACAAAACAAAAAGATAGAATTAAGTTGGCTCGTGGCAAAGATCAGGTCCAACTTTTATTACCTCGGATATCGATCGTTACTCGGGCATACCAGTTTTTACCGGCCATGAAATTTTCTCTAGATTACCGTGGATTTCGTCCGTAAGAGAGCTTGGCCAAAAGTCATACAGTGGATAGCAACGGTCGCTCGTATTTAATGGGTAGTTAAGTGAACGTTCCTACGTGGCTTGAATTTTCACAACTAGTGACTCGTTGCGGCTCGTTTCGCTATACGTACATGCATTAATACATAATGTACTTAATACAAATTTTACGACGAATCATCGTACATTTGATACCAATGATTTTTAATTTAACAAATATCGAAATATCTCTTTTATGAGTCGGGGTAGGTGAGGGGTGGGGGAAAGTACACATGGCATCTACGACGTGTAATAACTTTTACATCTAAATATCGAGTTACATCTTAAGAATATAAATCCACGAAAGTATATACATTATTCGCGGCTATCGTGTATGGTGGCCCTCTTTTCTCTGTGGTCTTCTTCGTGGTTATCTCTCCCTCTCTCTTTCTTTCCTTCTCAGTTCCTGGCTCGGTTCCTGGCTCCTTTCCTAGCACGTTCGCGGATGAGGTGGATGCGAAGCGACCCGGATTCGTATAGTCGGTTTTACGGCCTGTTTTAGATTATACGCCTGAGATAAAACGCATAGCGAGCTAGAAGCAAAGCTTTATTTTCAGTCGAGTAATACGTCTCTCTCTCTCTCTCTCTCTCTCTCTCTCTCTCTCTCTTTCTATGACTCGCTTTGGTATCCACTTAGATTCGCATCCAACGAAAAGCAGCCATTTCCTTCCGCGGTCGCGATTTCTTTCTCCTTTTAAGCGTTTTTCGAGAATCGCAGACCCGCTCCGCTCGGACTAACAACTTGTAAGTTCAGCATTTCGTTGAAGAAGAAGAAGAAGAAGAAGAAGAAGAAGAAGAAGAAGAAGAAGAAGAAGAAGAAGAAGATTTTCTTCCGAGCTAGAACGGAGATACGGAGTCAGTCTACGAGCACGATTTCTCGCTTTTTGATCTTACTTTCTCTTTCCATCTTTTACTTCTCAAAACGGATTACCCGCTGCTGCCTTCTTCTTCCAAGCACTTTTCATGCTATCGCTAGAATTCGAATGCTCGCCGTACGATAACTAACTTAGTTTCTCTCTCTCTCTAAAGTCTCTTTTCGCAAATGCACAGAGAGGAAAAGGTGGGAGCGTGGAATTATTTTTTCCACGTAAAAATTTATATCCGTCGTTTCGGCATAGTATAACGAAAAGCAAGGGAAATTCCGACCGAGCTCTCAGTGTCGTCAACGAAATGATAAATGCGACGTTTTTACATACGGAGCTAATCCAACGAAAAGTTTTTCGTTCCTGGCAACTACCACTACTACATACCGTACCGTCGGTCCTTACACAACCATCCTAAACCACCGGACGTCCCGCGTTTTCCATAAGCTCGTTTACGTTGTTTTTATCATCGATCCGACAAGAAAGATTTTTCTAGCGTTCCTTTATCCTGTCCCCTTTTACGAAACTCTTACTATACGTAATTTATTCGTTAGTCTTGAAATTTATAATTATCTCATTTATTTAAAGGAAGTATACCATTTGAAGCTGTCTCCTCTCTTGTCGACATCGATTCGATTTAAAACATTCCTAAAAATTTATATCCAACTTGTGTTAGTGTTAGGAGTAAAGCGACTTATCGGAAAGTTGTCACGTAGCTCTTGCGTAGCCGGACGGATTAATTCGTGTTACAACAAATAAAAATAGTTACTACAACACAGTTCGTCCGTCTCTCTTTTCTTCCTACGTGGCTGTATACACGTAGATAAATTTTTCTACGGTTAGTGGTTGTGTTGAGCTCGAACCACACCACGTTCTCTGTACTTTTCTTTGGCCAAAAGAGAAAGAAAGAGGCAGGAGCTCGAGGTCAGATATCGATTTGCCGCGTTGGCACCCTCCAATCCTCGTAAACCCTCGGGCTTCATACACAGTGTCGAGAAATTGAAAAGATATCCTTCTCCTTTCGAAAGAAGAACCTCGAGCCTTTGGCTTTCTCTGTTTTTCTCTTTTTCTTTCTGGCTTTGAAGGTTGTTCGATCGAAAATCGCGCGTCATCTTGCGTCATTTAACAGCGAGCTTTGAAATACACGTTGATGACAAGTTTCCAAGACCTTTACGATTATTTTACAAATTTGCACGCGAAACTAAACATTCGACGGACGAAATTCTCGTGCTTTGTATATTACATTTTATCGTGTAAAGTCATTGCTCGGCAACTGGCAACCCGCGCCCTTAATCGTATGCTCCATAAAGTTGGATAAAAAAAAAAAAAAAACGATTTCCACTATTTGATACCGCCATGTCTCGTGAAGCGACAAGCAAAGATTTTGTTTCTGTCGTTTGTTATTTTCTCTTTTTCTTTTTTTTTATGAGTAATCAATTTCGCATCATTATTCACACTTATATATTATAAACGGAAAACGAGGAAACATTGATAATAAGAAGAATTGTTCTTCCGTACTTTTAAACGATAACATATCTCGAAAGTAAAAAAAAAAAAAAAAAAAAAAAAAAAAAAAAAAATACGGCATTGCCCTTACACAACTACGGGGACATGTCTATATTTTATTTGTCTCTATTACATAACCGGGTAAGATGTGAGAATAAGACGTCTTCGTAATCTCCATTGCTTTTGTTTTTAAACGTGAAGCGACGGCTAGGAAAGAATTCAAATAGTGGGAGAACGGATTATTAATTGACGGCGCGGTGATAGTGTGGCAAAAAGTTGATCGCGTCGTTATTTAAACGATATTATGTAATAATATAACGTACAAAAAAGTCGTCGAGTTTTTAGTTTGCGTGTATGTACATTCTTCTAATCGTAAGAGTTCTCGCCAAATTTATCATCGGCGTGCATATTTCAAAGCTCGTTTTTAACCAACGTTTTTAAGATGACGCGCGATTCTCGATCGTCAAGACCGAAACGTATAACCCTCCTATGGTTTAAAAAGGATGAAAGATAAAAGGTTAGTTGAAAGTTATCTGTAGAAAAGTAGAACGATAAATCTGGGAAAATGATATCGTTTCGGCCTGCATTTACTTTGACTTTCTTCCCTTTTAGGAAACAAACCCACGTTAGCTGGCACTCCGTGGTTAGCAATTTAAATGCGACCGGTACGCACAAGGTAAACCCTCTCTCTCTCTCTCTCTCTCTCTCTCTCTTTCTCTCACTCTCCTTTCGCCTTTACATTCGTTCTCCAGCGCTCGGTTAGTTTTCTGACAGATACCTGATAACCTCGATAATTCACGGAGATACAAAGAAATTATTTTTAAGCTGTTTTCCCTTCTTATTTCCATTGGTTATTTCACTTGCAGCAGGGTAATGCGAAATTCCTTTGTCCAAATTTATGACAGAAATGAGAAAACATCCGGATCATGCGGGGGTGGGGATGGGGTGGGGGGAGTAGGGGGAATCATCAGCTCGAGTCATTGTCTCGAGGTCGAAGATATCGTCGAGATTTCGTTGAAGGACGGGTTATTGAATGGTACGCTGAGATATGTAAGGACGGTGCTCGATTATTTAGAAGAGCATGAAAATGGAAACGAACCATGAAAGCAACGTGTTGGAAAAGCCGAAATAAGGATATAACAGGTGTTATCTACGGCGATCGTAACAGTCGCACGTACGTACCTGCGAGCATTTATTTTCACACACACACACATACACACACACACACACACACACACACACATCGTAGTATGTATCGTATATTATACCGTCAGTCACGTGGGTCTGTCATTTCTTTCGTTCTTCATCAACGACTACTAGCTCGCTTGACTAGCTCGTCCGACTAACGCTTGACAGTTCGTTTCCAGTCGACCATACGATTAAACGTCTTTACGTACGGACGAACTATACCGATTTATAATTCATGGTATCCGTAGGAACGAAAGAAAACCGAAACGTAAAACGTTTCAAATATTTATTGAGATAAAGTTATCACTTTCATGATAGAGATTTTGGTGACACGGAGTGTCGTCGAACGACATTTTCTTATTACTTTGTCAATCTTTTTATTTTCCTTTTTTTTTTTACCCACGAAATGACTTATTATTCTATCACCGTGAATAATAAACGTCGTCGCAACCGTACATCGTTTTTTCGCACTTGTTCCGCCAAAATTTAACTGCGCCGTTATTTCAACAACGATGCGATAAAAAGTAGTGGCTTTCGTTGAACCGACGGAAATAGCCGGCCGCCGAAATTCGTTAAAGTGCAAGTGGAAACGGGGGAGGGGGAGGGGGATGGAGGTGGGTTGGGCGAAGAGGAGGGAGGATGAGAAAAAAAATTATCTCTCGATACGGAGACTCGACGAGACGAGCGAAAAGAGTTGTAATACATTTGGAAGGTGGTAGTCGGAACAGTTTTCTTCGAAAGAAGCGTCGTCGGTTCGCCGCGTGAGAGAGAGAGAGAGAGAGAGAGAAGAGAGAGAAGCCAACGAAATGCATCGAATTGATACACGATTTGTCGCCGTCGAATATTTGCCGTGGGTGACGTATTGGAAATACCCCATTTTCCGCGACACCGATTTGCCATGGACATTTCGCACTTTCGGTCAAAACCTTATTTTTATATTCGGTCTCGGTACCCCTCGACTACTCCGCTAAAATGTATTCGCGCGATGTAAGTTCGCGACATCGACCGATCGTGTTCGTGGGTCAAGATAAAAGAAAGCAATCGTTTTCGATGCCGATCCCGACGTTCAACGGGGAAATTGAATTCTACGCTTTTTTTTTTGGAGCAAACCAAGGGGGGCTGGGGCAGGGGAGAGGAGGGAGCGGATGGAAAGAGGGAGACTAGCTTACCCGTTTGCATATTTATTTTTTTTTTTTATCGAATTTCCGTTAGCTCTCCGGATTATTTACTTACTCTCGGAACGATTTTCGCTCATCTATTCCCTCGTGAATGCTCCTGCTACCTCTCTCTCTCTCTCTATCTCTCTCTCTCTCTCTCTCTCTCTCTCTCTCACTCTCTTCTATCTCCCAGATTAATTTCTTATACGTATCTTCCAAGAATCGTTTGGATTTTTCGAGGTAGCTCGCCGTACGTGCCGATTAATTTTTATCAATAACAAACAATGAAAGTGAACGAAGGGAAAAAAAAAGAGGAACGGTGTGCGAGGAAAGGTAAACAATAATTTATCCTTGGTCGCTCTAGTTCAGGATGTAGGCGAAACGAAAGCCAAAGTGGAAGCGGAAGGAGGGAGGGAGGAAAAAAGAACAGGAGACAGAAGAAGGACGAAGGGATAAATTGATGTGGGAAAATAAGGAGATGGAAAAAGAAGGAGAAATACGCTTAGGTCGAGAGAAAGAAAGGCGGTTTGCTGTTTTTGGCTCGTTTCCAATTTTTGATGCTGTGTAAGTGGGAGGGTGCGAAAAAAGATAGGAATGAATGGGGGGGAGAGAGAGAGAGAGAGAGAGAGAGAGCTTCACCGTTTACGCCCGAGCATCGTATTCTTTTCCTGCACGTGAAGGAAGAGTCACGAGAAAGAGATATTATCGTCGAGTAAAGCGAGTCCTTCGTTTAAAAGGGACATCTGTCCATGCGAAAAGAAAAGGGATCTTCCCCCCCATTCATTAAAATTTCATCGGGGCGAACACTTATCTCTCTTGTATTTAACGACACGAAATCGTTAATCGTTTGTTCGTTATTATACGGATTTAGCGAGAAGGATAAGATTTACTTAGAGAAAGTTGTTCGAACCTTTTGTAGATTCGACCATTCGTGGACAAAAGAAGAAAGGCCGGAGGGGGGGGGGGGGAGAGGGGGGTGTGGGCGAGGGTGTGGGCGGAGGGCAATTTCGTATGATTTTGAATTTGATTACAACGGATCGTTACGTTCGAATAACCTGTCCGAGTTACTTCGAAGGCTTGTTACACATACAACTATACAATCGGTCGTAATCGTAATCGGAATGGAGATGATCGGTGGTCGATCGGTGAAAGTGGAGGCGGATAAACGTCAAAAGCGCCCGGAGGAGAGAAGCTTCCGTAGTAGGAGCTCGTTGAAGGTGCACTCCGGCTAGTACACAGCTGCGCACACTCGCACGGAGCTCGAACGTGTTTATGCAAGTTGCGGTAGAGGAGGAGGAGGAGAGAGAGAGAGAGAGAGAGAGAGAGAGAGAGAAAGAGAGGAGTCGGCCGAGGGCTGCTCTCTCCAACGAATTGCAAACTCGCCGCTCCTCGTCGGAATTGCAAATGCCACACGCCGGGGGTATATTTTAAAACGCTAGTGCTTCCCGATAATAGGTTCGCCGAGGAATTTCGAACGACACGAGTTCTTGCACACAATTCGAGGAGGACGTTGTTGTCTCTCGTCAAGGGAATCGACCAAAAGCCGTCCCTCTCTCTTCCTCCTCATCGAGCGAGCTCTATTCAGCCGACCGAGTTTATCTCGCAAATCCTCTCTCTCTCTCTCTCTCTCTCTTTCTCTCTTTTATATTTTCTCCCGGAAGTCGTTAGAAATATTCTTCCTTCGAGTGATCCAAGAATTCAGAACGTTTCGACGTTACTCTCAATCATTCTCACGGCATTTCTATTATTTCATAAGTAAGCCTTTGGACTCTTATTTCGATGCTTTTTTTTTTCCTTAATCGAGATATAGTTAAATTCACATATGTATATTATAAAAAGTATCATCCGTCGAAGATTGTAGTAAGTTCGTTGTCTCTCGTCAAGGGAATCGACCAAAGAATCGTCTCGACTCCTCTTCGAGCGAGCTCTATTCAGCCGAGCGAGTTTATCTCGCGAATCCTCCCTCTCTTTCTTTTATATTTTCTCTCGGTAGTTGTTATAAATGTTCTTATTTCGAGGAACCAAGAATTCAGAACGTATCGACGTTACTCTCAATCATTCTCACGGCATTTCTATTATTTCATAAGTAAGTCTTTGGGCTCTTATTCCGATGCGTAATGTTTTTTTTTTCATAATCGAGATAGTTCAATTCACATATCTATATTGCAAAAAGTATCATCCGTTGGAAATTGTACGTTTGCCGAGTACTTCTATTAAAGCAAGATAATTGAGAAAAACTTTTCCGTTGAGATCGCCTCGGTAAATTTATTAAAGTGGCCGAAGCATTAATTTTCTTTGCCTTCTCTCTCTCTCTCTCTCTCTCTCTCTCTCTCTCTTTCTCTATTTATGTTTCATTTACTCTCATTCTTTCTTGCCCTCTCTCTCTCTCTCTCTCTCTTTCTCGAAAGAGCGTACGTCGTCTCGATGATGTGTGTGGCTTCCGCGTTCATTTTTGGAATTCGTGACCACGTAGAGTGACGGCTTCTAACTGCGAAAATAGAAAAATTCGTATGGCGTCCGTGATATAAGATGGCCGTTGGAACCTTGTGCCAATTTCTAGGCCAACCGAATTTCTAAGAAGCACGTCGCTGACGAACGAAATGCGAAAAGAGGCGGAGAGAAACAGAAAGAGCGTGGTGACTCTGCTCCGTAGGGGAGTGCGAGGAAGAGGGGAAGGGGGGGGGGATAAGAGGATAGCCGGATGGCCCGTCTATTATTCACGGCAGAGACGAGCTGGATGTTTAAGCGGGACGTAATTGTGAATATTTTTGCCGCATCTGTGCTGTCGCTCAAATACTATGGCCGACGTCCAATTGTCTCTCCACGACCGAGCCAATTCCGTGGTTTTGCTCTTAAAGCCGTCGAACCTATGGTCAAAATTGGAAACGTTATTGCCTTCAAATTCCTTTTAGATACAATCCATTCTAACATCATCTCTCCCTTTCTCCCTTCGAACATATTTCGCGCGTCTAATCATATTTCTTTTTTGTTCCTTTTTGCACGCTCGTCAATTTATTTCTCGGTCTACTATAGATCGCGTGACTGATTTTCAGATTTGATGAAGATTAGAAGAGAATATAGGAGAGATATAAAGGAGAGTTACGCGAGGGAATGTCGGTTGTAGGATCGACCTTGGAAGATTTATCGCCGACGCTTAGATGAAAGCAAACCCCCATAGTTAGGGAATACGAACGCTATCCAGTAAAAGTAGGATCGTTCCTTTCGACCGATATCAATCTCTCGCTGCTTGGAAAATAAGGAAACCGGCCGACTGGCTCGTTTCTAGCTCTTATTTGTCACTCGATCCAGATCCTCGTGAGGCTCGTAGTAAGAGCTCGGATCATTTTTCTCTTCGGGGTTTATCGCGTAGCTCGAAGAGAAGCTGCTTCGCTAAGAGAGACCGTACGCGTCGTCGTCGTCGTCGTCGTCGTCGTCATTCATGCACGGCGAAATGTTTCTTAAAAAAAGGGGGAGAAGCGAGAGGGGGGAGGGGGAGGGGCGAGGGGATTGTTGTCTCGGCGTTGTTCCGAATGGAAGTTCCACAAAATGGTAGAAACTCGCAAAAAAGTTCGCAGGGAAGTATTTCGTTAGTTGTCGCAGCATAGCACGGGAACGAATCGTCACCGATAAGTCCGTGTAGAAGTCTCTGCGTTCGTATCCACTGCTCCTCCGATGCTACACATAGCTCTCTACCCTATGGTTAATGGGAAGGAGTAGGATACCGAGATAGGTACGACTAACGGAGACAAACTGTGTGTTTGCCCCTTCATTACCCCCGGGTAAATACCGGCCGGTTTTAATTACGGCCTCTACACTGCAAACTATATCTCTTCTTGCTTGTTATTTAGTTACGCGCTAGCCTAAGCTATCTAACTTTCTTACCGACGTGGTTAAATAGGGGTTGTGTTCCTTGGAAACGAAATTCCATCTCCGTCCGCTAAACGGGGCCGCGCGGCTTTTCCATCTTCTACCACTTCGAACGTCGTCCCGACATTTCTCTTACTTTTTCATCTTTCTTTCTATATTTCTTTCTTTTTCCGTCTACCAACTTGGCTACTCCTTCCTTCTTTTCATACTCTTTACCTCTGTCTCACTTGTTTCATCCTTCGAAACGATACAAATCGATTTACGTTCCGATTCGTGTTCACGCTCATCGGTGTATTTCCCCGCCCCCGCTCTCACCATCCTTAAACCACCCTGTAAACGACGATAATATTCTCCTTATGTTCAATCTTCTTTCATTTTACGTAATTTTCGTGTTACGTAGTATCGTCAGATTGGAAGCATTGAAAGTAGAAATGGAAGAAGAGGTACCAGGGTTAATCTCGTAAGACTCGTTTAAAGTGCGATCGACGTTACAGGCCGGATCAGTTCGTCCATAAACATTAGATAACGGAAGTGAGAGATGGAGGATGGAGAGGAGAAAAGAGGGGAATTACGAAGATAAAATCCGAACGTGGTATAGAGTAAAGGATGAAAAGGGCCGTGGGCGAAGTAGGAAGGAAGAAGGAAAGGTACGGAGAAATATTGGCCGAAGGGTGAAACTCGCTCGCTCGTCTTATCGCGCGATTCTCTCGACCTTTGTTCTTGCTTACCTTCGAAAGCAAGAATGAGCGTGCGATGGGGCTAATGGCAGGAAAAAGAGATGGGAGAGGAGAAGAGGAAAAAGAAGAGGAAGAGGAAAGATGGAAGAACATCGGAGGGATGTTATTTCGATGCTCAGAAAATCCACTTTAATCCGTAAACCGCGCGACGCGAACGACACGACGTTCTCGAGCTTGTTTGCTCGTCGAATCAATGAAGTTTTCCGAAAAGACACGGACTCGTTTACGAATTCGTCTCTTGGTAAATGGATTCGAAAAGATCCCATGCTTTTTCCATTCTTTTTTTCTTTCTTCCTCGGATTTTCGTGAACCGTGTTTGTTCGCAGCTTTTCTTCTCTGGTTCAACGAGAGGTCGGTGGTTTTCCTGACAACTATGCGTGAAATATTAGGAAATAGATATTAGATATCGACCGTATAACGCTTCTCGAATTTCTCTATGTATCTTTATTTTTGTTATAGTTATCTAAGCAAATGGGAAAAGTACGTTCTGCGAAAATAAAATCTAATCGTACGAGTTCACCGTGCGTAAATCTATCGTTTACTGTTACATATGTGTGTACACACACACACACACACACACACATTTATATATATGTATGCTGTCTTTATAGGTAAGAAGTGTTTTCGAATTGACATTATTATATTTTAATTCAGATTACTTTTCGGCTTGATAAAAACACATCAAAGGACATAGAACGTGTTAAGTATATACGCGTCTGGGTTGGTTGTCTCTTGATATTTAAAAAAAAAAAAAGAAAACAGCAGCAAACACCGTTGGAGTCTCTATGTCGGTAACCAGTCGACGTGTCGCCATCTTCTTTCGTTGGAATCGCAGGCTGTCACATTGTATCCTCCTTCTCGTAGATTTTTATTTTTCTCGAATCTTCCAGTCGTCGTCGTTGTCGTCGTCGTCGTCGTCGTCGTCGTCGTCGTCGTCGTCGAATCCACCTCCGTAGGCAATGCCCGAATGTCGACCTGAATAATGTATGTCTTTTACAGGGAGTATACAACTTGACACGCGGCGTGGAACACGTGCGCGTCCGCACCTATATCCCCATTCGCGAATATATCCGAAAGGCATCCAACACACCTGCACACCCTCTCATATACATCCACTTAGACCTATTTCTTTTACTTTTTTTTTTCTCTCTCCTTCTCCAGCATTTTTTTTTTTTTTGCCTTTGCTATATTTGCGTTTAGTCGTGCGTTCGACAAACGTTTGTACATAATACCACGCAGGATTCCCCCTCCGTCCCATAGGATATTTCACAAAATTCATATATTCGATCTTTTTCTTTTGTCTCGTATTTGCTATTACCAACTCATAGAGCCTCGCCTTATATATGTCGCACAAGCCATTTCCATTTGTGAAAAATCGCTTAACGGTACTTTTCGTTGTATCTATTGTAGGAATCGCCATCGATGTGAATTGGATGCATTGACGTCATTGGGAATTTACAGGACGAAGAGTGTCGTGCGTGCGTGCACTTATCTAAACGCATAGAGAGTTATAGACGTTCGTCGCGGGGCGTACGAAAACGTAAGAATATTATTTCTCTTTCTCGTATTCTTCTTCCGTTTCTTTTTTCCTTATTCCTCTACTTCTTCTTTATTTATGTTTTCTTTTATGCGTGGTCTCGCTCGCTCATCCATTAGAGCCAGACTAAATCGTAATCGTTGGATATTCCAAAATTCGAGGCGATACGTACGATAAATGACTCCTGTTGCTTCTCGCGGTAGGCAAAATACATTGTAATGGTGTTAGCCGAGCTATGAATAAATTTAACGCGAACGAGCGAGGATTATATATAAAGCGTAGGAGGGACCGAGGAGGGTGAGTGGAATGATCCTTCTTCTCTTAAGAGGGAGAAGGAATAAAAAGATGTTTTCCATTTGTATCCATAATGTAACGTATAGATATTTATATCTCTTTTTCTGATTCATTCCAAATGACTATATAGCAACGAAAATGATGTGAAATCGTTAAGGACAGTGGAGATTACGGCATATATAGAAGTTAGAACGAACGAAGTTCCGCCGTGTAGGTGGTGGTGTAAAGTGTTCACGCAAGCTCTCTAAAGCCTCGTGATGTAACGGTATAGTGTATAAGAGGGGAAAGGGAAGAGAGAGAGAAAGAGAGAGAGAGAGAGAGAGAGCGACAGACAGACAGACAGACAGACAGACAGACAGACAGACAGAGAGAGTCGCTCAAAAACATTTACGGTGAATCGGATTAACGTGGGTATTTAATCCCGCCCGCGGCTTCCTCGCCGGTGAAATAAAGAGGGATCGAGCGGAAAAACAAAACGGAAATCCTTCCAATGAGTGTGCGTACACGCTCGTGTATGTGTGTGTGTGTGTGTGTGTGTGTGCGTGCGCTTGCGCGTGTACTTTGCACAACGCTTGCGTCCTTTGTGGATTTCGAATGGCAAGAGGGAAGGGAATGAGAGAGGGAGAGAAAGGACGAGAGGGATCAACGGAAAGGGACGCGGATTCTCTTCAGTGAAATCTCATCTCTTTAATAGAAGAAAGTTTTGCAGCCATCGCCTCCCTCGAGCTTACGTATTCGAGTATCTGATTTCTGATTGATCGCACTCTGAATGCTCGACCGTATTCGTCCTAACTCTGATGTACGTATGTGTACGTCACTGCTATCCGTAGAAAGCCCTCACGATTTTTAATCATTTTAAAGGGGTTACATATACGTAACTAGAAAATTTCAAAAATGCAATCTTTCTAATATCTTTTTATTTTTCTTTTCTTTTCTTTTTTTTTTTTTTTTAAACGTAATTAATTTTGTTAACAAAAAAATTTATTACACTTGTGCTCTAGCGTAGACTGCGAGGAACATTTTTCGATGGAAAAAAGAAAAATTGAAACGATCTGTTATCTTCTTGGCGTTGTCGTCGTCGAACCAAACAGGGTCGGTCATTTGTAGTGCCGATAATGTCCTCAGGAATGCAAAAATATATATATATATATATATATATATATATATATATATATATATAAATAAATAAATAAAAAAACTCGAAAAGTACATTAAAAAAAAACTAGTTCTTCAGTTCAATTTTTTACATTTTTATTTAATAAAAAATTTCGAGTGATTGAATCTAACAAGTGATTTCCGATAAAAATTTCATTACCTTTTTACAAATTAAAAAAAAAAAAGAATAACTACTCTTAATAAAGTTTCCATATAACAAAAACTAAATGATATCAGAAATAGTTGTGCCAAATTTTATTCTAATTCCTTCAACAGTTTTCAAAATATCGTAGGCACCGATATAAAATATGGTTTTGAGAAAACAGCGTTTAAAGTTTATGATACACATAAATACGAGATGAAAATCCTTTTTTTTTTTTTTTTTTTTTTTATACATACATGAACCTTCTCTCAATGTTGCAGCTTTCGTGAAGTCTTTATTGGCAGTATTTTTTTGCGATTATGCTAGTTTGAGAACCCGGCAAACATTGACTTTAAACGGCTGTAACTTTTTTTGAAATTTCTAAAGAAAATATTCTTAAAGTATAATATTGTCGAATAAAAATATTTTTAAAAGATCCCGATTTTTTGAACTTTCTAGGTTTATGTAATCCTTTAAGGAGATAACCAAGTTGACCTTTTTATAATTATAACAACGGAAAAATATAAATCTATTCGATCTATGTCGAAAATACGAGTACAGTTAATATTAACGACAGAAAATACCAAAGCTATATAAAAGAATTTTATTCGGAATTTATAAAAATGGTGAACAATGCTACTGACTGCGAATGATTATTCGACCGATTCGTGAAATGTACTGTTCAACGATATAGGTTTCTACGAGTTTGATAACATTTGTAAACGAGTTAAGATGACTCATCGAAGTAGAAGGGATATAGGACACTGACTTACAATTGTATGTACGTTCTATCGTTACGATGAAATTTTCGTCGTGTTGTTGCGTTTCTAAGTACGTCATATCGATAACAAAAAAAAAAAAAAAATACACATCATATCGATAAAAATGTTGAGAACGAAGTGGCACATATATACAAAGCGAGAATCATTTAACTTTTTACGAGTTTCCTGCGGGTTTAGTCGAGATATCGAGAATATTTGAAGAAGTCGAAGGGAACCAACCGATTTTGGTTATTTTTTCGAAAAGACGAATAAATTATTAGTTTTGAATCTAAACACGTTGCACCGACGTGAGTTAGTTTCCTTATCGGAAGCACAGACTTGTATCAGGTTATATGATTCACCACCCTGTATATCTCAAATAAATCAACGAGAGACGAGGGATGATACTTCGAGATAGCATGGTGGTCTTCGGTTTACCACCCTTGCGATTTTTTTTCTCCCCCACCCTTTCTCTCTCTCTCTCTCTCTCTCTCTCTCTCTCTCTCTCTTTCTCTCTTTCTTTCCATTTTATTTAGGTTCTACGAACACGTTCCTGGCACGGTATACGTTTTCGAAATGTCTTTGCCGGTATATTTGACCAACACTGGCATATTTTTCGCGCGTATGTAAAACGCGTTCGCAACACGAGTAGAAGCGAGCAGCGATTTTCCCTATTCGTTATCGTAGCTTTGCCCTTCGGATATATTTATGTGTCTTTTTATGTTGTTGCTTTCTCTATATCCAAACATACGTAGACACATATACGTGTATATATATATATATATATATATATATATATATATATATATACATACACGTAGACATACATTTGGTAAATCTGCAATAATATCGAAATCGTTAATAATAGCAAACTATCTAGATAAATCATTTTTTGATCGTTATTATTTTACCGTTAACGAATTCGCTTATATCAATGTGGATCTATTAGAAACGAAAACAGAATGATATAATTAACGGAATGATTATAATATTGTATACGTCCAGTATATAAGCAGATACGAGTTAGCCCTAATAAAACTAAACCTTTCTCAAAGATCTTCCTTAAAGAACGTAAGGCTTTTTAGAGAATTTCGAGAGGTCGATCGGACGTCTGTCTAGTAAGTCGGGAATCTACGGGCGAGTTGCTCGGTGAAAAATGAATCGGATATAGTCTTGGATATAGTAAGCGTGCTTTCTGCCCCCTTACTTTTTCGTCCTTCTTAAAAACTTGAAGGGTGCAAGGGAACGATACGTGACCCTGAGCTAGCCTTCGTAAATTCGACGTCAATACAGACGCGAACGTGCATCTCTTCTAACATTTCGTTCCGCGTACTTTCATATATTTTTCACGAATGGAAGTTTGCAGGCACGCATGCGCCCACCTTTCACGTCGATCGTCGATCCTTTCGGACATTATACCATCCGTCTTCGTAACTCTCTCTCTCTCTCTCTTCTTTTCTCATTTCTTTTCATCCTAACTCTGTTGATTTACAAAAAAAAAAAAAAGAAACAAAAAAACGATTATGCTTAAATTCGAGAAAACGGGAATATCGAACGCTTCTAACAGAGAGCTTTTCTTCCTTCACATATTTTTTTTTTTTTTTACGTCGATAGTGCAATTTTTTCACGTCATTTGCTTCAAAAGAAATAGCATGGACGGCCTTCTTTCTCTCTTTTTCCTTCTCCGTCTTTCTCCTTCTCTCTCTCTCTCTCTCTTTCTTTCTTTCTCTCTCTCTCTCTCTCTGACTATCTCTCCTTGGATTAACGTTCAAGCACGATATCTACTTAATTGCCGAAGCTTTTGTGAGCGAAACGAGGCGAGAGCGCGTGTTAGAAAGAGAGAGCAAGAGATGGAAAAAGAAAAGGAAGTAGCGAAGAGGGGCAAAGAAGAGGCCCGGATTCCAAAGCCAAGGGAGGCTCAAGGAAATGTTAGCTCGTAAGGGGCATTTACATGTAAATGGCCTCGTGGCTACGAAGGTCTCGGGACGAAAAGAACGAAGCTAACGACGCTCGATCGCGATGAAGAAAAAGAGAAAAGAGAACAGACAGAATGAAAGAAAGAAAGTGAGAGAGAGAGAGAGAGAGAGAGGGGTGAGTGGTGGAAAGAGAGAGAAAACCATTTCGTTCGGACTCTGGCCGTTAATTTATTTCGAGCTTTCGCTTGTCTCTTCTTTCCATTTCTCTCTCTCTCTCTCTCTCTCTCTCTCTCTTTCTCTCTCTCTCTCTCTCTGTTTTTCTTTGTCTGTCTATCCTTTTCGTCGGTTTTTCTCGATTCTCGTTCGGCCTCGCACACATACAGCAGTGTCGATTTTCTGTCACCGGCTACGCTCTCATCCATCCGAAGTGCCGCAGAAAAGTCCGCAAGTTCTCTCCCGCGATCGACTTTCAAATTGCTCTCTCTTTCCGTCGTTCTTAATTACGCTTCAGCCGCAAACAGTCGCTTGCTTTTCCGTTTACCGGTAACGTGTTCGCGCGGGAAGCCTCGGTGATTTACAAGAACATAGAATAATCCAAGTTATCGAGATTTTTGCTTTCGCGATTTTCATTATCGGTTTTATCCTGTTTTTCTTATTTCTTAAGCTTATTCGAAACGCACAACGGTCTCGCTGTTATGGTCGAATGTCAGGAATATGTTTACTCACGAGTCTCCACTTTGTCGTCGTGCGAATGTATGTATTAGGATTGGATATATCCACATAAGCGTTTATGCATATGCGATTGCTCTGGCATTGTTTAAACGCGTTTGCTTGTCTCTTCGTTTAACGCGAATCAACGTAGAAGTTAGTGTAACCGGCTTAACGTGATTTAGATTGCATTAGTGTTTCGAATACAAGGCGTTGTATTGATAATGAACGGAGAACTGGTGTATATATATATATATATATATATGTATCGTTATGCCTAAGTTGTGGCATGGATTTAGGATTGGTCCGATTAAAATGAACGAACGTTTTGAATTTTCGGATATATATATATATATATATATATATATATATATATATTTTTTTTTTTTGTAATAGAAATTTCTTCACGCTTTTCCTGTAATATTTTCTATTCATTCAAACCAATGAATGTCGAGCCAGCATCTAAATTCTCCCTTTCCGATACATCGGAAAATGGAACTCTAAGCCTATAAGCTGCTACCTGTAAGCTTGAAGTACGATGTGTACGCTCGGCGAACACCTGACTGACGTGAATCAACAATTACATTCCCCGTGATGCACGGATATCTGCGTTTTGCTCGAGCACCCTTAGATTATTGTCTACGTTTCTCGATGTATGTACGTATATACGATAGATATCTTTTACGTAAGTTCCTATATGTGCACGTCGATCGCGCACTATTCGCCGCACATTCGTGTCTCGTGTGCCATTAGATAGACAAAAATATAAAATTCAGATATTCGCATGTATAACGGTATCGTTATACGTACATACATACATATGTTATAGGTACATACTTAATTGTTTTTCTTGACGTTAGTTTTATACGCGTTTGAAGAATTTATACCTGTTAAAATGTCTGAGAATAGATTAAGATTGATTTTAAAAAAAAGCGTGAATTCTGTGAAAGACAAGTGTTATTACGTTCGAGCAATTAATACCGGTAAAGAAGATGTGATGTGGTTTGCGGTTCTAAGAATTGGTCTTTGAGGAATGATTGACTGAAGAGAAGGGATTGATATATAAATAGACAAATAAATGCATTGTTCGTAGACTGTTAAAGAAAACAAGAATTGGTTAATCAAAAGTATTATAGAGTTAAGAGTAAGATACAGGCGTTGGTTTTCGATAAGTGGGTATCATCGAGTTTTTATGATAGTGCACGTGAAAGAGAGAGAGAGAGAGAGAGAGAGAGAGAGAGAGAGAGAGAGGAGAGAGATAGAGAGAGAGAATGAGAGTAAAAAGACGAGTTAAATATTACATTACGAGTAATGGTGTAATAATAATAATTGTTGAATTATGTTGCGTCATGAGGGGCGCAACTACGAGAACGTTTCCAGATACGCGTCTCGCATCGGACCGGCGATGATAGTCGATTTGCACGGAGAATCTTCCCCCTTCTCTTCTTAATCGTCAGAGTTATATACCCATTAGACGCAATGAATAAGGGCGGCGGTACAAGGCTGGGATACCATTGAAGGCCGGCAGCAAAATACCACCGCTCGCCGCGTTACCACAAATTAATGGTAGAACGCGAATTCTTTTAAAGGATCCCGTGTAAGCTCGTGATATTGATGCGCGTAAATGAATATAATTTGAACGAAAGTTATCGCAGTATATTTGTTGAAGTATTATACAATTGTTGGTGTGTTCTTGTGTAATAACGATTTAAATTGCGCTGGATACTTTCGTTGTTTGAGACGTAGCCAGTGATATCGGTAAGATTCAATTGTCTTACTGTTTAGTGCGAATGTTTAGATGCGATTGACCGTCGATTCTTCCCGAACTATATATCCACGAAGGCATTAATGAATTAGGAAAGGGAGGAGTTTAAGTAAAAAGTGGCAGGAAAGGGAAAGCATTATCCTTATTGGTCGTAGGTGTGTCGGGATAATTCGTTCGGAATGTTTAAACAATCTCATGCGTGGTCCTTTATCCTGGTAACCGTGTGGACCCATGAGAGTTGGATAGAGATATTTGAAGGATAGACGCCAGACAAACCGTTGGCTCGTCGCACCTAAGAGTTTACTTTCACAGTTTATTTATTGCTCGACTCGACGCATTATTGAAGAATAGGTACTTGACTAAAAATGCCTAAGCTCGGACAAAGGTGGCAATGTATATTTTTTATCTAAGCGTTTTCTTAGCGACTATCCAACGAGTTCCCAAGGGAAGATATTTCCAATAGCGATATATGACCCTTAGGAGAAAGTACTGTGAAGTATTGAGGGACGCACGTGTGTACTCAATAAATTGAAAAGAACCTGTTACAAAACGAACATAAAAATCAGAAACACAACGTTCCTGCTTCGTTGCATAATATTATTTGTGTTTACATTTATATCCATTATTAAATATATTTATAAACGTCTTTTTATAAAAAATGTTATAATGTCATTATAGATAAAATCCCTATATCGCCAAGATATGTATATTTGATTTTATATATTTATTATTAATAGATGGATTTTTTGTATCTGTATGACAATTTAGTTGAGATTTTAATCATTATTAAGTCAACGTATAAAAGGATTCATAAGGAGAATTTTAAGGGAATCAAGCATTTTGGATAATTTGCAAATCAATTGATCGATTGAGAAAGTAAATAATTTGACGAAATTTTGTCAAGTAATAATTACCGACTAATTTTATTTTCCATGAATAAGTTTTATTTAATTTAAAGCTCTGAATAATTACTAAATAATTTTATTACTGAATCTCGATTTTTGTGGATTCGACCGCAGCGTGCGATGTCTCACATTTTTTATTTGAGACAATATCGAAATGTCTATTCTACGATCGTCCATACAGCACTTTCTTTTCATCTCATCACATGAACTTTCTTTTTTGCGTTTCGTTACTTCACTCGTATGTAGCTTTGCAAAATTGCTAATCGAGAGATAGACTATGGCGTGCAATGTGCAAGACAGAAAGGAGAAGAGAATGAGCACTGTCTATCTGAAAGAGAGAGAGAGAGAGAGAGAGAGAGAGAGAGAGAGAGGGAGAGAGGGAGAGAGAGAGAGAGAGGGAGAGAGAGAGAGAGAGAGAAAGAGAGAAACGCGACGTGCACAACGCTCGGTCCCATGTAGCCAATCATTGGAGGATCCTCCCATTCCCTGTTTAATCGTCTCAGCAAGCTGGCCTTCTGCGAGCCGATAATGAATACGTCCCGTAGTGCAGTTAGGTACATCTGCAACCGACCACGTGACGTTCTCACTAACGCGAAGAAGACAGAGGAAAAAAAAGCGTTTAATCTTTTGGATCTCCTGTTGCAGCTCGATAGATTCCGCTCATTTTACCGTTTCAATTCGAAATTGGAAACGCTACGGCGAGATCGTAGAAGATATCACAATTTCTTTTTTCCGGGAACAACGTATACCGTTATATATCTACGTGTTTCCTCGAATTTTCCTCTTCTATAGGCATCCTCTCGTTAATTTTCAGACACATTCATTAGCCGTAATTATTGCTGAAATAATAGGCATCGTAAGCAAATGATCGGATCCTTCCTTGGGCGAATACACACGTCCTAGTGAGATAATTTATCTCGTACGATATGTTCGATCGTTACAATGCAAAGAGAAGGTATGTAGCATCTGCGGATACACAACCAACTGTACAAGCGCGCTTACACGCATACGAATCGTTGGTGGAATAACACATACAAGATCGTTTATCTATCTAACTTAAGGTAATTGTTAATAAGGATTGCTTTTAGCTTTTCCTTTAAATCGTTTCGTTATCGTAAAAATCCCTTGACTTATGTGTTTAAAAAAAAAAAAACAAAAAACGAAACAATTTCTTTTTATGAAAAAATATCTCAGTAAATAATCATATATAAATATATATTTTCTCGAAAAATCGAATTACTTTCATCATTAAAGATACAGATGCCGACCTATGCGAATTACAAAAATTTCGAAGTGTTCGAAGAATCTCTCTCACTTTCGTTTTCAAATTGATTTCGAATATTTTTAAAACAGTACGTGGAGTAAATTTTAAAGACGCTATCTGTATGTTTTATGGATAACGAGTTGAATGATTGTAACCCTATTGTCTGTTACTTTCGATAAAGATTTGTAGGTTACTTTTTGTTATCAGTGGTCAAAGGATTCCACGAACAGATGTTATCTAGTTAACCGAAAAGTAGTTTGCATATTTAATTGCATACTGCTCCGTTGTTTTATCTCGTAAAAAGAGTTTAGTAGCCAAACACGGGAAGCGTCACCTTAAAGCCATCATTATTCTAAAACAGAGTTTTATTTTAGGTTAGAATCGAGCTTTTAACTTTCGACTATGCATCGCTCGAACTCTTTTATTCGTTAATCGAATACTTAATCAACTTAGATGAGTCATGTAAATGTTAATCGATTCTATCGTTTCTATTCTATTAATGTGGAACAACGATTTATGATTTCCTCTTTATTAATATTCATTGTTTTCGGTAGCAATTGAATTTTCTACATTTTGGATATACGTATAACACCGGCACATATACGGGTATAAATAGATACCACTATGTTTTTAATAGCCCGTCGAATATTCTCGTCGGAAGATTATTCCTTTTCGTTACCCAACGTTCGTCACTCTTTTACGAAATTTCCCTGGCTTTCTCGTTGTTGTCAATATAAACAAAATTTTGTCAAAAGTTTGATGTGTCGCTTCACGCCTCGATGATATCTCTCTGCTACTCAGCGACCATTCCAAATTGATTTTGGTTCACTTTCGAAGATCGGTTCTCGAAATACACGTGCGTATAACATTCTGTTGCTGATGACATCATATTGTTCGATATTCTGGACGTTTTACCGATTTATAAACGAGTCGGGTCACCTCGCGCGCTATTTCAATGTACGGATACGTGCCTGTATATACCCGTATGGCGATAACGTCGATCCCGTTCGTGTCACGCGTCGGCTAATAATATTTCGAATGCATGTCCTAATGAAATTATATCTTACCCATCGACTCGATAACTTTATTTTTCGTTTCTCTTTCGTACCGTTAAAGAGCGTTTCGTTCGGTTTTTTGCAAAATCAACGTCGGAAAATTATAACGCGCAGAGAATTATAGAAACGCCAGTGGAATTTAGATCTAACAACAATTTTTTTTTTTTTTTCTATATTTTTATCAATCATTCGTTTGTACGTCATTGCAAAAACAATAGTCGACGGTTTTAAAAAAGACAATTACATGTCCGATAACAATATACAAATAAGCGAGCGAGGCAATGCAAGAAAAACGATCAGTAAACTCGTTCGTTCTTCAATAAAATATTTTTTAGCTACATCATGGTTGTCGATATTATCTAACGGTACCAACATTATTTCATCTTTCACGCTCTAATACTTTATTTCTATGCAATAGCGTTATCTTCGTCGCTGCCATCCTTAACGTTTCCAACAGACACTCGATGTACGGCAGACAATCCGGGTAGACATTTTGCTAGGCGAGCACGAAACACGCATATATGATCCCAGGGGCACGTCAGCTCGATCGGACAAGAATGTCAGGTGGTCGCGTCATGGACCACCAACTGTCAGTCAATCCTGTCCATGGAATACCAGCTTCTCTCTCTCTCTCTCTCTCTCTCTCTCTCTCTTTCTCACATTCTGATTACGTTCTCGTAACCATTAGATTTTACAGGAGAACTGTGACTTATTATCTCTTCTGTTCTATACTATCTTCCTCCAACCATTACGTCGCCTTACCGCGCTGATACGTAGGATAACGTAGTCTCGATGTGCATTACAGGCGATAACACTTGCACTTTGAAATTAGAACGTGGATCTCGAGCGTTAGTTGCACGAGAGAGAGAGAGAGAGAGAGAGAGAGAGAGAGAGAGAGAGAGAGAGAGAGAGAGAGAGAGAGAGAGATGTTCGTGAACTTGTCTTCTATACGAAACTACAACGACAACGACGATTATTACTAAAAGTAAGAAGAACGACGACACGTACTTATTTCCTTTACAATAAAGATCGAACATACCGCCATTTATTTGCATAAGTAGCGACGTTCTCGAAGGTGCTTATACTCCATATTTTTTCGAGTTAGTTCTTATAATTTCTTTTATACGTGTGCCGTACGTCGTGAACACAGTATAACGAAGAGCAAACGTCGGACTTGGTACCGCAAGCAAACGTATTCCCTTTACGGTTTTTGCTGTCCTTTTTCACCCTTCATTTCACTTGCCATTTCTCTCCCCTTTTTCTTAGGTACTATCTCCCTCTCTCTCTC
The DNA here is from genome assembly GCA_918808275.2 of Dolichovespula sylvestris. NCBI lineage: Eukaryota > Metazoa > Arthropoda > Insecta > Hymenoptera > Vespidae > Dolichovespula > Dolichovespula sylvestris. The sequence goes on from OU964961.1 coordinate 10,177,703, forward strand.
TCTCTCTCTCTCTCTTTCTCTGTATATTTCTCTTTCAGTCTCTCTATATACGCGTATATGCGACTGATAAAAACGAACACGTGAACTTTCCATTCGTTAAATATATCGCGAACGATACTACATGGAAAAACGGGCAGACTTGGTCCTTCAATTTTTCATGCATACCTTGGTTGTACCAATCACGAGTGCGGCCAGATTTAAAATTAACTTTACATTTGCCCATCTACGCTTCTCTCTTTTGTATTCGTGTTTTTTTTTTTTTTTTCTAGAGTCAAATAAGAATGTATGATAATGTATCTTGCTCGATTTCGCCCTATCACTCTCCACGCTTCGTAGAATTTATTTCTATCATTCTATTTCTTTGTCGCGTGTGCGTGTTCTCTCTACGTTTCGCTGTATAGCCATTATGTACATAGGGATCCATGTACATACTCCGTTTCACATCGATGCGAGCTGCCAACGCTGCGGGGCAACAGCCAATTCGGCATATCAATACCGAAGCTGCATTTCAATGATCCCACTATCCCTTCCTTTACATCTCTCCAATATATTACGGACCCCGCAATTTTATCTTTTTTTATTCCGTCATTTTTGTTCGACGAAAAAAAAAAAAAAATATATATATATATATATATTGGATGATTGCATAAGTTCGTGCCCGATTTTTATAGATGGCATTAAGTTACTACATGGCGGAGTTCTATGGTTTTTGTGTTGTAATTGTTGATTACACCGGAATAGATGACGTTGTCTTATGTCAATTTAGCGTCGGACATTGTTCAGATAAGTCCATTTGTGCATAAGAGAAATCATTAAAAATGTAGAACGAAAAGGTCGCATTTGCGGCATGTAACGATATATGAATTTCGGAAAGGCGTGAGCGTTAGGATTGCACAAAAAAAAAATATTCAAACCGTTTATTTGGACCGCGCTCCTGCTCTCCGAAGAGTCAAAAAGTGGTTTGACAGATTTCGAAATGGTGATTTCAACATGGAGGATCAACCCCGCTCTGGACGGCCTTCTGGCATTAATAATGACATTGTGCATGCCTTAATGGAAAGAAACCCAAGGATTACAACTGAGGATATTGCTGAGAGGTTGAACATCGATAATTCAACCGGTTTTCGTCATTTCAAAAAGGTTGGATACATTACCAAGCTTGATACCTGGGTGCCGCATCTCGTAAATCTGGCACGAACTTATGCAATCACCTAATATATCATATATATATCGGCATTCTTAAAGCCTTTCGTTTTTACAATCGACAGCGAATGGATTTCTTTAAACGCGAAAACGAGCGAAGCATAGTTATAGCAAGATCTAGAAAAAAATTTACGAGAAGCTCAAACAAGCGCGAGCTATTTTTCTACTTTAATAATAATCAACTTTGTTGCGCGCTTTTACGTCCTCCCCCACCCCCTTCTCTCCCTACTCTTTGTGCTCTTTTATTTGAAACGCGCGTTCGCTTTGTGCCGCGCTATTCTCGCGTTTTCTTTCTTTTCTCTTTTTTTTTTGTTTTCCCCCTCTCCCGGAAAAAAAACATGATATCACTTCTTTCCAAAGCGCGAAAACAAAACCGTGTGGAAGGTATCGAAACGTATACGCGTATATATATATATGTATATACTGTTCGTACATACGAGAAGCAACATATTTCGCTTCCTGTTTTCTCCTTTTTTTTCTTTTTTAGATGTTACGAGGTTTGACTACGAATTGTTATTGTCCTATAGTACAGAAACGCGTACCTGGCGGCCAACGGCCTGCATGTAGCCTCTTCTTTCAATTTGTTTCTCTTCGAGTAAGGTGGGACGAAACGAGGAGCCGTGCTATTTGATATTGCCATGTCTAGTGGGCTGCACGGATTTTGTTTCTTGCTGGATTTCGATAATCTCTTGGAGCGTTGGGTAGTGAATTTAAGTAGCGCGTGGGGAGAAAGGAGAGGGGCGGTTAGATCGATAATATAGATCGTACGGGCTCGCGAAGTGCCTTTTTAAATTTCGCGAAACGTACTCAAATCGTCATGCCATCGGATGACTTTGATCGCTCTTTCGGATCCATGCTATGGGAAATTCGGAGAAGAAAGAAACGAGGAGTAGAAAGAGCAGCCAGGCTAGGAAGAATTCGCTCTTACGTCGAATTCTTACGAATTTATTTTCGACTTCTGCTCCTTCTCTTCTTCTCTCGCGTGTACTTAACGTGATCGAATACGTAAGCAGATTGATGCTAGTATGTTCCTTTACTATTGGCTCTTTCTCTCTCTTGTCGTACCCTTCGAATAAGATAGAAATCTAGATAGAATTCAAGCTTATTCGCATGAATATTTTACTCTCCTTGATATATTCTAATGTTTCTTTAACTCTTTCCAGCTTTCTCTATACTACACATGGACTATCTTATCCGTTGTTTCCGTTTCCGATCGATTTTTAAAATAACGAGAGAGAGAGAGAGAGAGAGAGAGAGAGAGAGAGAGAGAGAGAGAGAGAGAGAGAGAATTTAGACATTGATTTTACGATTATAGATACATTTATATACTACAACGCCATGACCATTCCGTGGATTGAACTCGAATTGGTTACTATAGTTTTATATGTAACAATTTATATATCATCCGTCATCCATCCATGGCCCGGATGTCCTCCGGATACATTTGATAGCCATCAATAGTTTCCTTGTTTTCCCGGTCTCTCAACACGGAGAGACGCGCGGACTTGTACATACAAATGTGTCTAAACGTTTTTTATTCGTGCATAATGATATAATAATGTCTAACTTAAAAGTGATCAGCACAATACACGGATGGTCTCCGATCATATATAAATGTTCGGACAAAGAAGGGGCATGACACGATCACATATAAATATTAACGCTCGAACGATGTTCTGACACCGAACGGTCACGGCACAATTGTATTATAAATAAACCTTGCATCTATACTGTTGATAATAGTTGTTTAAGATACTCATATTCCTTGTACGTCATATTACTTGTTTAATAATGTTCTATAATATATATATATATATATATATATATTTCATATTATATTTTATAGATATATATATTTCATATTATCATCATTTCGTCATTTTTTCTTGTGGGGATTCTTGAAAAACCTTGTTTATAAAGAAGTTCCAACTACGCCTGAAGATATGCAAGAGAGAATTGTTAGAGCATCTGATTCGATAAGTGTCGAAGTGATAAGAAATACTACACAATCCGTGATAAGGAGATTGCAGGACTGCGTTGATACCAATGGTAATCACTTTGAATACCTTGGTAATAACTTTGAACAAATGAAGTTCATTTCACCTGTTTTTTCCTCAAATGACTTTTGTTGACCTTCAAAGATCTTAATGTTGCACATCATCGGATTTGCCTTAATAGTTGCTATCAGAAAATAAGTACCAAGACATTGTGTTCTATGTAAGAAAACAAAGTTGACCTTCAAATCTCTGATGCAACTCCACCTAGCAACAAAAAACTAACGTCATATGATAGCCCCGGTTGTCCCATGCAACTTTTATTTCGAAAACTTTTCTACTACTATCATACTTTCGGAGTTATTCTAGGTGGCAATAGTTACTGTCTCCCTGTATATATATATACGTATATTTACGTATATGTATATGTACGTATATATATATATATATATATATACGTACTACATATAGTGCGCTTATGCGTTTGCGTCAAGTTATACATTAAATTCGTATTTATTTTGTTGTTGCTTCCGTTTCGTTTTATTTATTTATTTTTTTTTTGTGAAATATTTGATAACGCTTTTAATTAGAGTAACTTGACGCTTACACGTTGATAGTAGAAAGAGAGAGAGAGAGAGAGAGAGAGAGAGAGAGAGAGAGAGAGAGAGAGAGAGAGAGAGAGAGAGAGAGAGAGAGAGAGAACATTTTTCGAGTTTAACTCTGTGGATCGATCGACCGATCGATGCTTTGATCAATAGATTCACGGTACGCCGATGGTTTGTTATTCTACGTTCAATTCGCGAACTGTATTCGGACTGCACGTGGTTTCAATCGGACACAGGCGTCATTTTCATCGGTGTGCTCGGCCATGGTATAGCGTCGTCATCATCCTCGAGAGGTTCACCTCGCTCTGCGAACCGTGAATAGGAACGCGTAGGAGCGTGTGTTTTGCCGGTGTAAACACTAACCGAACGGAGGCAGGATCTCTCGTAGCCGCGAGCATTAACGTTCCCCCGATTATCTCTGCGGAATCGAATCGAAACCTTCGACGACCGTTCCTCGATTTCGAATATTCGGTGTGAGAAGACCGCCGAAAGATCGAAAGGATAATAAGAGAAAGAAAACCGGAGAGAAGGAGGAAAGACGGGAGGGAGGTCGTAATCGCTCGTTCCTCTCTGCTCCTCTACGTTCGCACACAAAGTCAAATGCAAGCTCGAGGACGAATTCGTCGTCGTCGGGCTCGCCGATGACTGTTCAAATAGACAAACCGTCGGATTTGATTGAAAGCTCGACTTAACGATCCAAGGAGTCCTCGTTACGGTCGCGATGTAACCGAATGTCTGTCTGCTTTACCTAAGTTAACATCGAGAAATCAGGTCAGATCGCGAATCTTATTGATTGCCCACTTAAATCTTATTCAAAACGGATTATTTCGTGTAATTGTCGGATATTCGATCGAATCGAGAGTATATTACTCGATGAAATTAAAAACGTTAAAATTCAGCGAATCGTCCATGTTTTTGTTTCATTGTCGATAAAAGAGAGAAGGTATATAGCATGGGACACATTCGCCGATATTTGTAATTGTGTTAGATGAGAATATTGTAATAACAACGATGTAACAAACAAGAAAAAGAGAGAGAGAGAGAGAGAGAAAAGGTGTGTGTGTGTGTGTGTGTGTGTGTGTGTGTGTGTGTGTGTGTGTGTGTGTGTGTGCGCGTGTGTGTGTGAAAGAAAACGAAGGGAGACCGTCGATGTTAGGCTGATGGAACGGTGAGTTGTCAAGGCCTGCGAAGGGACTCGAAAGGGAGTTTGATAGGGCTTGGAAGGGAGAAAACTCTCGTGTCTTCGTCCTTCTGGTTCGCGACGGAGAGGGTGGACAGCATTTACATCATTTAATTTATGACCCTCTCTCTGCCGCGACCAGTGAAGATTCGTACGATCGTGCACGTACACACGTGTACACACGTACGAGTACACCTGCGATATCGTTGCCTTGGTGGATATAGACACATACTACCCGCGCCACCACGTAACACGTACACTAATGCGTCTCCGAATAAATTTGCATATGCATGTAAACCGTACGAGGATGCTAGATGTGCAGCAAGGCGGGGGGATGGAAAGGGATGAGAAGGGTGGAGAGCAAGGGAAAACGGAAGAGGAGGGTGGTTCAACGGGATGTTGAAAGTTACGAGAGAGAGAGAGAGAGAGAGAGAGAGAGAGAGAGAGAGAGAGAGAGAGAGAGAGAGAGAGAGAGAATAAGAAGAAGAAGAGTAACGAACAACGCGCGAGTTCTTTCGTACTCACGAATTTTGAAGGTTAGCAAAATGTCAAGATACTTTGAGGGAGAAATAACCGCGTCGGACTTCCCTTCGTTTCGCCAACATTACGACGTTGTCTTGACCGCACGTCGTTGGTATGACATGGCCGACGACTTGGAAGGAACTCTCTAGGATTAACCTGCGAGGAAACTCGAAGGAAACGATCTGTCTTAACCATAACCTGTTACGTGTAAACGGGATATTTGGCGTCGGGATTACCGGAACTCAAAGTTTGATTGGCTGGGCTGAAGGTATCAAGTTTTGCCGTAGCACGCGGCGAAACTTTGTCTACTTTGCGAGAGCGTGCAAAGTACGCGTTTTAGTTCTTATTACGGTGAGTGACAGAATTTATATGACGTACGCATCTTTTATTTAACTTTCATTTCCTTTTTCTTCCTCTTCTTTATTTTTTGTTTACTTCAAATTAATGTCAGCAACTTTGTTCTCCCTCTCTCTCTCTCTCTCTCTCTCTCTCTCACTCACTCTGCCCCTTCTTTCTCTCTCTTCGTTAGCGTTTCGATGGAAAAATACTTCGCATTGAAGAAACAAACTCTTTATCTGGTTTGTTCGTTATAGCGAAATTGTGTGGGTGGAGTAGAGGCTCGTTGCGTGCCCAAACGAAGACGTAACTCTTTTAATTACGGGGTTACCTAAAATATAGCTCTCTTTAAGCGCGTGGTAAATGAAGGGGTGCCTGTACACTATGAGTGCCTGGCCCGGCTTCGACGGACCAGTATAGCCGAAAGAGAGCACTTCGCGTGGCTTCAAATTAAAACGTGCAATTACGTCGAAGGAATTTAGTTCCAATTAGTTTACAATTACTTTTTAACGTTCGTCCCTCGATCCGTTACGCTCAGAATTTTGTGAAATTTCACTCTGTCTTTAAACGAAATTTCAAGCGAATCGAACATTGCGGTTATAATGATTCATAGGGAATTACATGGTTTGTGTTGTACGATTGGAAGGTCTAAATCTGCTCATCGACGAAATGAAGGACACGTCATGAAATGTGCCGCCTATAGATTTTTCTTCGATCGAATCTACGTTTTGATAAATATGTATGTATGTATGTATGTATGGGTTCATTTGAATTTCACGTTGAACTATGGGGCAGTACTGTTACGTCGACTCATTAAACTGGAAATAGAAATTTATTCAATCGAAAGAAAATCTTTGTAATGTCATAATAAGATATATTGATCTTTTTGCGAATGTATATATATATATATATATATATATATATATATATATATATATATATACACATACATAGACGAGAAAGCTCGCTCGTTCTGTAATTTGCATTAAAAAGACGGGATGTTACCTTGTTGCGAAACGCAAATATTTTAGTTAAGCTTCTGAACGTATCAAACGTAAATTTTCAAGTAGTGAATATGAAATACATCGTACAATAATGTCATTCGTACATGTGGGTTTTCTATGTAAACAATTTCATTAGCATATTATTCAAAATTTTATATCATTTATAAATCCTCTATATATTACCAATATATTGTTATCGTTACTATTGTTGTAGCAGGAATAATCGTCCAAATTTGTTGCAGGATGTCAAAAGGCAACAGAAGCTTTGGTTGGCGATGGCTCACGTAGTGAAACCACAACTACCGCCGTCCAAGCCGCCCTTGACCTCTTCATGGCGACCTTGGTAAGAATTTCTATCATTATCCATTATGAGGATCGACTCATCGTCGTCGTCGTTATCATCGTCGATCTTTCAAATTAATCAGATCGAAACTATAACATAATCGAGCATAAAAACATAACCTATCAAACCGAAAGATTTCGTTTCGTAAAAGACAGAGGTTTATTTCGACAAAGTACAACAGTTGACAACTGTAATGTACTCGTTTTCGACGTAGCAATATGTCTTACACATTGTAGGCTGCACAGATCGACTAATCAAAGGAAAGCAAGAAAATTGGCAGAGAAACCAACGTTCTAATATATATGGGTTCAAAATTTGTATTATGGGTACGACGAGAGTTTGGGAATATTTTAAAAGATCGTACCAATAATAACGAAAAATGAGAAATGAATGAAGTACAAGGGACACGTATAGCAATACGAATAACATAAAGAGTTCCCACATCTAAGTATACTTATTATATACAAATGCAGCATAAACTAAGAGGATACTATGGATATTAGAAATATCAAATCACTCAATCGACGACGACGAATATGGGTACACCAATTAATCAACTCTATAATTTATTAATCTATATATCGCTAAACATATTTCATGTGTTCTCTTTCGTTCTTTCTTTCTTTCTAACAATATAAACATAACAATCAAACAAATAAACACCGCAATCGGTCTTCACGCACATCCATAGCTATATTTACACACACACACACACACACACACACACAGAGAGAGAGACAGACAGACAGACAGACAGACAGACAGACATACAGACAGACAGACAGACAGACAGAGAGAGACACACACACAGACACACACACACACACACTATACGCAGGTACTTTATCGCAACCATTCTCTATTAATTTTTCCCCCCGCGTGACATACGTAGGTTTAGGTTGGGCTTTAGTGATAAATTTTCCTCTTGATCGTTCTCGCGCGTCACTTTGGGAAAATATCCGTTGTACACAAACGTGTAACTTAACAGCGCGCTCGTATCTCGTGGACTTTGTCGAATGTGCGGTTTCACGTCGATTAATAGTTATAGCCTTTCTCTCCTTCGATTTCACCGGTACGGTCGAAGGTGGATAATGTTAATCGCTTTTGAGAGTCGACGTTGGATGGCGGAGGGCGGTAGAGGATTGGTAAGAGGGTGAAAGAAGGGTAGTGGGTGGCGCTATCGACACGAACATTCATTTCATCGGGAGGCCACAGCCGTTCAACCCCTCGCCACCGGCAATCGCGCTTGTATCGCACCGGACGACTTATCCTCTGCTTTTGTGGCATCGCTTCGATATATATCACTGGCTCGTTTATCGCTGGTCGATAACGCACGCCGACACACACCTGCGCCAATACGAGCGAACACTCCGTCTACTGGCTGCGCGAGGTCGCTTCGCTCTCTCTCTCTCTCTCTCTCTCTCTCTCTCTCTCTCTCTCTCTCTCTCTCTACCTTTATCTCTGGTTCTCTCGTTAGCCCTCTCGCGAATTTTATTTTTTTATCGACGAATCATTCTTGCGTGTTATTATCGAATTTTCGATCAGTACTTTAACATCAATTTCATACCTTAATTAACATAAAGTGAGTTTTAAGATATCGGTCAAATCAAATCGTCAAAAATCAATCCTTGCTTCTCTTTAATATTACAAAAGTAAATATATAAGGAATAGGTGACGATGCAGGTCCACTTATTTTCTTTTTTTCTTTCGTTAATCGGGCTAAAAGAACGGTTAAAATATCCCGCGGATTTTATGTATAGCCAAATACTCGCGTACGTACATACCTGTGTATACGGACAACGTGACCTTATCGTTTGCCCTCGAGAGGTAGTACAACGGATTTCCTAAGCGAAATTCACAAGACATAGAATAGTCGCGAGTATAATGCTCGGCCAAATTTGTTCTTGCTCATTTCGACGTGTCTTTTGTATATTCGCAGTTCTCCTTTACCGAGAGTCGCGTCACCAATTTCATTGCAGGCAAAACTCGACAATTCAACGTTGTTCGTTTTCATTAAGAAGCCGGGTCTCGGCGACCACGCGTAACCGGCTGGCTAGCAGTGTTTAGTATTCAGTCCTGCTCGTTGTTTCGCCAAGTATCAAGGTTCACCCTTCTCTCTTTTCCTCCTTGTGTCTGGGTCAACCGTTGTTTTCTCCTTCCATGTCCCATTCTAGAAACGTCGAGCAACAAAAGTCGCCGATATTTGAAGAAAGTATTCGCCCAATTAACCCTTTCGCTACGGGCGTGTTTTCCGCCGTGGTACTCTCACCGAACGGGCCGCCGCGTTAAAAATGTGCACGGTGCTCGAGTAAGATCATCAGCGGCCGCGTTTACGCTTCGCTCCAACGCGAGTTGGTTTGACGGTGTTTATTGAAAGAAATACTTTTCACAAATTAAAATATTTATAACTTTTATGATGTTACATTCCGGGAAAAGATACTCGTTGTGAAATAACTTTAATTGCTGGTCATATATATATCCAATACGCGGCATCTTATGCAGAGCGTCTAAAGTCGCCTGTCGTATGTCAATAGCATTTTATGAAGAACGACTGTAGTCGCCCGTAGTACGTCAGTAGCATTTTATGCAGAGCGACTATAGTCGCCCGTAGTAGCGAAAGGGTTAATTTATAACATCAACTCTCTGCCTTCGAATTCGTTCTTTTGCCTTGGAAACGGTTAGAATTTTAGTACGAAGAAATGTTTTTTTTTTGGCTGGAGCAGAGCTATTCGTCCCCTTCGCAAAGGAAATACTCCGGGGATGAGAGAAAATGAGAAGGGAAGCAAGGCGTGGGGAGTAAAAAAAAAAAAAAAGAAAGAAAAAAGAAAGAAAAAGAGGGAGAGAAAGCTTTGTGCTCGAGCCCACAACAATGCCGATGGTGCAGGAGCCGCTCTTTCGAGCGATAGTCAAGCTGACTCTCTACAATGGGGTGCACTTTATCGGTCTTTTATCATTCCACTTTCAAAATAACGACACTCACCGTGCACATTGAGTGTCCAAATATTTGATCTCCGCCGGTAAACTTCTCGGCTTCTCGTCCTTTTCTACGTGATTTATTTGTATAAAATAATATACCGTTTATATCATTATAATATCTCGTTCAAAAATAATTAATTTTATTCTCTCTCTCTCTCTCTCTCTCTCTCTCTCTCTCTCTCTCTCTCTCTCACACACACACACACACACACACACACACTTTTATCTTTGTATCCACGGTGAAATTATTTATGTTCGAGACGATAAGAAGAGCAACGACGACGACAACAACGTACCCCTGACGTATCTGTGTGCGTTTTGTTGTTTTACTTTTTTCTTTTTTTTTTTTTTTTCTATCTTATTTTTGCTTTCTTCCTCTTTACTTTAGAGCTTGCACTTAGTTTTGTCGGTGTATTCGTGCCGATCCAAGAAAGCGCTCTCGAGTTCTCAAGGCCGTAAATCCTTTAAGTGTCTCCCTGCTTTTACTAGCCAGCCACGTTGGACCATGGGATACACTCGGCAGATCGAGAACTGGTATATTTGCACGGTGGTTGTGTGTACCATTTTTCTTCGCGTGCGTCTGCTTTCTCCCTGTCGTATTTCCATCCTCCTTTAGTCGGGGATAGTCGACCTCTCAGAAGATTAGACGATACTCATCTTTGCGATGAAGTTCGAAGAGAGCGACGCTAGCGAAATCTCCGCTTACGTCCTCTAGAAAATAATCTTACCGAGATTCGTCGACCGAGACGCGCGTTTCTCCATTTAAATGCGAAACGTGTTTTAATCTCCCTTTGAAAATGTGAAAACTTTGGTAACTTCGAACTGAAATATCATCCTCGACGTATCTTTAAATTTCTGGCGACGATAGGAGGAGTTATTGATGATAGACCGTTTAACGTGTTAAATATCGTACGAAGCTAATTTATTATGCCGACTTCGTTCGACGATATAATACTTTTTAATACTACGGAAATTATCTGCAATAAGAAACGTAGTCTGTTCTCTGTTGTATGAAGATTATTATAACAAAACATTTCTCTTTGAATCACCAGTATCCTTAATCTCACAGATTTTTCCCGATTTTTATTACACATTCAATTTTCAATCCCGTCTATAATGTATAATAATTAGTAAAAGACTTTTATTCCGCATATAGCTCGTGTTCTGAATGAGTATCCGGTAGCGATGGGGGATAGTTTAAGCAAGGTATCATAGCTTCGTTCGTTCTTTTTCTCATTAATTGAAGGAGCGTTGTGAACGCCGGAGGGAATGTATGAGTATATGAGTATGCTGTGTGTGTGTGTGTGTGTGAGAGAGAGAGAGAGAGAGAGGGAGGGAGGGAGCCAGGTAAAATCGGATTTCGCTAAACGATCGCTAAAGCGAAATAGAAAAAGAGTCTCTCGTTGCAGGTCGCCGAATGGCAAAAGTACGTATTCAAGCTTTTTCAAAGGCAAAGCGCGTAAGGAGTAATCGTAAGAAGCGCAGCTTTAGACGTATTTACGTTTTAGTAAGTGGTGTAGTACGGTCTCGTATCATCGACGCACAGGGATTTGCTCGTCGTGTACTACGCCCACCTAGATAGAAGTTACTTTGTAGGAGAGACACAACGATAGTGTTAGTGACAGTGTCAGGCGTGGTGCCGCCGCCGCCGCCGCCACTACCGCCTCAACCCTCCGACTTCTTCCCCCTCCCCCTCCCCCTCCCCCCCCCTACTTCCCCTACTCACCCATCCCCCCACCCCACCCCACCTTCGCCCCTCGAGCTACCACCAAACGCTGCCGTTGCCGCTGGTGGGCACTCTGGGTGCCGTGATTGTAATATAGGTCAACGTTTACACAGCTGCTTTAAGCTGGATTTACTGAAGAGCTTTCGCCGTACCATGCCAACCGGAGCAAACTAGGACGGTAAATATATTTTTTTATTGCAGATTCGTGCTGAGTCCTACGTATATGCGCTTGTACGTATCGTTCTCTCTCTCTCTCTCTCTCTCTCTCTCTCTCTCTCTATCTCTTTCTCTTTCTGAGCTGAGCTTTTCTCTCCCTCTCTCCCTCTCTCTTCTAATTCTCGTCGTTTACCCGTTCGTTTTTTCCCTCCTCTCATTTGATATAAAGATACGTAGCGGATAACTTGGCGCATTTTTCGTTCTATGCTCTCTCTCTCATTTTCTTTTTTTTTTTTTTTTCTTTTTTTCAGTAACACCGACGATTTAACCGTTTTGATTGGTAACTACTACGGCCTTATGTTTTTGCCAGTTTGTCAGTTTGAAGAGTAACTCTTTGAGAATATCCTATCGAGGTATCTTTTCTCGATTGTTTTATAAATCGTATCACTTCGGTTAAAATTTGGTTGGCACTTTTTTTATTGTATTTTTTTTTTTTTTTTTTTACCGTTTGAGCTCTCAGAATTTATTTCCAATGATAGTACCGTTCCGTGCGAAGGATATAACATTTTATAAAAACAGAGTTCAACGATATTTACGGATCAATGTAGCGAACTGCGGAAGGATGGAGGGTTTACGAAAGGTAGAGATCGGATACATGTATGTACGTAAGTTGTCTTTGAAGATACATTATCTTGTAAGAGAAGGAAACGTCGGACACCGGCTCTCGTGTTTCGAATGGACCTTGGCTGAGATGTCTTGTTGTTTTCCAAGGAACAAGACTGTCTTACATTCGTGTTCCTACTGCCAACATTTCGCGCTACGAAGTCATGGAAAGTAAAGTAAAGTAAAACAAATATGTACATATATATATATATATATATATATATATATATATATATATATATATATTCGTGCCAATTTTTCCCGGTATTGTCAAGATCACCGATGTTTTTTTTTTTTTTGCGTATAAGCGAATACTTTGTTCCCTTGCATATTGTAATTGACATTTAAATGCTCTCAGAAATGTGTAATAAGATGTTTTTGAAATGACCTCTGACATCGAATAATTAAATTAAATGTGAAATTTATTTCTATCGAGATCACAGGACTTCTGTAACGATAGACGAGAATTTTGTGAATCCTACTTGACGCATCCTATCTTAACACATCCCACTACCGTATTCAGTTCGATACTATGATGTTCGATTGTGCGTTTGTATTCCGATAATCGAATGGATCATCGTTCCATTCTCTGATTTAAATCCTTTTTATTCGTTAACACTTTCAAACTTTTGTTACAGTCGGTATTTATCGTGAAGTGAATCCCAAGTAAATAGAATTTTTCGAGCGCGTACGCGATCGCAAGTGAGTTTCCAGCTCGTACGCGTGGTATTTGGATTCCTCTGTTGTCGTTTTCCAATTGTAATAGTTAATTGGATGACATGTGCCTTCGGATTGTTTTTGAAGTAAAATTGCACCTAACCCTTTGTGCACACGCGTCGCTATAAAGTTCTGTTTCCGCCTTGGAGTCGTAAAAACGAAGGAGCGGTTTCTTTCCTAACAATTTTTTCGATCGTTCAAAGACTCGTTTCTTCGGATTACTCTCTTTCGATAGACTCATAAGTGGTCGTGCGATAATCGCAAAATTCCTAACAATCCTACAATAATGACTTATTAGTCCTATGAAACTTTCTACATCCCCATACGTTATTCGGCTCGAGGAAAGTTTCAATACTCTTCAATCTTTTGTCTTGTCTGTTGTATTCCGTCTCCAATTATTTTGTATCCGAGGTATTCGATTTACTCCTTTAAGAAATAATATTTCTTTAAATATATCGTAAATCTCACGGCCCTGAACGCTACGAATATCTCTAATATGCGGTTGATATTTTCATCTATCGTCACAGTGAGTATGACAATATCGTTAATGTACGCCATAGGTATAATATATCACGTCGTATCCAGGATGACATTGACTAAATGCTGGAAAAGAGCGGACGCATAACAGAGACCGAACAGCATTCATTTGAAACGATATAGTGACCGTCGGGCGTGACGAATACCGTTTTGTCCCTGGAGTTAGACTCGAACTCGATCTAATAATAGTCACTAAATAAGTCTAGGCTTATATACTGTTTTAAGTTACACAGCCTTATCGAGTTGTCTGCCATTGACGATGGCTTTATCGATCATTGGGTAATTTACACACATTTTTATCCTTCTCTTCCTTTTCCGAACGAGCAGAAACGGGTTATCGAACGATGAGTTGCAATCCTTAACCATATCCGATGTCTTCAAGTCGACAATTATATTCTTCGACTGCTGTCGCTCATAGTACGTCAACTGGTTGAGTCTGTAAAATATCGGTTTATCGTTTAAGAATTCTATTCGCGCGATAGACTTACTCATACGTCCTAGTTGCCAGATGTTATTATACGCCACAAGATCTCGATTGTCGTGAAGCGCCTTTAGGAGCCTTAGTTTTTCTCCTACCCTTAAGGTCCGTGTCCATTATCGGTTCCGTATTTACTTCACTTATAGTCGATCCCTCCTCGCAGTCATCCGCCCTGGTGATCACATCGCTTAGGTTGATGACCCAGTTGATAACAGTTGGTGACCTATGACATTCAGAATAGGTAGAACGGTCCGTCCTCCCTCGTTAATGTCTACGATACAGAGGGGTAAGGTCGGTCCCTTTCGCCCTTAGTCCGTCTTCCATGGTTTGCTGCGTCCACGGTGGTTGTAATGTGTCCTAGGTAATGGTCTGGTATTACGTGATGTGTCGTGAAGCGGAGTGTGGACCGCATTGATGTAGTGGGTGGGGTAAACGGGTTCTTGCCCGGCACGGTCGTGATTCTTAAGCCGGCAGCTCTGCTCTAACATCTACAACATCGGGGTACTTGGGGTATACGGATGTCCCACTAATAGGGAAACGGTCTGGCTACCGTTAGGAACCACCGTGAATTTGATTCGATCTCGTCGTCGATATTAATTTCCGCCCTTAGTATTCCGATAAGTTTTACCCGATCTTTAGTATACCCTATCAATGTACTCCGTGCGTTTTCGTGATATATAAATCCCAATTTGCGAGCTACGACTTATCGCAATGTCACTACACTACTACTTCACAAATCCAGATATATTATTTATTTTGGCAGTCTTAAAATATTTTTAATGTGTATCCCTCCCCCTACTACACGCATCACTCTTCTATCATTGTCGTGCGAGTTGACGGGCCTTTCAGAATCTCTCTGATTCGTCGAGGTTGTTTTTGGGATGGGCGTACGTGCGAGAGATGCCCCTCCTTCCATATTGAATTTCCTCTCGAGACGGAATGAAGACGGACCGTATGGTCTGTTTGTTCACAGGCGTAACATCTTAAACATTGCTGATTCGTGACGCCCGATGTGTCAGATTTCGTGTTTATCTTAGCTGGTAGAAAATTCCCGACTAGAAAATAGGTTCGAGGTATACGGAACGTATTAAATCAAGAATCGAAAAGCGAAATCTGTTTTTACCGTCTTTATTTAATTATTAATATAATGATTTATTAAATTACTGTCTTTATTCTTAAACGTGAAAAATTATTTGACAAAATTTATCTTTAAAGTATATTAAAAAGTACGATCAATATATAATCAGTCATTTTTGTATATCTTGAAAATAGATACGTTAAGATTAATTTAACATTATGATCAACGATCCAATCTTTACGCTTAAAGAGATCCATGCAGGCATGTGTCTTTGGACACATATTATACTTATTTATTCACACGACTTCTTCTCCAGGGCAGCCGCAAGGCCCCTACCATCGATCAATTCGTTCCTCCTCCCCGCCACCAATCATCACTTTATGCTTCTTAACAAAAACGATGTAGTTGACGAGATACGGCGGTATTAAATAGATTTCAAATTGTTTTTAGAAATCGTTTTCTCCCATCTTAACGGTGCAAACGTATAGGAACAAGAACCAAACGTGTCCCGTGAGCCAGCGATTACCTACTTTATGACTGCGTATATATTAACTGAACCGGATACTAAAATATACATGTTTGCAGATGACACAGTCATATTATCTAAACACAAAACCATTGAAACAGCAACAACGAACCAACAAAATCAACTAAGTGAAATAGAAAGCTGGACGGAAGCCAATAAAATTAAAATTAACTCAAAGCGCGCATACATTACCTTTATACGCAATAAAAATCCATCTTATAAAATCTACTTTCAAAATTTGAGAATCCCGTTAAGTTGAGTATATTGGACTTTGTTTACGTAGCAAATTAAATTAGAAGAAATACATGCAAGGAAAAAAAAAATCAAATAAATAAGAACGACTAGGAAATAAATGTATTGACTCATAGTGAAAAAAAAAAAAAACTTTGAATTAGACGTAAGTAACGAACTTCTAATTTATATGATCATAATAAAACCTATCCGGACACAAAGAACAAGAATTTAGGGTACAAGTACCAACACCGTTAGATATACAGGTTATTCGTCTTTTATAATTATCATCATTTAAACTTTTCCTTCTCTAATCTTATGAGAATTATGCATACGAGTATTATGACAATTATTACCTCTATTTTCTATTAGAGTACGTTGTTTCTTAGTTGAAATGTTCAATTTGTCTATTACATTGGTTTTCTCATTATTTATATATATTTGCAAAATTTCTAGTATCTCGCGATTATTATCTATTGTTTCTATTGAGTTAATTGAGATGTTTCTGCCTTTTATACGTACTCTATTATTGTATTTGAAAAAATCATTTCTGTAGTATCACTTACAGTATCAAAGATTTGGGTTGAAATAATAAAAAGAAAATAATACAAAATAACTCTTTTTGTTAACAAACGAAGTAAGATTTTATTCTAATAACTCTCGACGTTACTTCTTTCAAATTCAACGACCCTCTTCACATTACTCGTTCTATTTCTCATACACACTGCTCTCTCGACTTTTTAATAAACTCATACATCTTTTTCTTTCGCCTGAAGCTTTGTCTCGAGCACTATTTCCGTTCTAACTCCACATGTATTCTTACATACAATTACTTTTCACAAGCATTCGATAGCAGCTGCTCACTTGTCAGATCATGCATCAAACATTCATATCCCTTTCGATCAATCTCTCTCTCTCTCTCTCTCTCTCTCTCTCTCTCTCTCTCTCTCTCTCTCTCTCTCTCTCTCTCTCTCTCAAACAAACAAACAAAACAAATTCGGGCATAGTAGCGCGCTATTCGCATCGAAAGACGCAATTCAACAACATTATTAACGTGCCGCCACAATCCATCAAATACTCGACAATTCTGCGATGATAGTCATCGCGACTATCAACATCAGGCACACTATTCGCCTTTGGATTCGGTTTCACTATTGCTTCCAGAATCGTTGCTCGGATTTTCCATCCAAAATTTCAGTTATATTATCGGCAGTGGTGAATGTATTTATCGAGCCGCCATTCGTTGATTCAATCATTATTTGTATAAGATATCGATTATTATGTAAAGCTTTCGTTACAACGTATGACTTATTCGTTAATATTAGACCAGGATTTAATTGCGTGAGCTTCATTGTTATTAAATCATTTTTACGATATATAGAGTAACATTATTTTGCCGTTTGTTAAAATTTTGTTAGGCATTCACGCAACATTTTCGCAATATTCTCGGGCTCTTGCTTTCGTAACTCGTCTTGGCTATTTTGAAAATCTTCAGTCCGGTTTCTATTCTAACAACTCGCGAATTTATGGGTCACCACGAATATGGGTACCAAACAATAAATTAAACGACATTGTACCAATATTTTTGTATAATGTACAATCAATAATACCATTTGTATATAATATTATTTATCAATATTATATTAATATTATATAAATAATGTACCATTAATATCAATATCCTTTAAGAATATCAATATAAATATATTGTTAAGATATAAATTATATCTAAAATGGTGATATTGCTAGTACGTATTTTGATATAATACTAGAAACAAATTGATGACATAATAACGGGTATTCTCGTACTTCGATTTCTATAATGGTACAATCAGAAAATAATAATACAATATCGGTACTTTTTATTTCGTTAGAAGAACAATTTAAACATTACTAGGTTAAATCTAAAAATCCCGAAGCTTTCTTCTCGTTTAGGATCCACCAGAAACGGAATAAGCACTCGATTAACGGACTCAACTTGGCCGTTCGTTCTTGGCACTCTAGTCGTAGTTAAAATACATTTTATTCTTTCGTCCGTACGATAGTCAGTGAACTCCTTGGATAGTAAAATTTGTGTCTACGTTTGAAAGTTACATGGATTACCAAAGATATCTCATTGTTTTTTTCTTTTACATCTGTTTATCATTTTCGAAGTATTCGTAGTTTTCGTCGGGTAAAGTTATCACAAATTTGATGAACAATAATCATCCAACAATAATTGGAATATGTTCATAATTTTTTTCTCGTCGAGAGATTAGGGTCTCAGGTAGTAGTCAGTATGAAAGATATCTAACGGCATCTCGTCTTTTTCTATTGCATTCAAACAACCTTCTTGTTTGCCTTGTTTCCCCTCCGCAAGAATGCAAGCTACATACAATTCTTGATAATTTTGTCGATACGGTGTCTTGCGCTCGGTATCCGATATTTCTTTAAGAGCAGCGCCTCGGTTTTCACGATGGAAAAATGACCTCTTTATTGTTTCTCCGCCTAATAATCTGACGATAGCATCGATCGATTGGAACGACAAGAGACGATCACCATTATGTTCTTTAAAAAGAAGACCGTTCATCATCGCATAACCATTAATTTTCTTGTAGCAATTTTTTTTGTTTCTTTTCTTTTCTTTTCTTTTCTTTTTTTTTTTTTTTCTTTCTTTTAGTAAGATATAAAAAAAATATTTTAATATCTTTGCCCTCTTGTTGCGTTTTTCTAAACTTAGGAGTTATAATGTTCATTTCCGTCGATAAACATAAATACTGCATATGTCAATAAACATACAAAAGCTATTTGCGACTGAACGCGTTGACGCGAGTCACAGCTCTACTCGGTCGGTGTTCAATAATGTAATTGTATTCTTCTACAAGCAAAGCCAAACGAGCTCTGCGTACACATAGGTCTTTCATATTCATGTAAAAGCACGGCAGTCTGTTATGATCTTGAATGAAATTCCTAATAGGTAAACGCGGAGCTTAATCAAAGCTTTGATTATGGCAAGCAGCTTTAACTCTTAACTGTCGTAACGTTGTTCTGCCGGAGTAGTTTTATCGTTAGAATAATATGTCGGGTTTTTTTGCGCCATCTTTTTCGCACTTCTATTATATAAGGTCGTCGTCCCGTTATCCATTAGCCGTATGTAATTTAGTCTCTGCGTCTATTCCATATAAATGCAACATTGATTTGTCACATAGCATTTCTTTTAACCGGACAAACGCTTCTCTTTATTTTTCCATAAATTGACAATTTATATTACCCTTTTAATAAATTCGTCAACGCATCAACGTAATAATTGAATATTTGGGCACAAATTTTCGGAAATAATCAATCGGTCCCCCCCAAAAAAAACCTGTCTTATCGTCAGTAGATTCTGAAAAATTTTATGCGCAGAGGGACTACTACAGGACTAAGAAATCCTACATAATTCTACAAAAAAAAAAAAAAAACTACGCTTTCCCTAAATTTATCATTAATTCGACTTCTTTAACGTCCTTTAAAACGATTTGAACGATTCTTTAGTCCAGTGTCGACGTCTTCAGCAGGCGATATTAAATCGTGTATATATATTAATAATACCATTCGTATTATTTTTGTCGCGTGTTAAATCTTGAAAAAAAAAAACGCATTTATAAATCGTTGAAAGATTAACGGCGAGTTACATAAGCCAGAAGGAACTTTTAGGAATTCGAAATGACCGTCAGATACTATAAAAACTGTATACTTTCGACTATTCTCTTTTATCGGAACGTGAAAAACGCGCTTTTCAAATCCAATGTACTAAAAATTCTCGCGCTCTGTAATAAATCTAGTAAATCCAGTATTTTCAAAAGCGTATGTCGGCCGCGTATAATTTTCTTATTCACTTTTCTATAATCCATGTACAGATGGCCTATACTTTCGTTTTCCTTAATACCTATTTTTTTCCACTCGTTTACCTGACCATTTACCTTTTCCTTCTTAAAATGAGACAGTCGCCTTGCTCTTCGATGTATTGGCTCTATGCCCTTTAGCTAACTCGGATGATAGTTTACGATTAGGTTTTCAATGGCTACGCGATGCGTGATTGTCAGTCTTTTTTTTCTTCATTCCTTCATACTCAAAGTCTATCTGCAATATGTCGAATATACTGTTATCATTTACTTGTCCCTGCAATTAACTGATAAGGATATTATCACCTCTTACATTCATTTCGACGATATTTATGAAATCGATACCGGTTAGAAACTTGTGATTTAAGAAGACTATCAAAAGGTATCACTCGAATAAGTATAAGAAACGAATTGAGCCACATAACCACTATAGTCCATTCAACCAGATGAAGTTAGGAGACTTGAACAAATACACGTAATGGGAACGTAATCGGGTTAGGAGTGTATTCATATACTTCAGATAATGTAACTGTTTTCAGGCGAGAAATCGAAGCAAGCATTAACAATGACCTATGCGAATTCGCTCCTGAATTCAACAATCGATTGTCGTTCGCCGGTCAATAATTGGAACCTCATGCATTTTTTACGCGCTTAGTACGAGACTGTTTTGTTTACATCTCCTGACTCGTCTCGTTGAATGGAATATAGATCGATTAATTTCACCTAGCGTTACATTCTCATTCGGTCCTGTTGTTGTTGTATAGATTTACGTAAGAGCAGGGCCCGCGCCGAAGGGCATACGTGCGTGTGATAGGCAAACAATACGAACGATAGGATGTTCGTTGTTTTCTTTTTAGTTGTTTCGCATTGTTGTAAACCGAATGTACTACTGGTCTTATATATGGTAGAGCGTAAGACATTGTAGAGAAAATATTTAAAAAATAATAAACATTTTCAAATCCTATTTTTTCTTCTTCTTTTACCTTACGTATACAATAAATTGGTGACGTGGATGGGATCGAAGTACCAAGGTAAAGTGCAAAGTTAAAAAAAGGTACATTACATAAACATACAACGTGTATTCGTGAATGCGAGGCAAAGAAAGGAATAAAAAAATTTCTTACAGTACATTCACAAATACTAAGTGCAGCGGAAATAATGGCAAGGGTAATGTTACGAGATACATATATTCGGCGTCGAAACTTTCGATCTGGTTAGTTATGAATTGCATGAGATGGCTCTAATGTTTTGAAGGTACGGTAGCAGTTTTTCAGATACCAGAGGACGAATAGGAAAAGGTCCTCCATTATTATAAAGGTTATTTAGTACATTTAATTAATATCCTTCGATATGATTCGCGACAGATTGGCTTCGATCGATTTATAAAAGGAAACGTATGCGGATTTTATGTTTAATTTAAAGGATTTTTACCTACGTAATACATCGTTATAAATTGCGAAAAATTAACTACGTTATATTCCATCTACGGTAATAAATAAGTTTAGTATTCGTTGTGCCATTAAATAAGCTAAGTATTTATCGTAATTTTGTCGATTACTTAAAAACAACTTTGAGAAATCGATTTGTGCTTGGATTGGCGAGCAAGCGAGCTCAGGTACACGTTCGTTAGAAATATTGTATATATGATTAGACGAATAGATTGTACGGATCAAATGACAAACGAATGGAGAAAAAGACGATAGTCTAACGTCGAGTTATCTGAGAAAGTAAATGCAACGAAGACGAATTTTACAATCGATATCTATATTATCTATAAGATCTTATCAACAAACACACGAACACCTAGTAATATAATTTCTTTCACATTCGAAGCAAACCATTTGGCAACGGTTTATACTTCGATCGAATACGATAAAAAAAATTGTGGTATAGTGGTGGTGGGTTTTGCAAGTTTGCTGAAGTTAAGATCAAACATAAAATAGAATAGAAATCTTCCTGATCAAGCATATAAAACGGAGAGAAAACCTTACGAGGTTACCATCACTATAAAAGATACACTCATAAAATTCGAAATTGACGGTGGAACTGCGGTAACGATTATGAACGAAATATTGTTCCCTCGTAAAGTTTTTAAAATACACTACGCTTGAGATACAAACATTTTCTAAGATGTATTAGATATTATCAAATTGTAGAGCGTGCAAGTCAAGGTAGAAAGATATTACGGAGAAACTAAATATTTATTTATTTTAAATATCGGTAGGAATACGTTGTTAAGCCGAGAATGGATTCAACAATTGAATATTCCATTAGAGGAAATCATCGCCCATGCAACTACGATATCTAATAACGAATTAGGTATAATTTTGGAGAAATACAGGAAGGAACTTAATCGGAATAATTCAAATATCCACGAAGTACAAACGCGACTGACATTATAGGAGAATGCAAAATTCGTTTTATTTATTTATTTATTTATTTTTTTTTTAATTCGTACATGACCGTTTCGATTATTACCAATAATAGAGAAATAAATTCATGATTTAGGAAAGGACGAGACATTCGAGAAGGTTAATACATTAATACATCTGAATGCGTTTTGATATATAAAAGATCAGTGGTCGACAATTTCTGACAATTGACGAACTGTCATATAAAGATTTAGGCTTAGACTACGAAACCCCAGAAAATGTATCAGCGTGAACGAAACAAATAAATCTCTCAAAAGTCTCTAAAGATACATGCAAAACCGTAGACTACCATAACGTTACAGCGTATTCTATGAGCATTCAAATATTTTCATTAAGGAAGGGAATTTTATGTAGATTTATCTGAGAGCAGAGCTCGTATGCCACGGGGCATACATTCATACGATAAGCAAACAATACGAAGTATAGGATGTCCGTTATTTCTTTTAGTTCACGTAATTCTGCATTAACCAGCGAACGTACCAGGTTTTGTATAGCAGAGCATAAAATATCACAGATATATACATTTCCAAGCCCTAGTTTTTATTTTAACCTTACCTACGCAAAACGCATCTCTTTAGATTCTTACGTTGTTTCTAATTTGATATATTAATCGGCATCGATATTAAACAAATGTCACTAGATGTCTTTACGAGAGTGCAACGATTTTGTTAACTCCACTCGCAACTTCTTTATTAAAATATATCTCGTTTTTATTCCGTCAACCAACAACTCGTAACACGATTTCCCAAAATCATTTTCCCGTTGGCATAATCGTGGTATGTCTCATCTTTTTTCATACTTTTTTTTTTTTTTTTTGAATTGTCTGTAGTATCATCTTACTTGGACCGTTAGTGGAACATGTTACTTAGATCGAACAACGGCATCTCCATATATTATATAATTCGATACTTTTGGAATCTGTTCGTCATTCAGATGATACCTTCTTGTCAACAGTTGTAGCTCTTTCTGTCAAATATCAAAAGTCACCCGTCACACCCGTTAAACTCACTTAACGGTTGAATAATGTTCGTACATTTATTTTCGCCTGTTATCGTGGACTCTTCTCGAATCGACATGTTAGCTCAACACGCGAGCGTACAAATGTTGTTCGTTCCTTTTTTTCAACAATTCAAGCTCACGTCAAACGAGCATCAATTCATATTCGGCCAATTCTTTTTCACTACGACATATTTTTAACCCTTATTGGCTGCAGCTTGTTTTCAAATATAGAAAGCGCTTACCTCGATCATTCCAATATTCGCGATTTCAGGGTTTATGGCATCCGTAGTAAGTTCTTGGATTCATAAACCGAATGGAGATCTGCCTTTGTTTAAACGGATGGTTAGTTCGCTTCTAACTCAAGCACCGTTTATTAATTTGGATTTTGTTGAACTCATCTTTTCTCAATAAGTCATCGCTATTACTTAGAAGCCTCTGCGACAGTTTTTCCTTCTCGAACTTTCCGCCCAATGTATCTGGTTTGATACCGGCTGAGTTACTAAAATCTGTAGGATCCTATGATATCGAAGTTTCGGATTGAGAAGTATAATAAAAGAAATAACTCTCTATATTTGTTAACATTGTAAAGTTTTATTCTGATAGCTTTCGAATTTATTGCTCTTAAACGTTACTCGTTCTATTTCTTATACAATCTGCTTTATTATTTTTTTTTTGACTTCTCGATACACTCTGATCTTAATTACTCATCGTTCATCCCTTATTTCGTATAACGCTTTATCTTTGGGCTTTATCTTATTATTTATCTCATCATTTCCGTTTCAATTTCGCATGTAATCTTATATTAATCGCTTTTCATAGATACTCGATAGCAGCTCATTCAGATTATGTATGAAATATTCACGCCGCTTTCGACCAATCTCTCTCTCTCTCTCTCTCTCTCTCTCTCTCTCTCTCTCTCTCACACGCGCGCGCGCACAAACACACACACAAAACACACTCATAACCAAAGTAATACATCACCATGCAGAAAAACGAAATTCAACAATACTTTGTTAGCGTGGCACACCAACGGTATACTGTATCTCCTATAATAAATATATCTGTGATTAATTAACTGTAGTCAGAGACTACACGAATGAGCACATGAATAGGAATTTCCATCGACTGTTAATTCTAGGCGAAATTCTCCGAGTGTCACGTTCTTATTCAAGCCAACGCCACGACATACCGTTTCTTCAGGCATTGAAGTTAGAGATGCTAATTTAATATATTGATCTGCGTGCATCAAATATATATACATATATATATATATATATATATACATATATATATATATATATATATACCTTAATTATATATATAATTATATATATATATATATATTATATATACCTTATATATATATATATATATATATATATATATCTTATATATATATATATATATATATATATATATATATATTATATATACCTTATATATATATAAATATATCTTATATATATATATATATATATATATATATATATATATATATATACCTTATATATATACCTTACAGTATCTACAAACGATAATTATAAACTCTTCAATATATTACATTACGTGTGTTATCCGAACTGCAACATAGGTATTACGAACATTTTACCGCAATGTGACCTCTTTCTCTGCAGTGAAAACATTTCGGGCCATCATTTTTGGTTGGACAGTCCTTGCCCACATGGCCCTGTAGTTCGCAGTACTAACAAATCTTCTTTTTTACTGTACGTTGGTTCTTGCGTTCGTAACGTACTCTCCGATTTCGCTTCTATCTGTTTTCGGTCGAAAAATAGAATTCCCCTTAAACTCGTTGGTTCTATACTCCTCATGGTCTTTCTCTTTCACAAATTGATTTTCCCGTACGCTGTCAGTAAATCCGTCTCTTCGTCGTAAGTTCACTCACGCAGTCTTGATATCTCAGGATCGGGCTTAGGATTATTTTTTCATGAATGTAATGCGAAATGACCTCTTCTTCAATTACGTTCCTTGAACTTTCTATCCTCAATACTACTAGGTCTATGATGGAACTATGCTCTTTATAGTTCCAAAAGTCCTTCACCGATATTACCAGGAATTCTGGTTTACTATGAAACACCACTCTAATGCCTTTCCTCTCAGTCTCATTCCAGCTATAGTATTTTCGAGAGTTCATTGTTCAATATATACGTATGTACGTTTGGGCAATTATAGTTGTTTTGTCCATGTCTCACAATTGCCTGTCACTCCGTCGTAAGTGGTCAGTAACTCAACTATCTACGTTATATTGATTCTTAGATGAACGACATTAAATTGCTCTCTGACATGCTATTAAGAAAATAGCAAAAAATAAAAAAAAGAAAATAAAAACCTTTATTAATACACGAAAATGAAAATTGCACTTAACATTAAATTATCTCAAATCTCAATTACTCTTTCAATATCTTCTCTTTCGTTCTCTCGAAATTTATTGACCATCTTTTAATAATTCTCTTTACGCTTTTCATTCTTCCTTACGTTTTCGTTTATCAATCGATAAGCCATATACCTCGTTCACATCTCTGATCTATGCCACCGTATACATTCTATTTCGCAATTTGATTATTCTTTTAATCACTTACTTCCCCTCACCTATGCACGTCATTCAATAAGAAACATTTTTATTTTAATCACATCGAGACTACCCTAACGCTCATTCTTTTCATTCGATTCTACGAATTGTGCAGAAGCTTTCTTATCTTTCACAAGACACACTTATTCGTGATCCTTTTCATTTATTTTTCATAAACAAAGTGCGATTGTATCATTTTATGCGTTAAATGATCTCTAATATCTTGTACGTGGATGTTAATTCCTTAAATATATACAGTACGTATTTACATACGTTAATATGTCGATATACATGTATATTCGTTCTATTGTAGCTAATGATATAAAATACTTATCGAAATCTACAATTTCGTGAAACGAACCTGGATCGAGGGATTCTTACTCCATAATTAATTTTGCCACGATTGCATTGCGAACGATGTCGGGGATGTAGTACGAACGCGTAATTATATTTAGAAAGCCATCTCTAAACGAGTTATTTGTTCTACAGAAAACTAATAACATTATTCTCTCGCGCTTTCAAAGAGGTAACACGAAAGAGGAGGGGAGGATTTTATCGATAATTCCAGTATAAAATGGATGGATGAAAGTCGTGTCTATGTATGTAGATGGATATACATACATGTATATATTTTTACGGGACTTAATATATCGTGATAAGAATTCACAAAGAGCGAGCGCGAGAGAGAGAGAGAGAGAGAGAGAGAGAGAGAGAGAGAAAGAGAGAGAGAGAGAGAGAGTAGGAGGAGGAGGAAAAGGTTGCGTTTCTAAAACAAAACGGGATAGGGGATCATACAGCAGCATCAAAATTTCATTCTCTTCCCTAATGTAGATACGACCAAGTTCTGAGAAGGATGAAAGAATAGGCGGGGAACATCTCTACCAGCTTTTCTACTCAGTCTCCGTGCTTTCTACGACTTTCCTTTAGGTTGGATAGAAGAAGTGGTGTGGGATAGAAGGAGGATCTTCTTCTCTTTCGGAACGCATTGCGCGAGATCCTAACTAGCAAAGTTTCCCAGGAGATATACAAGAATACGAACGAGAGTAAAGGGTGGGAAAAGACGGAGCAGTTGACAACTTTTTAATCTCCTCGGGAGCTCGTTGTTTCAACAAGGTGAATGAAGCTCGTAGTATAGTTCGCCGAGTGAATTACGTTTGGAATCGTTGGCTTCGATTTCACTCTCTCTCTCTCTCTCTCTCTCTCTCTCTCTCTCTCTCTCTCTCTCTCTCTCTCTCTCTTTCTCTCTCTTTTTTTTTAAAGTTTAGTCAATATTATATTCCTTTATTATTATTATTATTTTTTTTTTTATCAAATATAAACGTAATATTTACTATCGAGAATATAAAACGTTTTAAAGAATATTTTTCTCCGTTATTCGGTGAACGATCGATGATGAAAATGATATAAGAAATACGATGGTGTTTTTACTCTCTCTTTCTCTCTCTCTTTTTCTGTGTCCATCATTGTATCATATGTATGTATCTTCGTTAGTAGATATATACACGTAATTCTCCATCACGATAAAACTCATCGTCCTGATTTTCCAGCATCGCCAGACAACGAACAAAACTAGAGCGATTCTCTTTTAGCTTCGTAGCCGTTGTAACTACCACTACCATTTCGAAACAACATCGTCGTCGTCGTCGTCGTCGTCGTCGTCGTCGTCGTCGTCGTCGTCGTTGTTGTAGTCGTCGTGTTTCCACCTGTAGGGAATACGTCGGAAGAATGAAATGTAGAAACGCACGGAACGTCGTCGAGAAACATCGTCATATTCTCGTTAGCGCAAGCTACCGTGAGATTTCCAAAGAGAAGCGAGCGGAATTGGATGCAAAGTCGGGCGGCATAGGGAAGAGCAGCAACTACAGAGAGAGAGTGAGAGAGAGAGAGAGAGAGAGAGAGTGAGAGAGAGAGATTGAAAGAGTGGAATGGGGCTGTACCACTGTAGAAGTGCGCGAGAAGCGTTTCGTCGACTTTCATATTTCCTCTTTTACTAGCTCAACCAAAGACGTGTAGCCGAGACGTCGTATCTCACCATTTGCTTGCGAGTAACTTTGCAAACGCGTATGTGAGTCGCCGAAATTCTTTCTTTCGTTGTCTCCCCTCTCTTTTCTCTCCTTCTCTAGCTTCTTCAAATCGAAAATCTTCGACGCGTTGCAACATAAAACCTCGGTGCTTTCGCACATCATGTATGTACGATGCCATTACGTATACGTCATAGAATTTTTACGAACGGACGAACATCTCGACAAAATGATCTTTTTTGTTCGGCGATAGTGGGAGATAATGAATGCGTCGTCATATCGATCTTTGTTGAAATGGGATAGTTGAAACTAGGGAATAATTAAGAAACCACTTTCGCGACTTTCTTTCGGCTTTATCGGATAGGACGCGTATATGAGTCTACATGGGGGTATACGTAGCCGTGTATATATATACGGTCTATGCATCGATTTAGGCTTAAATATATACTATATCGTTGGCAGTGATAATGTACGATAAAGCCAACAATTACGAGGGCGTATAAACGATGAACGTGAACACGACGGAGATACATACGTGTGCGTTTGGTTCTTCGTATTCGCTAGCGCGTGCTCGCCACGAATCCCCGGTCAGACACGATTTACATACCAATTAAAGCGTTCCCTGCCTACCCCCGAGGCTTGAACGCCGTAATAAAATCTACGGAGCACCGAGTGAGCACATAATAAGTCATTTGCATAAGCCACTCCAACTCAGGCTTAATATTCGCCGGAATCTCATCGAACGAACAAACCTTTTCCTTATCCTCCCATATTCCGTTCCCTGTGTTTACCTTCGAGAATGCGTTCCCCTTATAGCATCGATACTCCTTTTAATTTTCTGATCGATAAACGAGAGATTGTCATGACTCCAAAATCACGGGACGTATGCATGACAAAAATGATGTCTTTCTAAGCGCGATTCGACTGCTAAAGGATGGCAGCCTTGGGAAATAAACGGCGCTTATACACCGAGAAAATTTATGGTAAACACGTCTACGTTCTTCAATGGGGGTTGAGGGGGGAGAGGGGGATGGCGTATTAAGGTACGTTTAAAATTTGTTCATCGTACTTCGTCTTCCTACGCGGAATAATTTTCCCCGCTGTTTTATGAACGTGATGATACGTAAATGAAAGTAATCAGAATTGCGTTTTATTTTGATTTCCGTTCGACTATGTAAACAACGAAATCTTTCTTTGTGCATTTTCTCTTTGGTTTCGCAGCTGTGGCTATCCTCATGGATGTTATGCAAACGAAACTGAGTATTCCTGTTCGTAGATTTTCCGAGGAACGATTTACGGGTGGTAATAGCATGCGAGAGGATCTCCCAAGGCTCGTTCATGTATCATTCATGGGACGGCATCGGTAGGTTGGTTACCTGCTTCGGCAAAACGTAAAGTCGCACGTTTTAACGTTTCTTCGGTAGTCGACCATTTCTCGATCATTTCTATGGTAGACTTAAAAAACATATGCGTCGCCTTGACCGTGTCTCGTTCGATACGAACTTTCATTTCGATAATTAAAAGTCACCAAGAGACATTCCTCGATCAAACTTAGAACAACGGCCGTTAGAGAAGGACAATAAAATAGTCACTAAATCGGATCTCGATTGTGAGCTTCCGAGGTCTGGAATAGGTTCGGGACACTTTCAAAGTTACTTTTAGAATCGCTCTAACCTCTCTAATTTACGGTGGTGCACCGCCTCGAGGGGAATTAAATATGTCCCGAAGACCGAAATCCGTTTCTGAGGAGAGCGGTGGGTACACACGGCGGTAACTTTCCGATAAGCCGATGGCTGCTTTAACTTTTCTTTGACCGAAAGATTGAATTTCGTTTTACCCTCTCTCGATTTATCTCATCCTTTTCTCGCTCTTTTTCGTTTTCCCTTTTCCGAATTTAACCAAGTCCCTCGAAAGTTTCACTGAAAGGTATACCGGCCATTGTTATACCGGTACTCAGTGAAATTTTCTCGAAAATCGTGCTAGACGGTGAACTCGTGTCATTCAACAAGGAACGGGAACGAGCAAAGGAATAAGATAAAGAAAAAAAAAAAAAAAAAGGAACAAAAGCCGTGGCATAGAAAACGAATGGCCAGTCGAAGAAACTATTTATGTGTATCTCCTGTATCTTATCTTGCAAACAATCTCTTCCTGTTTTGTTCACTCGTCCCTTATTTTTACATACTATTGACGCAATTTTCTGATTTATCTCTAAACTCGCGCGTCGTACGCTTGCTTTGCAGATCTTTGCGACTTTGATTTTTCACTCTTGATTTCCCTGCTTCTCTTCGACTGATCGATCCGTTTTAGTGTTTACAATGTATTGCTACGCCGTGTGACGAATACGTTACAATTGTCAACTTTTGTACTTCGTTGAAATAAACTATTCCTTTTTACCAAATGACGATCCTTGATTGTTTTTTTTTTAAAGTATTACTCTAAATCAACTACTTCATCTTGGGGGATTGAGTTGAATCGAGCATTACGCATGAAAACTCTAATGCCGTAAGTGGAATCGGGTTTGTGAAAAGCAACAAAATTAATATTTCATTCCTATTCGTACTCGTCGAGCTAGCGTTTGTCTACGAAGACTGTGGGTGTTTTCATCGAGAAAACAAAAAGAAACAAAATACAAAGGACCACACGAAAAGAATGATGATACCGATTACGCTGTAAGTAAATGACCATTGACATTAATCGTACCCTTTGTGAACTTTTCGACAACGATAACACCCCTATAGAATCTGTAAACTTCGCTTATAAAGGGAAATTCTATACTGTCTAAAATCATAAATAATACAATAAGTATAGAAAAATTGATTATGGACTTGCAAAAAATGAAAAAAGTCATTTTAATACTCGCGACCGAAGTAACTTCGACTTTGAAAGGATACAAACTTTTAGAGAAGAAGGACGACGTTTCCGCAATGACCGAAGATAGAAATATAATCGATAGAACGAAGCGTGAAAATGAAGATAGGAGGCGATTAGTAAGAACCATTGATGATAAATTTCAAGTAAGAAGAAAGAATTTTAAGATTTTTGCGAAGTGAAGTTAAACATTTATCGGATTTTCATGAGTGGTCAAGATCATTTATATCACGAATGGAAAGAAGTGCGACAAGAATATCTCAAAAACATCATACTCGGCTTGCGGAACTAATAAGATCGCATAAAATTCATCCTAATCAAAAAGCCTACTTAATGGATGGATTACGCATACGGAATAACTAATTAACGTATTACGTACACGATTCGAAGGATATAAGACTTTAATCGCGACACGGAGAAAAAGAAGCTTTTGTTAAAAAAAAAAAAAAAAAAAAAAAAAAAAACCGCACGAAACCATCTTAGATGATAATAAACGGTTTCTTAACTGCCGACAAGTTGCCGTCGATTGCGCTATTTCGTGTTAGTAATAAATCTAATTTAACGACCGATAGTAAGTGTTTATTCGATCATGGACAAAAAAGACAGGACTAAATTTATAGCTAGGCGGATTAGATGACGATTACTGATAATCGGCCAGCTAGCGATACTAAAAGAAGCTCAAGGTTTGGCGCTTAAGGAAAAACGTACCGTCTATGGCGTACAGATTGCTAGACAACAAGCTTTAGATATTAAATCGTATTCCATTATCGAGCAACAGACGGGGAGGGGGGGGCGGCACTATCTTCCGTACGAGCGATCAGACATCAGTTAGGAAGGACCTACAATAGACGCATCTATAGACCAATAAACAGGCCCAACAGGCTTATAATATCTACATCTAACCCCATAAGATATTATCGATTCAATGGATCAAACCATTTCACGCGCAACCGCTCAAATTTTCACAAAGTTTTGAACGTGACACGGCCACCGGAAAATCCTCAAGATAAGGTGTATAGAATCACCGGAGAAAGAACAGCCTAACTTATTACACGCATACTTGATAAACCTGTTAGATTCTTGGCAGACACCGGTATCGGAATTAACATCATCAAACGACACTGCAACGGCGGACACAAAATCGCTAGAATGTCAGGGAGCTCACAGGAATAAGCCATTTAACTTTAACAACAACGGAAGATTGCGAAATAGATTGCGACACACGTACCGACATATTTGCAATAGTAGGATTGACTTCCCGATTGAACAAGATGGCATAATAGGACAATCCTTCCTGCGCGACGGGAATTCCGTAGTAGACATGAGACGAAGGACCATAATATTCAATGGAGGTGGTGAGTCCATTGTCCGGGATAAAATTCCCCACTTTAATCATGAATATGGACGAATAAAATTATTAAAAGAAAATACGTTATTGCAATACATATTAGTCTATTAATTCGATAATATCGATAATATCGATAATGATCGTTTCTATCTATTCGGAGAACCATTTTACCTAAAACCAATTTAGCTTTGCACAAAATTGAATTGATCGAGGGACAAAGTCATAAACCAAAAACAATGATGCGGTATGCAATGAGGTAGGTATTCATCGATGCATCGAGAAGAAATCAAGCGCGAAGTACGGGAAATGTTGGGGAAGGAAGTCCTAAAATCTTCGAAATCCTTTATACAATTCCTCACTATGGGGAGTTGCAAAGAAGTAAGACGCTTTGTGGAAAAATAAATGAGTCCAATTTATTGTGGACTTTAGAAAAGTAAATTAATTAACGAGACAAGATTCATACCCACTTTCCAATATCGATCAGCTAATGTTAGATTTGCATTGGCATATAACGATATAGAAGAATTTAACGATAAACATTAATTATTATTAGAAATTAAATGCGCTTACTTTGACTATCTAATCACGACTGACTTTAATCCTAACGGATACACCGTGTATTAATTAATTCTACATATCGTTACTCGCAATGCCCCGCAAAACTTGATCGTTACAGTTCGTTCGTTCCTATGATTTTCGGCGTCCTCGTCGAAGTTATCAATTATTACAATACGATCATGTGGCAATTCACAAAATATTCCACATATAATTCGATTATAATCCTTAATCAATACGTTATCATGCATATAAAATATAGGATTCATCGGGTATTGATAGGTTTCAATCTATCTATAGCTACGATTGATATATAAAATTTAATACTCTGTTGTTTTCCTTCAACAATATTCTCTATCTATCGTTATTAAATACCTTCACGAGTTCGTAAATATTCACAACTACATAAATTTCTGTTTTAATTTCTTACTTCGATCGGTGAATACGTATACCGTTCTTAATTAAAACTATTTCACCTTCTTGATACGATCTCAAATCTCGGCAAATACTCTCTATGGTGATGTATAGTATTAAAGACGAAGTTCTATGAATGTCTAAGAGGTGCGCCTGTGTGCGTCGACAGTCTTCTTGCAACAACACACCGTCTATCCTGCCCCTTAGATGTGTCTATATACTTTAGTACGCCCCGTAGTTATAAAACTTCAATATAAGCGAATTACATAAATGACTTCTTAAATTTTGATATACTCTGTCCTATATTTCATACTCAGTAAAATTTAGCATTCTTTCGTAATAATTCGGTTAAATATCTAGTAATATCTAACAGATAGCAAAACATTTTACGAATCTTCGAAATTAATTTTATACGTAGAACTATGAAACTATGGATGGCTTTTGTATCAGTAATCACTGAGTAATCTCTTATATTGGTAAGTTTCTTTTTCCTGCAGTTATATCATCTACAATAATTTCAAATCTTAGATATTCTATAATATTATCCTTTGTAAAAAGCGACACTCATTTAACCTTATGGTCGAATTTATCGCTCGCAATGCGTTGAAAATCTTTCGAAGTTTATCTATTTTTTTTCTCGATAGTTTGCAATGGGATAGTGATATTGTTCAACTGTACCATTGCAATTATGTACTTTAAGTTACTTAACATTACATTAACCGGTCGTTGAAACACAATGCTCGAATGGCATTCTAGTAAATTAATAATATCAATCGTAATACGTTTAGAGTTTTTAGCCAGCGTTATCTGATAGTATCCGCTACTTAGGTCAAGTAAAGTATAATATTTCATATTTGATCACAATCTATTCAATTGATCCTTCCTCTTTCAGCGTAAGATAGTATTGTCTAACTGTTTTTATGATTCACTTTAAAAATAAAGTAAGATCATCAAAACGATCTCCAAATTTGAAAACGATCCATTAAGATGTTTTTTTTAGATATCATGTCAATCGTCTACAAAAACATTGTATTAAGTTTCGAGTGTGGTTACACTATTGTTTATCGAAGAATTTCTAATTTTATTTCGAATCATCAAGTCCAGAACCACATATAGGGTATCCTCAAGCAACAATTGCAGTTTCATGGAAGGAAAATTGTTAATATCTGCGAGAAATTCTCCTTCGCCCGTCGCGTTCTGTGCGAATTTCATCTGATTCGATGCGCTCTCGGTCTTGGTACTCGAAGTACAGAACGCAATTTCGGTTAATATCGATATTCAATGAGTGCATCAGCAGCAAATATGCAGTGACACATTCGTTGAAAATGCATGCGGCAATAATATTTGCAGCAATTTTCATGTTTATTGCATCGCTGTTCTCGATTTTCATGTATATCATGTATTTTTACGAACATTAATCATATATATATATATATATATATATATATATATATATATATATATATATATATATATATAAAGAGCTATCCTCGGTCATTTTGACAAAGGGCAAGTGAAACCCAAAACACTGCTAGTGCGGATTTTCCGTGCGCAAATTTTGTTATGAAATTTTCAGGATATGTTCTTAAAGAATGCAAAATAAAAAAAAAAAAAAAAGAATAGGACTGAACATTTTAGATGAACGTGGCCCCCTTAAGAAAACTTACGACCCTGTCAAATTGTCTTCCTGAAAGTTCGATATCAACATTTTTCAGTATAATGGGGTCAGTGTTCATTTCCCTTGTCGCATTTTCTTGGTAGATATTATCGGTTGCCCGCGCATAATGGATATCTCCTTCGTTGATTGCAATATATCCAACGTATTACCGATGGTAAATTTTACGTGAACGTGAACGAAAAAATAATGGATTTCTTTTTCCCTAATCTAAGTAATATATTCCTGATATAGCAATAATAATAATATACCAATAATAATATAATAGATATATTATTTAGTACGATATATCGCAATTATATATGATGACATATGAAATCATATATGTGTTTGTGATATATCGTCGCGTATCCGAGGGCGCCTTACTATTTGCAATGCGAGAAAAAATTGTTTTTTGATTTAACTTTTTGTTATATTCTATGCCGGTCGGTGCCCCGAGACTCTCTATACGCTGGACCGATAAGGTAGAAACTCGACACGAGATAGTTTCTTGGGACCGTAATCGCAACACGTTTATGATAGTTAATCGGACAGCTCATGTGTCGTGAGAGTTCATGAGCCAACGCCGTGCATCGACACGGCGAGACTAAAATCTATCTTTCAGTCTTTCCTTAGCCTTTCTAAAGACCATTTCTCGGCATTCGGTGTTCGAAAACCGTCACCTTTTTGACACAATTATAATTAGCAGCAGAAAATTTTGTCAATTTCGTTGCTATCTTTTTGCAAAAATTAGACCCTGTTACGGATATAGATGATGCAGAATTAATTGGATTTATCGACGCGTTACAAAATCTACTTGTACTATAATTGATCTGTCTGACGCTTGGCGTACATCATAGAGTTATCCTTTCATTCTCAGGTCCGATATTAGTTATATTGTTAAAAATGATTGAAAATGTGTGGTATAAAGAACATTATAATTTGCTTACAGATTCTTTTACTGATTTCTTTACTATTGTAGTAATTTAATTTTTAATGAATAAGCACAGCCCTTCAGCATCATTACAAAAAGAATATTATTTCTGACGGAAGTACAAGTGCCTTTTCTTCACAAATCGAAAAATAAAGAAAATTACATTACAGACCTCATTTATTATTTATCACTAAAGGCAAGCAATTGTATTAAAGAATAAAGAACTAGAAAATGAAGGAAACATACAAGAAACAAAAAACATAATATTCTAAATTACTATCGCTATCGCTATCGCTTTCTTCATATGTTTTCTCCACTTGTTCAATGTTTTCCTATTCTTCACTTTTAAAGAAATTATTTTCGTACCACAGCAAGTCTTCGCCAACCAAATATTTCGTTAAGACTGTTCATCATCCCTTATTTTATAATGATTTACGCCAACAATGAGTCCAGGCTTAATTCTTGATCGATTTTGATGAACAAAGCCTCATTTTAAAGATGAAGATTTAAGCGAGAAGGTAACTTCCTTGAATTTTTAAGAAGCTTTATTCTCTTCAAAAAAAAAAAAAATCGTGTAAAAAATTGGCGTTTCTTAACTTTTTTTTCTTTTTATGCATGAAAATAAATCTTTTTCCAAAATTCGAAATAGTCATGTCTTCGCTTTTTTTCTTCTTTGAAATGAGACCTTGTTCATCAAAATCGGTCAATAATTATGCCTGGACTCACTGTTGGCGTAATCGCTATTTCGACATTTTTCGTCAAAAATAATTTTCGTGTAGTAGCGCGTCCCTTGTAATCTGCGGTAAAAGAGAAGCTCTCGTACCTCAACTACTGATTTTCATATACACGCTTGAGTGATGTGTGTTTGTTTCTCTGAAGTAGATGATTGCCTGCTTGTTTGTATGCGTAAACTGATGCTCAGATTTCCTGATCCATTCCAAACGCAAGGGAACGTGTTTCCCGATGCTCGCGCGAAGAAGCTATTGTAACTCACTCAGAGACATTTTAATGAGCTGTTGATAGATAATTCTGTGACAAAAATATGCAAGTAGATGTTCGGCCGCTCGTGCTAATGGGTCTGTTTCTGAGATATTGTTAAATGAAAAAAAAAAAAAATGTGTAATTCTCTTTATATTATATTTTATATATTAAAGACGTCTGAGAGATTATCAGTTTGAAATGCACGTCGTTACTTTTATACTTATTTTTATATATTACACATTTATAATATATTATAAAAACGATTTTTATATAAATCAAAAGGTGAAACCGAATACCGAAAGTGTTTAAAATGATTGGAAATCTAATATACATTTCTAAAATAAAAAAAAATCTATTTTCACATATTTTTTATATATTTTTTACACTGGAAGCCAAAATTTATTTTTTAAAAGTTTTTTCTTATTTGATGATCGGTAGGTTATTACTTGAATAAACACACTATATAATCTCTTATACTTATTTCCTTCCTTGATTATCGACGTGCGTTCCTCGGTGATCTGTGCTAGATAGAACACAACGCCTGTACAATTTTGTTTGATAACAAATTCGTACGAAATATATAAATTTGCAATTAAAAACAAGATTTTGTTGATTATTTTACTAATCATAATAATTAGTAAATATATACTTATATTATACATATATTACTTTTGTAAAAATGAAAACATGTTTTGACGATTTCTTATTAATAATTTATTCGTTCGATTCGCGACTTCAATCTGCTTCTGCTAAGTCTAATGATGATGGCCCACGATCAAAGAAATGCCATGATATTTCGTCGGAACAACATGGATCTTCATTTTTGCTTTGGTTCCATAAATATTGAGATTTGCAGTTAGCATTCCCATTGACGTAATACATCCGTTTCCGTAGCCTATTAATTTTTCGAATTTAACTTCTTCAACAGAAATATCCAGTCTTGGAGTTACGCTATGAGCTTTAAAGATCAACATAAATGCGATAATGATGCGAATGTTATTAATTAAAGAAAATTTAGTACGCGTTTGCTCTGATTCAATGCATAGGACTTGATTTGATGTAGTTGCATTTATATTGCACAAAACTATTATATGTTCTTCCTCGTAGTTACTGTCCCCATTATTCTCGTTCTCCAGTCCTTCGTATAATGACTACTACTTGATTGCATTTAAAACATACGTTAATTTTCATTTTGTGCACTTATCTCAGTTGTGTGACTACTTCCTTTACATTTGAAGTACGTCATTGTTATGCCATTTCTGTTTCCATGCGTTTTACTTTCCTTACTATGGTGTTGTTAATGGTCTCGCGTTGTAAATGATTAACGCTTTTTAAATCGAGTAGCAATTGACTAAGTTTTTTACATACCTTGAGAGAGAGAGAGAGAGAGAGAGAGAGAGAGAGAGAGGTCCCAAATAGTTTCGGCTTATGTTCCTTAGCCTCTTAACTATTAATTTCACTGTCTTCATATACAACGTACCTGCTTCTGTGCACGGCTAGCTCCTCGCAGTAAATGCTACGTACTGTCCGGTCTTTCTACTGTTGCTTTGTGCAACTGAGCGTTTCCTTGTTGGACTTTCCTTGAATAGGAAGGTCTTTTTGTGTAAGTCTCTGCCCATTGACATCAGCTTCCAGAAAGGCTATCATTCCTTGCCAATCCTCAATTGACTAATATTAACTTTCTTGCATTTAACCAATGAATGATTCTTTAAAGCTTTATCGTTCCGCGCATACAAAGACTCGTCAATTTTTTTAATTCATCTTTCAATCTTAAGATCTCTTTTAATCGGGTCGAATATCTTATATATTATATTTCACTTATATTTCCAAAATGTTGTGCGCTTATCGCGAATGTAAGGATAAGTTCGTGCCAGTCATACTTATTACCGTTTGTTCATTTTCGCCCGATTCCAAGGTTATTGATATCATTTGTTCATTTATAGATTTAATTTGTTTACTTGTCTTTCTCCTCGTTATGTCCGATAATTGTCGGAATGTTACTTCACCATCTCTCCTTTACTCCTCGTATTTATAATCAATATTTTTCGTCTATCGATGCACTTTTTGCGACTACCAGATTAGCAGTACACGACGTAACTAACAATAAGATATATATATATATATATATATATATATATATATATGGTGAACTTCATAAAATTTTCATATGTTCTAACCACGTTTTATCAATCTATATGTCGAGCTTTGTAAAATTTTCACACATGTATCAAACATGCGTATATCTTCTTGTTTGATATCCCACTTTTGATAATTTGGTATATTTTTATTAAAATATAATAATAGAGAAGAATATAATGATACGTATAGATGATTACTAATAGTTAAATGCACTTTATTTAATTGCCTAATTCCATAAAGAGGATTTAAAATTATTACCCGACAAATGTAAATATTTGAGATTCGAATTACAGTATTGAGGACATGTCATCGCAGCTTAATCCGAAGAAATTAAAAGCTGTACAAAAATTTTGCATATAAACGCGGGCAGTAACAAATGAAACAACTTCTAGGATTATTAATAAATTTATAAAAGTTATTAATTTTATAAAAGGATTTTTTTGTTATAAATTTATAAAAGGATTGTCACCGAAATAGGTTATCATCGGAAATTTATAAAATGATTGCCATCAAAATAGGTCATCACCGAAAATTTATAAAAGGATTATTTAAAATAGAACGACGACTCGACTCACGTTTAATAAAAAAAAAAAAAAAAAAAAAAATTTCCTTTTCAATTTGAACGAAAATAATAAGAACCTTTTCAGGAATTGAAAGAAGCATTATCTAATGGGTCAATGTTATTCCAATTTCTCGATTTCGATAAAAAGTTGATCCTAACTACAAATATTTCCAACGAAACGATACGTTCGAAAATCTTATTTCAAGACTACAAACCTGTGTCATATACATACTAGAGGAATCTTGAACTCCGCCGAACGCATTTACTCAACGATCAAAAAAGAATTCCTTGTAATTGTACGGGCCATAAAACACTACCGGGTATATCTCCATTTATACGGTAAAAAGTTCAGCTCAATTAACGATAATAAATCTCTGAAATGATTATACAACAATAAATATTCATATTCCGGTTTATGCGATGGCGAATCGCATTGGAAAAATATGAGTGCTAAATAAAATATAAGAAGAACTCGTCAAAACGCAGATGCCTCTTCTCGTAACCGTATTTTAACGATTCACTAGTTAAAAGGAAACATAGACATTTTTGAAATACCGATGCTGTCGTACCGAGCAAAAAACGACACGCCCGATATGCTTGCAAAATGAACGAGAACATACTTGATAAAATCACTGTCGAAGAAGGAAGAGTTACGTAGGTCATTTTCTATACTCCCGAGTGAATAACTTCTATTTTTGAAGATATGCAACGCATTCGAACATGGAATACACTCGAATTTATTTGAATAGTTATTATTTTGCAACAATCCCGTGACAACGTGGGATACAATTTATCATGCAAAGAAGAATTCAGACAAATTTCATTATATTCTTCCAATATACGTGGGGGAATATTTACTGAAACGAACATTTTAATTCGAAAAAATTATAGGATTATGGTAATTCGTAAAAGCCGATGTAAATTTGCAAATCTGAATATAACTGTGCACTGATACTCGATACGTAAAGCGATGTGATAAGATATCTTCGAATTAGATAGCCTACCGATTTTTTATCTGGAGCCTTTAGGTCAACCGAGGTTATAAATACATAGAGCAATGGATGTTTGCAAGTTACCTCTGTCCCTTGAAGGATCCAATCTAGCTGGAAGCTTACATTAAGGAAGATATTCGTGGACATATAAAATTAGGACAAAACTGGCTCGAACAATGAAAGCATATATGAGTTATAAAAGATGAATGCTCCAAGCCAAAATGAATCGTGAGCAATTTTTTTCAACTCGCCTGGTCAAAGCGACGTAGCGTATTTAACTTTATAGTGGGGTATTAGCAAAATTCTCTTTGGAATAATGAGTGAAGCGAACACTGAATATAATTGAGATATAAATTTATTTCACAATGATAATTAGATCTAACGCAGAATTATTTAAAAATCAGATACGAATATCGAGGATAGTTTTATGTAAAAACGATAAATTAATAGGAGATAACAAAAATAAAATCGAAACTGATATTAATAGAAACATTCAGTTAATAGAAAATGCAGGAAAATATAATCTTTTAGACAGGACTATCCTCAAATTTGATATGACATTATAATTAGAAATTTTTAGTTGCTAACACAATCTAGATATTATGAACAATCGATATTATATGGTATACAAGGGGGATTATATCGCTTAATATAATGAATTCGCAATTTTTTTGAAATAATAAAAAAGATAATGGCAAGAGAAGGAATAAATTGGCTAGCGTAAGTTGTTATTGTAAAACATTATCGAGTGCATTCAAATATGCGACACCCTTTGTGAGAATAATGTAATATTCTTTATATTTATCAAACCGAGATTTAGGACAAACTTCAACTTTTAAGACATTGATTGAAGCGACCATTTCACATTTAGAACCAAATTGCATAATTATCACAGATTTGGTGGTATTAGAAACAATACACACTTTCAACAAGATTGTAACGGATCTTTTGAATTATAATTGCACACTTTTACATAAAACCTATTTTATTAAATGATATTAGATTAAAGAAATTGAATATTTCTTTTGAAGCACGAAATAACAAAGTCGAACAACAAGCGTTTTACTTTCCTTTTTTGTTCTCTAATTTGTATTCCTTCGTAAAGATTATCCTCTCTTAGAAAAAAGATACCTCTAAGAGCAGATAACTCGTTTTTGATCGGATTATCGACTTCGCCTACTCTTGCTCCAATGTTTGCTTTTCTCCATTCGTTTTCTACTATTCGTTTGTTTGTTTGTTTGTTTGTTTGTTTCCGTCCGGTCACGCCTACAAGCGTAAATTCGTTACAGTAACGCTATATATGTATGTATGTACGATCGCTTCGACGAAGATTTTTATTCGAAAGCATAAACAATTTTAAGGAATGTCTTTGTCTGTACGTAGCCAATCAATATCGTGCTTCCCTTTCCTTCTCCTCCATGTTCTGACTTAGCGAATGAATATTTGGAGAAGCGTCGGGAAGTAAGTATCGACGAGTCCAGTCAGCGAACAAACAGCAATTAAAAGAGCAGCTGAGTGACAATAGTCAATCAAGTATTATTATTTCCGAATTAGAACTTAGAATCCGTATAATTGTAAATCAGATCGTACATCCATCACGACTTTGTATCGTCATTGTCAGAAACACACGCCAACATCTATACAGTTCACTCAAATAAACCATCTTGTGGTATATTAAAAATTTGCGCTAATTTCTTACGCGCGACCTAACCGAGAGCCAACACAGAATCCGTTCGAAACATTAGGCGAGCGGTATTGACTAACCGCCTTCGGTAACCTAGCATGGTAGATAAGCGTTTATGAGACTTAATTAAAAAAGCCAAGACAATAGATAATCACAAACGAATCGAAAATAACATAGAAACAGCAGCAAGATTTGACACGTACGTAGTTTAATGACTATATCCTGTTCTCTACCTCACATACGAGTTTCAAATGGTATCTTTTATGAAATAAATTTTCTCTAAATTAGCACATTCGGATAATAAGTAACACCATCAATACTTCTATTAGATATTGATTTATTCCCATGGTACACGTTGACACATCTTCTAATAAAAATTTAGCTAATATTAGGCGAATGTTAATTAATTCTACAAAAACTAGGGTCATATCGACGAATCAACGACGTAATGTATACATTGCTTGAAGGAAGACAATATTTTCGATCTAATAATCAAAGGGGTAGGAGTGTATTTTATTTTGTGAGCTGTCTTTTCCTGTCATATTCGCCCATATCTTATTTTTCCTTCCTATAGGTAGAATTTTTCAAAATATTCTTTAATTTGGCGTCATACCCAAGATACAAGCTCGGAACTCGTAAATCTTTGGACATTAATCTCTTTCCCTAATTTCCTGCTTCCCCTTGATTGGTTGATCTGTATCGCCTAAACTGCATCAAACGTATTTCTATTCCAAAGGCAAGTGCATTACAATTGCAACAATCAACCTCCGTACTTAGTCGAAATAAATCTCTCCCACTTACGAAAGCGCCGATCTTTAATTACCTTTTTAAGTGATATCCCAAATCCAGTACTTGATATCGAGAGATCGACTCCAACCGGTTATTACAAAACGATCAAAATTATACTGCGTCTCCTTCTCTTTCCTTTTCTCTTTCTTTCTTGAATGCGTTCTTAAAATAGTATTGATCAAGTTTTCAAGCAGAAAATAAAATCGATCTTAAAGAGATAAAAAAGAGGAGCTCATAGTGATAGAAGGTCGAATGTCTTTAACCATCATACGTTTTTCCCTGCAGACGTAATCGCTAAAGTCGTGAAATCGGTAGAACTGAAAGGGTAGAAAACTTACGTCCTTCGATTTTACCCTTTCATAGGAAGGGGGGATGGGTGAGTGGGTTGGGTTCCCGAGCTTTCAGAATTTCATTGGACGTTCCTTTGTGTAAGCCACCAACAATGGCCGTCCGTGCAATTCGACAAGGATTTTCTACCTTTATGTATCTATATTGAAACTGGTCGAGCTGGCATGATAGTAGGAGTATAATGCGTAGAAGTGTAATGCGTTCACCACGAATACCAACGCAACGTTGACGTACAGTAGATAATACCTATGTAGGTAAGCGCGCAAGCGCGCTTTACTCGCGTCGCGTATATGCGCGCACACACGTTTAATACTTTTTCAATCTTCGTTTATTCGTCGATAATGCGTACGATTTTACTACTTCTTTTTGGTTTTATGCAGGCGGATCCCTAAAATGACACGTAAAATTTTGTACGATATTGATTACTCTTTCAAAGTATATACTTTCGGTGCGTATCCGAATTCCGCCTTGAAAACTCGCCCTGAACTATTTCGCGGGATGTTAGAAATTTGTTCGAAAACGTGACAGATGAATCGTCCCTTTTGAATACTTCTTTTCTTTATTTAATGTCGCGAACCTATTGTCAAGCATTCACGAGGAATACTTCTTATTCGAGTTTACTTTCGGAAAAAGCTGCAATAACTTGTTCGCTGTGTCGCCAGAAAAGTTTTCTTGTGCTTCGCCAAATGTATATATATATATATATATATATATATATATATATATATATATATATAATGTATATATACATGTATAATGTATATATAATGTATATACATATATATGTATGTATGTATGTATGTATGTATATATATATATATATATATATATATATATGTATGTATGTATGTATATATATATGTATGTATGTATGTATGTATGTATGTATGTATGTATATATATATATATATATATATATATATATATAAATAAATATATACTTTTTCTTCTAATATTTTGTATATGTTTTAATTCTAAATAAAAAGAAATGATTTCATTAATAAGTTTCGAGAATTATGTGTTTTACATAGGCATTGATTTTTTCTATAGTATAATTGCAACTTTTTGCA
This sequence comes from Dolichovespula sylvestris, assembly GCA_918808275.2. NCBI lineage: Eukaryota > Metazoa > Arthropoda > Insecta > Hymenoptera > Vespidae > Dolichovespula > Dolichovespula sylvestris. Next base: position 10,222,218 of record OU964961.1, read on the forward strand.
TTTTCTTATTGTATAGAAACTTTGCTTAATTCTTATTGGAACGATAACGGCTGGGTTAGAACGATTAACTGCTGTCTTTTATAACAATAAATTTTATCAAATACGAAATGACGATCTTTACGGATAATGACATTTTTTATTCTTCCTAACTCGAGTTCTCAAAGCATACTAATATTCTCGATCTTATTCGTTCACTTTTGTAGACACTCGGTTTAGCCGTAAAAATCGCGCGCGTTGTGAATGTAAATATTATAGGTGAGATCATAACGGCCCCCGCCAATCTTCAGAACGACCAATACTCTCAGATTCACACTTGCGTATATCCAGTCAGTTGGTCTCTCAGTCACCTAACCACTTTTTTCCGGTTTATCATACTCGCATATACTTGCGCGCATATTATACGCGATAACGTTCGAATATCGATCGATAAAAACTAGAAGCTGTAACGTCCGCGTCGTTGAGATACAATACATTTTTGCTACTGGCCCGAACGATAGAGGAATTTTCAAAAATATTTTAATCATTCGCTCGTAAACATTTTGACGTAACCCCCTTAAAACATTCAAATAATTTATAATACATTTTTAAAATTTTTTCACTTTTTTGTTTTTTTTTTTTTCTTTATCGAATAACTAGGAACGAAAATTGTTTTCTTTGACGCGATAAACACGCGAACCGTAACGGGACTGTTAAATATGCTATTAGAGTCGCACGACGGGAAGCCACTATTTCGCTGACAACGTCAGAGAAACGGCGATCGTAAACATTGGCAGCGACGTTATTGAGTCAGGTTCGCTTTCAAGCGATCGTTAGTCGGGAGTGCGATAATTAGCGTGGACGGAGAAACAGTGGAAACAAAGAGATCAAATGAAGTTGCCGCGGTGGTACGGCGAGTAGTAGTCGACGGGGTTCACGCCACGCTGCTGTACTTTCAGAAACGTTCAATAAACGTGCTACCGCGAAGTAGGAGTTCTAAATTATCCATAGCTGACTTTACCGATAATGTTGAAATGCCGTCTAAATGTCAAGATAGCGTCTGGCTAATGGAGTAGAATCGAACTAAATGACATGGTGAGGAATTGAGGGATAAAAAAAGTGGCGTATCCGAGGACAAGTAAAATTGCTTGCTCGTTTTAGAAGGAAAACTGGACGGATCGTTTCGAAGATTTGCCTCAAGGTAGAACGGGATTAATCCACTCCGACTTCCGGACAATAAAAGTGCAATTAAACTGCAGATAATATATTATATCCTGAGCGTCTAGAGGAGCGCAGGACTTAGAGGGATAGTAAGGGTGAGGAGGGTAGAAGGGAATTAGAGGTGTCAGAGCAGGAAAGCGAAGGTCGTTCATTGGCTATGCTGGTACGCGGAAACAAAGCAAGACCAGGAGAGAAGAATTAACCCACTTAGAGAAGATAATGCCAGGGTGGACCTATTTTGGAGAGCCATTCGGCTAGTTCGAAATCGACTATGCTTTTCTGACCTCTTCCTCCACCTTTGTTCTCGGCGTCGTCGTCGTCGTCGTCATCGTCGTCGTCTTCTGATAAAGGGCATCGTACATTCTCTCTTTTTTTTTCCCTCATATATTTTCTTCCCCTTTCTCCTTTTCTTTTCCTTACGTTTTTTCGTTTCCGCGTAAAATCTCTATGACCCCTTTTGTATCGTACAAGAGATAAAATTCGGTAAGTACTTAACAGAATATCAGATTATTTTATCCGTAGGTACGACGTTAACTTACAGAATCTTATAGATCTAAAAACGTCTCTACGATTTCTCACGGATGAAAACGAAAGAATAAAAAAGAATAAAAAAAAGACAGTAAAGATCGCGCGTTCTTCGTGGTCCATTGTTTACTTCATTGATTACGGAGCCCGTCGTAATTAGCCAACGAGCTTTCACGATTTTCTCGGCGATCACGTTATTTTCCATTCGTTGTTCGTATCATCGATCTTTTTTCCTTTTTTTTTTTTTTCTTTTCTTTTCTTTTTCGTACAACTCTTTACCCCCTTTTGTTTTCTCTGTGTTGTCGACTGTGTGTAATCAGCGAATCCTTTGGATTTATACACGCGCGCGCGAGCTTGCAATGAGAGAAAACAGAAACGGATTGAAACTGTTCGAATTGTATGGATATCCGATGATATTAGTCATTATATTAAATTCTAAAGCTTTTAGAATTAGAATTTTTTTTTTTTTCTACCGCTTTGCCTTCGATGAAAGAGGAGGGGGAGGGGGCAAACTTGGAAAGTAGATCTCCTTCCATTTTCCGTTTCAACTAAAGTTCGATTGGTTCTCGTTATTACCATTGCTAGTGAAAGCGTGGACACGCTTATGCTACGACATTATCTATACACGATAGGTTTTTCATATAACGTTTTGCATCGCCGTTTGCAAAAAGATATAGTATATCTCGGAAGAAGTAATCCTCTTAAGAGAGAAAAAAAGGTTTTAAAAGCGAAACGAAGTAAAGGAGTAAAGAATTTTCATCGATAAAATGAATGAAAGCGAAGAAATTAATTATTATCCTTGAACTCTTTTGTAAGATGCTCTATTGCAATATAAACTCGAATCTAAAAGGCAAATTAGTATATTTATACTAATTACGAATTAATTTAAATAATTAGAACAACGAAAAAGAAATACCTGTCTGTTTTTTCTTGATTATATGAAATTCATAAATTGCGTCTTTTCCGTGAATTGTTGCCGATAAGTATATTTTTTACTTGTAAATTCATTATCGTATCAGAAGAAATGATCTTTCTCGCGAGGGGAAAAAGGAAATGGCACAGTAACGAAAGATAAACAGACAACTCGTTGACTGACAGATGTTTACACGTTAGGTCGAATCTCGTAACGTAGAACGAAACGTAAGTAAGGTGGTGGCATTCGATCGATTCTTGCAATCCACGTTATCAGAGACGCATACATGTATATAAAGGTATATGCATGTAAGATGTACGTATACCTTTCAAGCATCCTACGAGCAAACTCGACGCGTCGTCGAGTCTATCGCGAAATGCAGTATCGTAGTTTCGCATTAATTCGCAAATGGCAAATAGGAGATGGAGAGAGTGAATGCGAGAGAGAGAGAGAGAGAGAGAGAGAGAGAGAGAGAGAAAAGGGTAGGGGTTTGGAGGAAGGGGTGCATGTGTTGTATGCATACCGATAACGATTATTAGTCGCTTCCTGTTGCCGTTCGATCGATATGTACCAATGAGAATGACTACGCGTTTATGAAGAACGGGTTTGATTGGTAGCGTGAAAAAAGAAATTCGTGATTAATTTCTAGTCTAATAGTTGATCATTATATACTCATTTTATTGTTTTATGAATAGTTGGAACGATGGCGTTTTCGCGAGAGACGGAGTTTCTTGAAAGATATAACAGGGGGAGGAGGCTGAGAGAAAGAAAGAGAGAGAGAGAGAGAGAGAGAGAGAGAGAGAGAGAGAGAGAGAGAGAGAGAGAGAAGATTCGTTCGAAGAGAAGGAGAGTTACAAATGATCAGGGTAGAGGATAGCGGAAATAAAATCGCTTTTTCAAATCCGCGGCAGCCGCGTAATATGTTTTTAAGGGTGGCTCAGATGTTCTGGAAAAAGGGGGGGAGGGGTTGGGTGAGTTGTCGTTGCAAGGGATGTGCGCAAGGTAGGTGCTCGCGCGCACGATGCGACGGCCTTTATTACAGAGCCGGTCGAGGGAAATGCATCCACTCCCGCAGCGCGGATTCCGCGCCGTAAATCAAACGCTACAGGCCATTAGGGCAGCCATAACTCGCCGATATCTCGAGGACCGCCAGCTTATTATATCCTGCATATATAATTCGAGCGAGTGTGCGCATCCGCTTGTTTCCTCTCCCCCCGCCTTCTTCTATTCTTCTCCTCTTTCCACTTTCACGTAACGTCTTTAGTCGCATCTCGAATGCAACGATGCTTGCCACTCGTCTTTCTCTCGGTATAATCGATAGGTCGTTAAAGTCGTTCGATAATGCTGATCGACCTGCAATTATTCGCAAACTACTTCTCTCGTCTTGCATGTGTCGTTCAACGGAAACTGTAGTATACCGTCTTTGAAATTACGATTTTACTCTTCTTTTTATTATTTCTTTTTTTCTGTTTTTTTGTTCTTCTTTTTTTTTTTTTTTTTTTTTTTTTTTCTACGAATTCCGTCTAAGTGTATCTTTATAAAGGGAAGAATTATCGATTGTGTTTAATCGATATTCAAATGCCCTCGATTTTCATACTTGTTAAATAAATCATATAAAATAATATGTAAGAATTAATAATAGTGATAAAATGAGAGCGTCGGGTAGTGCGTCAATTAAAATTCTAGCCAACGGGAGACACGATACTAAATGAAGTTCCAAATGTTTGTAAAGTTCGTATTTCACGGAGACGTATCGATTTATCACAGGCACTTTAATATCTACGGAGTGGCTCACAAGATGATAATGAACTTTCGCGTTTTATTTCCACGACCGAGTAAAGTTATGGTAATAAAGATTATAGTACGTCTCATAAAGCGCCCGTCTTCTTCAGAGAAGAAACCATAGCTAGTTTTTAACTTTATTAAACAAGAGAAAGAAAAAAAAAAATAATACCAGTCGTGTTTGAAGGATTCTCATTACTTATCCTTTCGGTTCGAACAATAATTTATTTGCATTTATTTAGAACAAACACGGGGTATGACATAATTAACCGGTAAATTAAAATTCTTATTTAAATCGAAACGTTAATTTTATAATTTTGTCTTTTCTTTTTTAGTTTTTTTTTTTTTTTAACTATAATCATTAAAATTTGAACGTGTCAGAATTAATGACCATCTCTTAAATTGATTCGTTAGAATCATCGATTTAGGCAATTAATTAACAGTTTGTCAATTAATTTAGACCAGAGAATTCGCTTTAACGAAACGATTCACAAGTAGTATATTGAACGCAGACGCATTTAATCTTAAGCGCGTGCGTGCGAATTACTACTACTCTCGTTCTATCTCGTTCTTCCACTTCCTCCGTCTGTTACCTCTCCGCGCGAGTCTGGTTATGCAATGCGCCGATCGAAAATAGAAAGCATTGACGACGAAGCCGACGGCGAGGATGACAACGAAAAGGAACGCAAAGCGACGTCTTCTTAGAAACGGTAAAGAACAAAGCAAGCCACTCTTCGTACCTTCTACGTTTTCTTTTTATAGCATTTAATCATTTCGCGAAACTTCCTTTCTCCTTCTCCCATTATTCTTATAAATTCTATCAGGCTTTTTGTACCCGTTCCGATCAAAAAAAAAAAAAAAAAAGAAAAAAAAGAAAAAAGTAAAGCTCTTTTATTTTCTAAATTTTTTGTTCTGTTTCTTTTTTGCCTCGTTAATATCATAAATAATTTAAACTCGCGTTTCGAGAAAACTTGAAGGTAACAATTCTTCTACACTTTCTCATTCGTTCAAATCATTCGCTTTTTTGTATTCAGAACGAAACTACAATGCCACTTCATGTAGAAACCTTAAAATACTTGTATATTATAAGCACTTTTATTATGTAGAACTGTGGATCTATAAAGCTTATCTGCATCCATACATTCATCCATCCATATATCCATACATTATTCATACATTTATATATATATATATCCATGCATCCATACATTCGTACAAAATACATAAAAGGGGAAAAAAATAAAATTCGATAAAATTGTGGTTAGTCGGGTAACAAAAATTGAGATTTTTCCAAAGGTCGATATATTTGTTTGTAACGATATATATATATATATATATATATATATATATATGTACGGTAATTAAATTTTGTTACACATATTATACAGACGTAGATTGATACATGTAAACGTGTCAATTACATAGGTTCGTATACATTTCTTTTGTCGAATAGTAACAATAAAATGAGAATATCGTTTCAGGGTTCCTGTTGGTAATTACTTCCTTGTAACGTAATAGGTAAATTTCGGTATTGTTTTAATAACAATAGCGTATTATGTTACTGTGTATTTACATCGCCGATGAATTACGCGTATCGGCCTAAAATGGGCTTGTTAGCTAACAAACCGATCGAATATCAGCGGAACCGAAATATCGGTGCACACGGTAACGCAATATCGGCCACGTAATTAGAACGAATAATAGAAAACTGTGCAAAAGTTCAGTAACGGCCATCGAAACGATTCAGCTCCTCGATAATGACCGTTCATTGAAACTGCGCCTGGTGGAAAACGAACCTCGTTCGATATCGAGGTGTCATCGCTCGTCCAGAACCGCGGCTTGAAACGCGTCCGATCAAAGAGAAGCTCGCGAGCCGTTGCATTTTATGCAAAATTCCATAGAACGCCTATACCGCGGAAACGATTTATGCATCGGACGTGTACATCGAAAGGGCTATGCACGAATAAATATATAAATAGATAGACTTACCAACGTCGACTATTATTATCGTTAAACAGTCGAAAGTCAAGAAAGAGGTTTTTGAATAAATTCGTTTAAACGCAGAAGGATATTTTATGGGAGCGCCAGTTAACACCAATTATTACTGTTTTATATTGAAAAAGGGAGGGTATGAGAGAGAAAGGGAGAGAGAGATAGAGAGAGAGAGAGAGAGAGAGAGAGAGAGAGAGAGAGAGAGAGAGAGGATTGAATTCCGTGCACGATGTTGACGAGGAGCTGGGTGATAGTGGGTGGTGATGTCGGTCGGAAGGGATGAGTAATAGGGAGGGGAGTCGGCACAAGACACGAGAGGCAGGGGTTGGAAATTCAATGTTTGCCACGGAGACATTAAACCGAAGCTTGTGTCAATATCATCCTCGACTTTCGTTACTCGTTCAACCACTATCCACCTGTGTCAGTTTCGTTTTTTGGTCTCCTGTTAAATTTTCAAATTTTGTTTTTCCCAATGCATCTGAGGCCTTTCTCGATATTCTCAATTAATCGTTTAAACGTGCCACACCATTTAAGAAGATCAAATTGCATAGATTCGTTTGATATCCCGAGCAAAGAGATTCTATTCTTCCTTACACATTCTTGTCATTACGTTTTTCTAACTTGGTATTCTTTTTTTTTGTCTCTTTTCCTCTATCATATCCTGAGATTCTTTTTTCTTTTAATATTATCGGAGGCATTTTATAAACGTTGACACGGATAATAATTCGAAACATTCTTATGTATACGTATATGATAACAAAAATTGGTGTGTGTGCTTTCAACAATGTTCATTCATCTTTTTTGAAATATGGCAAATTATGGCGACGCGTAATAATTAATCGGTGAAATTGTTTATCATTGGTAATATATAATGATTTCCAGACTAAAGGGTGTGAGTTTCCGCAATCGTTACGAGTTACCGTATGATCTGCGGATAGGTTGAAATTCGATTTATCGATAATTACTTGTTGAGGAAAGTTCAATGGACGTAAATGGATTCGATTAGAAAGAAAGGACGAAGGATGGTGTGCCTCGCGTGGTTATAAATATCGACTTTAAACAAAGACCAACGGCGTCCATTTTATTGTTTCCGTTACGTCACGGAATACACGCACGTATCGTCCATTATTCGAACGATTTTTCTTTCGAATATTGAAGGATTTTAACTCTCGCGGAGGCGTGAACGAAATGAAAAGAAAAAGCTTATATCAAGCTGTTTCCCTTAAGTCGTTTTAAAGAAGTTAAAAGGGAAAAATTCATTTAAATTAAAACAAAGTGGCGTGAATGCACGTACCTAGTATGTACTACGCATGGACAATGGGCATGGGCTATTATCTTCAAGTATTTACGGTACGTGTACGGGACAGAAAAAATCGCGGCAAATAATTTAATATAATTAATAGTGCGCCGCTTTCGGAGGACGAATTTCAAGCCCGACGAATTTAATTTCGGTTCTCTCATTCTCTCTCTCTCTCTCTCTCTCTCTCTCTCTCTCTCTCTCTCTCTCTCTCTCTCTCTGTCAGCTTGTTTTCGCCCGAAAACGCGCATTCCCACTTTCGAGTGGCACCTCTGTCGTTGACCCGACGTCGCTCGTGGAAAATCGGCTGGACAATTCGATCACGAATAATCGATAGGAAGAGATATTCGAATCGCTCGTTTGTTGGCGTACGACGAGAATCGATTCGATTTAGACGCGCGACGATTTTTCACGGCAATAGGGATAAACGTGGAGTCAGTTCTAGTCGCGTGGTTTCACATTTCGATCGACTAAAAAGAGAAAGAGAGAGAGAGAGAGAGTTAGTCGATGGTTGTGCGTGGATCGATAAAAAAGGACAAACCTTTTGGGAGAGAAAATAGGAAAGGATCTCGAGCACAAGATTAGATAGAAGAGAAAGAGCGCCGCGTTCTAGGTATGGTTTTGGTGGTAGCGTTAGAGTAAGCGAGAAAAAAACACAAAGACCGAGAGAGCGAGGGGAGGAGAGAGAGAGAGAGGAGAGAGGAGAGAGAGAGAGAGAGAGAGAGAGAGAGAGAGAGAGAGAAGAACATAGAGCGAGCGAGCGATGCGGCGCGGCGTGCCGCTGGCGGTTGAATATAGCATCGCGGATGGGTCGATAACGCGCAACTCTCTCCGCTCATCGCAGACTCGGCGATGCCACGCTGTGCCGTGGCCTCCTAAGCCGAGTTTTCCTCCTCTCATTCCGTCGTAAGCCCGCACTCTGGCACATCCATCCGCCGGCGCCGCCACCACCACCACCACCATCACCACCACCACCACCTCCACTACCACCTCCACCACCGCCGCCACTATCATCACCACTATCACCACCACCACCACCACCACTAGCACTATTACCACCGCCACCACCTACACTAACCGATCGACCGACCGGCCGACCGATCGACCGACCGACCGACCGACCGACCGACCGACGACGCTACCACCACCACCACCACCTACTTTCCTACTCGTTGGGAATACCGTCCAACGGTGGCCAAGAGAAAGCAAGAGAGGAACGTCACTGCTAGAGCGCCGTCAACTTTCGACCGCTGCCGAATCGTCTGGAGCGCGCGCGCGCGCGCGCTCGCGCCCCTCCGCAGACGACGAGCGAGCGAGAGAGAGAGAGAGAGAGAGAGAGAGAGAGAGAGAGAGAGAGAGAGAGAGTAGTTTTCGCGGAAATTGCGGGTGTGCCATTCCTTTCCTATCGAAAAAGAGGAAGAGAAGAATAGCGTGCGAACGCGCCTGCCCTAACGAGAGTGAGAATCAGGTGGTCGCTCCTCCTTCTCCGCTCCTATTCCTCCTCCTCCTCCTCCTCCTCCTCCTCCTTCTCTTCCTCCATTTTCCCCTCTTCCATCTACTCTCTTCGTCGTCTTCCTTAACGTGACAGTGCACGTGAGACTACGTCGGATGATTAACAGGTTGTTGCCGATACCTTTACTTTCCTTTCGGCCACGTCGTATTCTCGCGGTGTTCGAAACGGAAACGAGATCTTCTATTCTTGTTTCTCGGTAAATCAAATAGAGGAAACGTGTACGCGCGTTCGACGAATGTTTTCATGAGTCAACCAGCGGTCGTTGTTCGCGCCGGTTTTACGATTTTACGAACGTCCTCTGTTCCTTTTCAAATTCGAAATAATCGAGTGCGGGCGGAGACGAACATCACGACGATGCTCGTCGTCGTTGTATCATCGCCCTCGTCGTTGTCGTTGTCGTTGTCGTCGTCGTCGTCGTCGTCGTCATTGTCATCGTCGTCGCACGCACGAAAGACGACCGATCCTGATCTCTCGGGAATATCGCTTCTGGATTGCGGTGTTGTTACTGTTGTGTGAGGAAAGTGCGATTCTGTGAAATTCTCCCGGATGTTGTCCTTATAATTAGTCGCGTTAAGCGCAGAAATAATATCGTACTCTGTTATCCTGTGCCTTTGGGATTTTGATTTCGTTCCTGATATCGAATGATTGAAATGAACGGAACAGGCTCCAAGTGGGATAGCCTCGAACGAAGATTATCTTGGCGTATCTTCAAAAGTTCGAGCCGCGGCAAGCCGACAATTACACTCGAAGATCCTGATCGAAGTCGAAGAGGAAACGAGAAGATAATTTGATGTCGACGTTCATCTATCGAGTATACGGAGCGTCGCGGAAATGCTCGTACGTATTTAATGTTTCTACGTCTTACATAAGAGAGAGAGAGAGAAAGAGAGAGAGAGAGAGAGAGAGAGAGGGGGGGAGAGAGAGAATCATCGTTTTCGCGTGATCAAATAAAAAATTGAGGAAAGTGAAAATTTCACGCGCTTCGGTTTATCGCCTTCGAGATATAACGCGACAGTGCTCTTTGAAGGATTTTCGATAAATAAGAGTGCATCGTGACGAGTCGATTGAAACTAGTGCCGAATCAAAGTGTTGTGATTGTTTCATTTTGATGCGTTTTGCACGACGAGCTTTGCACGAAAAGTAGACGTCACCCTGTCACTTATATAATTTTAAATATCGCGTTGTACGTATGCGCGTACGTGTGATATAGTTTAGTGCCGGTTCTCCTGACGGTAAAGATAGAGAAATAAAGAAATAAAGAAAGAGAGAGAGAGAGAGAGAGAGAGAGAGAGAGAGAGAGAGAGAGAGAGAAAGAAAAGAGAGTAGAGAGAAAAAGGGCAAATAATATTTTGCCAAGGCACGAATCATTAGCGAGCCACGAGAAAACACGAGAAAATTTTCTTTGTTGTTCGCTTTAAGGTAAGAGCCACGCGCGTTTTTCGTTATCCACCATGGTCCTGTTTCCGGACGATCGTTTTTCATCCGTAAAACTGCTTTCCGATGAGTACATACGTTCTTATGTACTACGTGTATACATACATACATACATACATACATACATACATGTATACATAGGTAGATCGCGTTGGTTCTCTTTCGACGAGTTTGCAGTATCCTTGCTTTTTCTCACCGACCATGTTTCGTTTGTTAACGATCACAGAAGAAACTCTCTCTCAACTTGTAAACGGACACGTTCTCGGAGAAGATGAAGTAAATCTCGTAATAAGGAAGGCTTTGAAATCGGAGACGCCGAGTTTATAATAATCATTGAAGTAGCTGCACTTTTGGAGCTTGCGTCGGGAAGGAACGGAAGCAACGTCGAAATAACTTTTATTTACGTCACCATTAAGGCACGCGCGTCTCGATGACGGACGAAACGTTATTATCCTCCTTTGACTTTTTCTATCGTTTTTCATAATGAAGAGTGTGACGTAAGAAATACACCGAAATAATTCCATATTTTTCGCATTCTTTTAATGCTTTACCTTAGCTCTCTTTCTTCTCTCCCTCCCTCTCTCATATATATATATATATATATATATATATATATATATATATATATATCTTGCTTCTCGTTTCGGTTTTGCAGTCATACGAAAGTCGATTAAAATCGCGAGTCAACGTTCACTTCGAGTTTTCGGCGACGTATAACGTCGAAATATTGCACTTCGATTTTCCGCTTTCCGCGAGTCGAGGGATTTTCGTAATAACGTCACGTGCACAGCCGCCGGAAAGAAAGAGTGACAGAGATAGAGTGTGATAGAGGGAGAGAGATAGAGATAGTGAGAGAGAGAGAGAGAGAGAGAGAGAGAGAGAGAGAGAGACAAAAAGAGGGAGGAAACTCCGCGGCCGATGGATCAAAGGGAGAAGACGGGTGCCTTCGAGCGAATCGTGCTTTTAATTTAGCTCACGAACCAGTTGGCCCTCGGGTCGAAAAACGAACGTGCCCACTTGGAGTTATCCTCGCTCGAAAGTGAACAGATACTCTCACCAAAATGTCTCCCATTCCATGCTCGAGGATTTCGGCAAGTTTCGCGACGTTCTCGGCTTGACGCGAATCCGACGAAAAATGGCGCTACGAGGCAAACGATATTCTCGTTCGCGAGAGTCGATCGAACGTGATTTAAACGCGCGAACGAGTTCCCTCTGTGCGATCAATTCTGACGTCCGATAGATTTATTTTTAGAACAAACTCCGTGACTTAACGTACGCCAGCGCGATGTAATTTATCACGTCCCGACTTCTACTTTGTATCTATCGAGAAATTTCACACATTCGCGAGAAACTTCTTTACCTTGCCACCTGAGGAATCTTACCGCGACAGCTGTCGTTGTCGTCGTCACACACGTAGGGATAACCCGAATCGGTCTCGCAAATTTATGATAACGCTTTTCGTTTTCGCAGAAAGAACTTGGCAGAATTTCAAGAAGAAGAGCCGTTACAGGGGTTAGGATAGAACTAGAAATAGAATTGGTTGTAGAACGTGAGGGACCGAATGCCGGTATAAGGAAAACGACAACAAGTAGAAGAGTGGAAGAAGAAAAAGTTGTGAGTAGCCGACAGTTAACTCGCGCGATAAAAAGTTTAGATCTCTAACCGGGAATGTATTTGCACTTGTTGTTTTTATTTATTTTTTTTCTTTTTTTCGAATGCGATTGGAAATTGTAAGGAAGAGCGTTAAAAAGTGGGAACGTCTGGAGTAACACGATAAAGTATTTATTTTTATTACCTTCGATCTCTCGTATACTAGATAGATATATATCTTTTTCTTTTTTTCGAAAGATTAAGACGTGATAAAAATCGAAACGAAGAATTTCTTGTACAGATGTACTTAAAAGACGTTCCGTAAACGTACTGTAAACAGCAATATAGCACTTACTTCCGTTTCTATTGCTTAACCTTCATAAGATATACTCGTCGTTCTTCATCTAGCTTTGCTTATTCGTTACACGGGAAACTTACATATACACAGTGCCACGTGTTGTACTGCCGTGGATGCAACGACACGAGTGCGAGGGAGAAAATACAAAGAGGTGGGGGGGGGGGGCACGAGATGCTGAATTTCAGAGTTTGTAGTTTATCTTGGCGCATTTACAGAGGTAGAAGATAGTATGTGAGTGAGTAAGGTAATGGTAGTGGTGTTAGTGCCAATGGTGATAGTGGTGATAGTGGTAGTGCTGGCGGAGAGAGAAAAGGGATCGAACCGTGGTTTTACTGCTGTTGTTTCGACGAGGATAAGAGGAAGAGGAAAAACCTAGCGTCGTATATCTCGAATGGAAGCGTAACTTGTGTGCATGACAAAACGAGGGACCGAAGAAAAGGGTAGTCGCTTGTGTTTATGGATCGTAATGGACAGAAACGGTGAAAAATGCTTCGGATAGTACTTAAAAACTTTTCTTTCTTTTTATTCGAGAAAGAAGAATAAAGGACGAAGAAGATCGGGGGCCCTTCTATACGGGGAAAAAAAAAATATATATATATATTTGAGTACAGGCGTCGAGTCGAAATTAGTCGTACGTTTTTAAAACAACGATAGAGCGTACAATATGATGCGATAGCGATTTCAGAAAAACGAACGTTCGATGATCGCTATTCCATATAATTCTAATTCTTTTTTTTTTTTCGTTTCAGTAGACTTTTTTTTTTTTTTTTTTTTTTTTTTCTAAAATCATCTTCCACAAATGCGAAAGTTCTATCTCTGGCAAGACTGCCTGTTCGTTGCATCGTCGTCGCTTTTCTCTCATCGAATTTTCATGCCGCGATTCCATGGCTCCTCTAAGATTTATATTTCTCGGGTCGTTATCGAATTTCACGTTTTTCTTCTTCGCTTCGCAACGTGACCCCATTTTCCAGACGACCGATGGTCTTCTCACTGTTTCCTTTCGAAAAAAGAAATATCATTCTTATATAAACAATGTAATGCAAGATGTTTCCAAACGTTAAGAAAAAAAAAAAAAAGAAGACGAAGACGAAGAAGAAGAAAAAGGAAACATAGCCGTCTTTATGAGAAACAAATAATCGATTTTCTTTTTTATTTAATTTGAGAATAATGATCTCGTTTCATCGTGAGAAATTCGTCGACAATCGTCAACTCGTCACGAAACTCTTTTTATCATATTTTCCATTATCTTTTTCTTTTCCCTCTTTGTCTCTCTCTCTCTCTCTCTCTCTTTCTCTCTTTTTCTCTTCCCCCTCTCTCTCCGCTACTCGTTCCCACTCGTTCGATTTCGGTCGTTTTCTACTAGCACCTTATCACTTGGCACGGCTCCAAGCTCGCGTTATCGGACTCTTTTGACGCCAATTACGTGATTTTTCAAAAAGGCAACCTTTTGCCGGCGAGACGCTCTTGCCTATATCGTGTTATGAAAAACGAAATATCCTATCGTTATAACGACGCATTATAAAGGAGCTACTTTCTTTGAACCATATTTAGATACGATGCGATTGAATGTAGGTCAATCGTTTGATATATATAATTCGATAAAGAAAGTTGTTCCGTACAGATTGATAAACATCGTTACTATATCATACCGGCTTGTATATTTATTTACAATTATATGTGTTATAATGTTATTTATAATTCGTATTTCTTGTAACGATTAAAAAGTTTTACTTTGCATAACGAATCGCAAGGTATACCTAATGTTTTGCGTAAGATACGACGGCCGATACGATATACAGTCAAAAATTCGTATTTGGAAAACTTCGAATGAGAAGGTTATTATAGCTTAAATGAAATTTAGTTAGTCACGAGCGTTTAATATTGAGCTTACGATCATTGACGTAAAGGGAGACTATATCGCGGAAGTAGAAATTACGATTTTAAAAGGCTATTGTTATGTTCGCCCACGAGAGCTCTCAAAAAATATAGTCACGAAGATATCTGTCGTCTTTCGTCCGCATAAGTTTCAGAGACGAGTGTCTCTTCGTCGTCTAATTAGTTTGAAACTAACGAGAGGCAGGAGCTTCGTACTCGGTGCACAGAAGGCATATAACGACGCCAATTTTATGTTTAACTTTATATACGCTTGGAAGTGCCATTGACGCCATTACAAAACGGTGGACGCGCGACGTCTCTCTCTTTGTCAACCTTGCTGATTGTGACATTTATCTTCCTTCATCTTCGTACATTCGCAACGTCATTTGAACGAGTAGCAACGTTACTATGCACCATATACTCGTGTATCTATAGACGAATCAAATATTCATCTTCGATCTAGAAAAAATATTTTCCTTTATTTTTTTTTTTTTTTTTCTTTTCACATATATAACTTCGCTTTACGTCATTCCTTCTTTCACTTCCATCAAGATCAACTCCTCCCTCTCTTACCTCATATTTATTAAATTAACCTTGAGACGTTAAATGCTTAGATTGCACGCTAGCCGCACCAATTTTATTCCTGTCTCTTTATGTATTCTGCTTTGTTGTATGCATATCTAGATACATAGGCATAGGTAATGCAACAGTGTATTCATAGCTATACGTTTAACCTTGCCCTCACAACCGCGAATAAGCTCTTCAGTAACACTATGAAGATGTGAGTCGGGGGAAATGAATTAACATGCTTAATTAGACGCTAGAGGCGGAACGACTTTACAATCTTCTCTTTATCTTTTCCACCTTTTCCATAATTTAAGTATTTCGTATGTTCACACACACACACACACACACACACACACACACACACACACACACACACACACACACACACACACGCGCGCACACGCACACGCACACGCACACGCACACGCACGCGCACGCACACACACACACACACACACACACACACACACATTCGGGTATGCTTTACAAGCATGTATAAGGCAATTAGCAATGCCTTCACTCATCTCTGTGGCCTTTAAACTTCAGTCCAATACAGTGTCTCTATTCGAAACAGGATCAATGATTTCGCAAAATTATAGTACTTACTACAAGTTCACAATAGCCTTTGGTAAACTCTCTTGATATTCGCTTCCATCATAATTTTGCTACGTCACGATCTCTAATGTTATAATATTTCTGTTAAACCGTTATATTTCATTAAGTTCTTTGAGTTTCGGTAGGACATCGTATTACACGTGTATATATATATATATATATATATATATATATATATATATATATAGAGAGAGAGAGAGAGAGAGATATTTATCATTTTATAACAATTGTATCGTTCATTATTTCCTACGATTTTGTAGTTATTAATTACTTGATGTTCTTCGTTTGATTTCGTTTTCAAATGCTCTTCGTAGGTATATACCTACAGGATTCATATAATAATTTCATTGTTTACTTATCTTTCGATATTTACTTCGCTCAGCGTTCTTATCTCTTATTTGGATGTTGTATTTAATACTCGTTGAATTGAGAAGCGATTCAACGAGGACAAACGAGGACTTGCTAATTAGTCCCGACGAGTCGACGAATTCTCTTGTCGGGACCTTTGGGTTTGTAAATGTGTCGTGTTCTTTCGTCTGATACTTTTATCAGAGAGGAGAAGTTCCTTTCGAAGAATAAACGGTTTTCGACGAAATGTTCAAGCAAGCTTTACATCTCCTTTCTTTCTTTGTCTCTCTCTTTCTCTTTTCCTTTATTTTTTTTTCTCATACACATATTTTTTTTATCTTTAATTGAAATATAGACAAAAGATTTGAATCGATAAAACTTACGAAGAACGCATTTGTGTTGTATGGAGAAAAATGGCGATCGCGGCGCATCGTTCGAGTTGCAAAGCAGCAACGATGCCCTTCATCCTACGCTAACGTTACGGCCCTACGCGTGTATCGATTCGTCTTTCGAACTTCGAATTCCAGTGCGCGCGCGCCTGTTCACGTCGCGAACGCGAACGAACGTAGAGAGCCATAAATGCGTCTTACGTTCCTACCTCTTTTCCTTCTCGTTTTTGAATCTATCTAGGTACTTTTCTCCCTTTCAACTTTTGAAATCAAACGAGAGCTCGACGTGAATTATTCGACCGATGATAAATAAGGAAGGACGACCGAATAGACGTAGAGATGTGGGGATGAGAGTGAGGGTAGCGTAACGGAGGATGGGTGGGCAAGGCGAAGAGAAAGGAAGGGTTCGATGAAACCGTACGAAGGGGACATGCAAAAAGGGATTGTCAAGAGAGATGGATCTGGCTTTTCGTGCATCTCTCATATTGCAACGCGGGGAGAAAAAGACAGACAGACAGACAGACAGAGAGAGAGAGAGAGAGAGAGAGAGAGAGAGAGAGAGAGAGAGAGAGAGAGAGAGATCAGCCTGACGCATAAACTCTTTATGGATTTTTCAATGTATCCTTATAATGGATGATTAGCTTCTATAAACCTATATTTTATTAGAATTAGAAGAGATACCTACATTGTGTATTGTCCGAAGGTATAAAGTATTGATGCCATGTGGTATATGCGCGCGCGCGTGTGCGTGTTAATGAATTTTCTTAACATCGATACGTTTCCATTTCGAATGGAAAGCAAATAATTCGCGATCACTCGGAGTTGGGTTCAATAAGTCTATACTCCAAAAGGTTTCCAGAAGACTAGGCAAAAGGTCAGACTTCCAGAAAGTTCCCTTGGAAGAAGAGGTCTAAAGGGTTTCCAAGCGAGAGATTTTGCTGCTATCTCTCTCTCTCTCTCTCTCTCTCTCTCTCTCTCTCTCTCTCTCTCCTTCTCTCTCTCTCTCCGTCTCTCTCTTTTCGTTAAGCTCTCTTTTTCCGGAGATATATATATCGGTACTCTTCTCCGATTTTCTCCTCGTTTCGTTTCTTCCGCCGCAGCGATTTCCTGCCTCTGACACGGCCAGACTTTTAATTTTAATCATCGACCGGGGAATTATAAAAGTTACCTCCGCTCGAGGACGCTTTCAATTAAGGATTTCCGTTTCTCTCGGGACGATCGGCCCTTTCTTGAAATCGAGGTCAAAGCGGCGTTACAGGATCTTCTGCGTTTTTATTATTTTCTTTCTTTTTTTTTTTTTTTTTTTTTTCTTTGCGTTCTCTCCTCACCCCGACCATTTCTTTGATTTATCTTTTCCCAAGTGCAACCGATCGAGGTGAAGCTACGCGCGAAAATGTTTCTACTTTAATTCACGTGAACCAAAGTCAAATGAGATCTTAACGATATACGTTCGTCCTCGACGATAATCGAAGTAAACGTGCTCGAGTGAATGTGATCCTAATGTAAATAGATTATTGGAAGCGATCGAATGATTGTATCTCATCGTTTTTGTATATACTCTTATAAATTTTCCATCTTGCGGTAAGAAGTGAGAAGTTATGCAAAGCTATATATTATTTTTCCCGAAAGACTTACGCGATGCAGCTGCACTCAATAGTAGCGGCTATTCGCTAGTACAGATATACATTTATATCAAGTTCACCTCGCCGTCTGCTCGCGTTTCTGGCATGTGAATTAGGAAGCAACTGTTGGCATTAGTAGTGTATCATCGGATATTATTTATCAAGTGGAATGGTATTAATTTATTGTTGTGATTACTTCGCGATATATATATATATATATATATATATATATATATATATATATATATACATATATATATGAGTCGTTTATTTTGAAAATGGCTTAAGTCCATTTTTTAAACTGTAAACTGTTTAAAAATGAAAAATCACATAGAATTATAACTGTTATAAATGTTGACTCGATTTTTTTTGAAAAATGGATTTAGGTCACTTTCAAAATAAACGGCTCATACATATAATAATAATAATAATAATAATAATAATAATAATAATAATAATAATAATAATAATAATAATAATAATAATAATAATAATAATAATCATAATAATAATAATAATAATCATAATAATCATAATCATAATAATAATAATAATAATAATAATAATAATAATAATAATAAGAAGAAGAAGAAGAAGAAGAAGAAGAATAATAATAATAAGAATAATATATTAATAATAATAATAGTCATTCTATCAATACATGCTTAATCGTTCAGTATTCTCAAAATGAGATGTTGATTCGAGCGTGAAAAAGGAAGAGAAATAAGAGAAAAGGAGGACAAATAAAAGGAGAAAAGAAATCTTATGGCAGGAAATTAAGCGATAACGCAAGCGAGCACGAGTCACCGCGAGATGCTGTTCATCTCGGAGGACTTTGAAGTCCCTCGGATTCCTTTTGTACGAACGAATGCAGCTTCCTGCTAATCTTGTACTTTTTCCAAGAGTATAGCACCCAAGAGAATAAACTTGGAATGGATGATACTGTATTCTACAGCTCGCGATAATCTTTCCGCGAATTGGAATATTCGCATAAATACGATATCGACTGCTACTTTATAGATGGGAGTTTATATTTTCGCTTATCTTTGTGTGTGTGTGTGTGTACGCATGTATATATGGATGCGTCCATCTATATATTCTCTATGTACCTGTATTTATACTCTTAGAATGGATCAGCCGGCTTTCATAGTAAAAGCGACAGTAAAGTTCCGCGCGGAAACTTTACAAATTTGTTAAATTGCCAATTTACCTTCCAAACTAGCGCCGCTCTTCAACGTCGTCGCTTCCATTCCTAGCGCCTTTCTTCATCCACATCTTCTACTTCTTCTACATTTCTTCTTCCTCTTCTTCCTCATCTTCTTCTTCTTCTTCTTCTCCTTCTCCTTTTTCGTCTTCCTCTTCCTCTTTCTTCTCTACCATATCTTCCGCCTTCGTAACATCCACCTTCTTCCGCGCCTGTTCCATAAGCTCCACCACTCATATCTGCTTTGTCTTTTATTAACGAATCAGCGAACTTTTTAATCTTCATTTCCATCCAATTATGAGAGGGAATTAATTATGAAATTTTCTTCGGTGGAACTTGAAAAGTTTCTTCCGTCTCTCTCTCTCTCTCTCTCTCTCTCTCTCTATCTATCTATCTATCTATCTATCTATCTATCTATCTATCTATCTATCTATCTATCTATCTATCCATCTATCCAGCTATCTCTCTATCTCTCTCTCTTTCGATGTTAGATGCGTCGTTAACTTTCTGTGAAGCATCGAATGAAAGTTCGGATTTTGTAGAACGTGAAAATAGAACAGGGTACTATCTTAATCGAATGTTCTCTCTTTCTCTTTCTCTTTCTCGGCATTTATGCGATATGCTTGTTAGCAGCAGGAGTTTCGCGTAATACCACTTGTATCGGTAGTAAAGCAGACCGGTTACCTATCGGTTTGGTTACCATTGCCTACACCCAATATCTGGAGGAAGCTTAATCGTCCTACCGTGGAATATAGTATTCGCTTTCGGTAGTAAGCCTGGGCACGTGTAATTAAGTGCAATGGGAGTATTCCGAATTGTCGTCGCTTAGCTCCTCCACTTTCTCTTCTCTCTCTTTCTCTCTCTCTCTCTCCCTTTTCCTTCTCCTTCTCTGCGATCACACAGAAGCAGACACCTACACAAAGATATCGCGCATAGAAACGATAGACGATGAACGCGCGTAGTCGTAGCTCCCGAGTCTATTCGACGTTTCATTTCTGAACGCTCGGGAAGAAGGAGTAGTGCGAGAGAACGAAGTTGAAAGGCTTTCAATTCGATAAAACGCTTTCAGCAAACTTCAGACAGGAGCAATTAACGGAAATTAATTCTTATTTCTTTATCGCCGATGGACTGGCGTTTCATTGGCACTTTTCTTACTCGCTACCAGCGACACTCCATTCTACTTCTTATACGATCCGCGATTATTATTATTATTATTATCATTATTATTATTATTATTATTATTATTATCATTATTATTATTACTATTACTATTATTATTATTATTATTATTATTAATATTAGAGAATTGAAAAGTTTAAGTGTCACATTCCTGTGAAGTCATTCGATCCTTATCGATTCAAGTACGATTTTATTTTGCCAACTATCAAGCACAGCTTTTCTTCTCCGTTTCTTTTTTCCTCTTACGCCACTTGGTTTTTTCCCTCTTGTCGTTTACCGTTTAAAGTTAAAACATTGAGCAGATGTGACCGCGTACCATTTCGAACAATTTCTTTGAAATATACTTGGAAAGAATAACTTCATCTTTCTTTTACGTATGTTGCGTAGCGAGAGGGGCTCTACTAATGAGAGCGTTACCAGATACGCGTCTTGCACCGGACCAGCGCGATGCTAGTCGATTTGCACGAAGAATCTTCCCCGCCTCTTCCTAATCGTCAAAGTAATAAACCCATTGGTCGTGACGAACAAGGGCGGCGGCACAAGGCTAAGATACCGTCGAAGGCCGTCAGCGAAATAGCGCTCGCCGCGATCCCGCAAATTAATGGAAGAACGCGAATTCTTTTGAAAGATCCCGTGAAGCTCGTCACGTTGATGCGCGTAAATGGATGTAACGCGAATGGAAGTTATCACGGTATATTTGTTGAAGTATGATACAATTGTTGGTGTATTCTTATGTAATAATGTGTAGTTACTTGTGTTGGTTATTTCTGAAAGAATGATAGCCAGTAAAATTTAACAAGACTCAAAAGTCTTGATGTTGTGACTCTGAAAGATATGTAGCTTGACTTTTACGGTTTAGATTGTACTAGATATCTCCGATTGAGGCGTAGCCAGTGATATTGGTAAGACTCGATTGTTTTACTAGCGAGCTCGTATGCTTAGATACGACTGACTGTTGATTCGTCCCGAACTATCCATGAAGGCATTAATGAATTAGGAAAGGGAGAAGTTTATGTAAAAAGTGCTAGGAAAGGAAAAGCAATATCCTTATTGGTCGTAGGCGTGTAGGTATAGTTCGTTCGAAATGTTTAAACAATTTCATGCGTGGTCCTTTGTACTGGTAACCATGTGGACCCCATGAAAGTTGAATTGATATTTGAAGAGTAGGCGCCAGACAAACCCTTGGCTCGTCACGCCTAGGAGTTTACTTTCGCAGTTTATTTATTGCCCGGCTCGATAGATTATTGAAAATTAGGTGCTTGATTAAAAATGCCTAAGCTCGGACATAAGTGGCAATGTGTTTTTTATCTATGCGTTTTCTTAGCGAGTATCCAACGAGTTCCCAAAGGGCAGATATTTCCAATGATTACATATGACCCTTAGGAGAAAGTACTGAGTGAAGAATATAGGAACGCTCGTGTGTGTAAACAACGTACATATACGCATTATTGTGTTCATCTCGTACGTTACGTACACGCAAATGGGACGTTCGCAAACTCATCCTCCGATGAAAACAGAAACGTCTGTTTCGAAAGGAATAGAAAAGCAAAGAAAATCTGTACGAGCAAGTCTCTCTCCCCCTTTGCCAAGAATAAAGCGAGATTTCGATTATCTTTTTAAAATTGACTTCTATTCGAACTGAGTAAAACTGTGTACAGAGAGAAAGAGGGGGAAAATAAAGAGAAAAATACATAGAAATAGAAGGATAGAAAGGGATATATATATATATATATATATATATATATATATAGAGAGAGAGAGAGAGAGAGAGAGAGAGAGAGAGAGACAAACGAAAAAAGAGCAATGAAAAGGAAAAAGAAAGATCTCGCGCGCGAAACAAAAGCGTGCCTAAAATCGCGAACGGGCGAGTCTCGTATTCTCGACAGGAAAAGCGCGGACAAAAGGGTTTAGAGGAGGCCTATAATTCAGAGTTGATGGGTGGATGGACGAATGGGGTAGCAGCTGGAAGCGTAGCTGGCAAACGCGAATGCAGCCGAGCGCAGGCGAGTTGTAGGTAGGTAGCCGGGTAGAAGGATGAGAAGGGGAACTGGAAGGGAGAATTACGAGGTCACTTCCGGTGGCGCCTGCACGAGCTTCCGCTTCCGGTCGCGCTATTCCCTCCCTTCCACCTATTCGCCCCTTCTCACTTACTACGAATACTACCACCCTCCAATCCTCTCTTCTCTCTCTCTCTCTCTCTCTCTCTCTCTCTCTCTCTCTCTCTCTCTCTCTCTCTCTCTCTCTTTCACTCTCTACCAACGGGCACCATCACGATCGGCATCAACTCGGCGGTAGGAGGCGATGCTAGCAGAGCTTCCGCAAGTCCCCGGTGCAACGAAACTTCACACAATACCGTAACTTGGCCATTACTGTCGCGTGCCTCTATATACTCTCGACTATAGCCTATCGTCCTTCGCTTACCTCGCTTTCTCTCTCTCTCTCTCTCTCTCTCTCTCTCTCTCTCTCTCTCTCTCTCTCTCTCACACACACACACACACTACTCCCCTTTATTTCAAACGGCCACTCCATCGAACTGGTATTAGAGCCACGCTTGCTCGATAAATCGATGTCTACGATTTTCAGTTAGGTAAGCTGTTACTATCCCTTCGTATGCTCTCTCCATGCTTCGGGAAGCATATCTACCTAGCGTGGAATACTTTCGAAAAGTTTCTTCGACGTCCGGAACGAGACCAGCTGATTCTGCGATAAAGACATGGATCTATCGATTCGATTGATCGATCGATCTATCGGTGAAGGCATCGGTATGATGCGACGTTCGTCCCACATCGTACCTACTAATGTCGTTGCGTTCGGCACGTGTAAGCGACTACCGAGTAGGAGACGAAAGAGAAGTGAGAGAGAGAGAGAGAGAGAGAGAGAGAGAGAGAGAGAGAAGTGGTATAGGAAGAAAGTAGGTCATGATGTAAATAGTCGGACACGCTCGTGCGCTTACCACTGTAACGCTACACGACCTGACGCGTTACCTCTAATGTAAACACGTCGAAAGCATTGTGGCTGCAGCATGGTTTCACTAATTGGAGAGTCCTCCGTATAGGTCTACGTTTTCATTCAAGATCACTGCCATGCGCGAATTATTAGCGATTGCCGTTAAAGTAGTCGTCCATAACGAGCAACGTTGCTTTACCGCATTTCGTAATACGAATCTAGCCAAGGTAAAAGGCATCACGCTTTTCAAAAGCATTACGAGCGATCGTTATTCTTACGTCAACCGCGATAATGACGATACAGGGTCGCGCTGCGACCAACGATTTCGCGTATAACGAACGACAGCAATTATAGTTAACCGGGAACGCAATTTCCACGGATATAGTGACCGTGAAACGATTATTGCTCTGTTGGGGCAGTACGTCGCGCTGAAATACCGATTAACCCAATCAGCTTTGTTGCTGCGAACTTCGCTCGTATAGCCTACAATCGGGTAATATTTATGGTTAGTTCGCGCGCGAGTCTATTCGTGGGTTAGTTCGTTACGCCAGGATTTCGCTCGATCAGAAACAACTCTTTTTCTTCGATTGAATCGAATCGATCGTACAAACACATAAACAAAGGGGAGGGGAAAAAAGATAGAGGGAAAGAGAAAAATCCTTTCTATTTCGTGAACGTTCTAAGAAAAGAAGTTATACGCCTCCATGCGAATCAAAGAGAGCGCGGAGTGGTCTCTCACACGTCACGACGATGGCCACATACACAACACACGGTAGCACGCGTTCGACTCGGTGAATCAGTTATTTGTCGAGTAGAAAACGCCCGCTACGGGCAACCGGCCAAGGAATGCAGACGTGGTTACGGACGGATGTGCCGAGACCTATCGTAACAGCCCCAAACCACTACACCACGGAAAAACAAACCACGCGACGAAAACTCTAGTCGCCAATCGATGTACGTTTTCTCTCTCTTACTCCTTCTTTTATTCTCTCTCTCTCTCTCTCTCTCTCTCTCTCTCTCTCTCTCCCTCTCCCTCTCCCTCCCTCTCCCTCTCCCTCTCACACCATCCCTGTTTCACTCCTTTTCACACGCGCGCAAGTCATTACCCAATGGTGCGTCTCCATTATTTATTTTTCAACGTTTTCAGCTATCAGGTCATTTACCGAGTGACGCGATCGTTTAACGAAAAAATAATACTTTACTCTCATCGATCGCCACGCACTCTTTCATTTCCCCCCACCCCCCCCCCCCCTTATCGAAAAGCAGATTAATATTGCTAATGATAGCGTATTAGCGTCCTCCCGTTAAAAGTCATAAATGGAAATATTCGGTATCCATCTATGTATATCAAAGCACGTAACAATAATGCGTACATTAATCATCATGGATTTTGGATTATCATTAGTTCGTCGAAATTACGAAATACCGCAAAATGATCGAAACGAATAATATACGTCTGGTAGTCCTGATGAACTTCTATCGGAATAATAATATCTGACCGACCACGTTCGGCGAGTATCATTGGAAAAACAGAAAGCGCTCGATGAAATATCACATTCCACATAGACGTGGTCCAACTAACGACGTTCCCTACCAAACGAGGAGATTCGAACGAATCACGTTCGTAGATTTTAACGAGCAAACTAGAAGCCACAGCTTTCTACCGTCCTGTTTCGAAATCAACCGACGAGAGAAATATACGCGGCAATGGAAATCGACGTCCCGAACGTCCCATCGAACTTTTTCAAAGAGGTCTTTTCCCCGAGTCTGCAAACGTAAGAAGAATTTTTTTTCTCGCTTACTGAAACGAACGAATGTTTTGATCGATAAACACTATTGCGAGAGATCGCTGGAGCGAATACAAACATTGATCGTAAAATGTATCCTGTAACTTTGTATTTTTATCTCTTTCTAGGACGTACTTGTACACCTTCCAAATATATGTAGCTAAGCTCCAAAGGGATTAACAAGTTTATTAATTTTCCAGTTTTATGAAATTATTCTTGCATTTATTCGCTCACAGACAGATCTGTTTAAATATCGAATAAATACTCAGGCTTAGAGTTTGTTTTAAAAGCAAACTCTGTACCTACCAATCTCTATACAAATATTTAAAAACATTTTCATATCGTGCTACATTTTCGTACTCATATAAAAGAAGCGGAGCATTTTTTTTTTTTTTCTTATTTCTTCGACCGTTTAGATCTTTCAGATCTATGTTTCTTTTTTTTTTTTTTTATTTTTTTGTTGAAAATAGTTTGGCCATTTGTCAGTGAACGGTGATCGTGGCGCCCATAATATAACGGGTCGTGAGATAAGTTACTGCAAGGGACAAGCATTAATTTAAGGCTGAGTTAGCGCACTGGTGTCGAGACGCGATGCGAGACGTCGAGCCGCAGAGAGCTACACTGCGTTCGTGCTTTCGGATCTCTCCCTCGAGGCTATTCCATCCCGTTAACGGATAGCCATTGCTCTTAGATGAATCGATCCTTCTTAGCTAGAAACCTGTGCTCTCTCTCTCTCTCTCTCTCTCTCTCTCTTTCATTTATTTTTTTTCTTTTTCCTTTTTTTCTGTCTTTTTTTTTTTTTTTTTTTGAGAAACGAGAGAAAAAGAGAAAGGAAAGTTGTCGCTGTTGCCTTGAAAAAATATGTCCATCATTGTTAATCGGGCGTGTTTGAAAAGTTTCCTAAACCGAAATACGCAGCAAACGTCGTTCTTCGAAGTCTGTTCGAACGCCTTTAAGACGTTACCCGACATCGATACGTGCAGATAGAAAGACAGTAGTGAATTTGCAAAGAATGATATTCAGAGTTTGCTGAGAATTCTGAAACGTCTTGAAGGAGCCCACGAAAAAAATCTATGTAACTTTTGCTCATTATATACCGAACTCGTATGGTGTATGAAAAGCGGGTTTTAGAGCGGATAAGCGGGATGGTAAGCAAGAGGCGGTTTACGCAGTTGGGAAGGTTTTCAGATGGAGGGTTAGAAAGAGCAATTCAGCGCCTCCGGCTTGTCTTCAAAACGACCCTGAAACTCGCGAAGTCACGCAACCACGCGGAATACGGTGTTCGGTATATTCTCATTCTCGACAATGTTCTTTAGACTCCCCATCCTACATATCAACGGCTCCTAACGATGCTGCGGAATTTTAATTCGATTCGCACCACCGCGAATGCCTTTGGATGTACCGACTTAACGTTGTACAAGGGGAGATACGCGTATTATGCGAATCCGCTTCCATTCCCAACACGATAAATCCTTACTCGATATAACCCAATTACTTTTCGAGTGGGTATATTACACAGGTACGTATAAAGTATGTACGCGCACGTAGATCGTGATGTAGAAGGGGCAGCTTTTTATCAAATGTTAATTGGAAAATGGCACTCGAAAGTCCGAGGGAAAAGTTATTTGGCAAAGCTGCTCTCTCGATGGTAGTGAAAAAAAAAAAAAAGAAAGAAAAAGAAACTACGGCCAGCTTGCTTTCATTCGCAATGGATCTTTTCTCTAAAAGTTCCGTCGACTTGTTCCTCGATGGGTATTCGTAAATCCTCGGGGAAAAATAAATCCTTCGCCGATTAAAGTAATTCCTGATTCGTAGAAGAACTTTATTGGTATGTACATGTATGGCGAACGTGAGAGTACATGCGTTAGGATTTAATTACCCTACGTATTTTCTCTTATTTTCATTTTGTTTTATTTTTAGGATCTTTAAAAATTATTATCGTTAAAAGGGTTCTCTCTCTCTCTCTCTCTCTCTCTCTTTCGTTAAAACACTTCTATGGAAGTTGACACGGTGCAGGATGCGAGAATTAGAAGATCGTCGTTTTGTTAGGGGTGGAGGAAGGCGTGTTAGACCGACAGTAATAACAGGCCCGTCCATCAGGAAAGAAGGTTCCACATAGAGAAGCGGTAGACTACGTGGCACTATGCTGGCTCAACATCGCTCTGTTGAGCGACGGTTATTTTTGTTCTCTTTCAATATCCTGCTTCCGCTAAAGTCTCTGTCATCGACGACTTCGGAATCTCGCGAACCCAACGAATGCGTTTATCTGCGCGGACGATATTTGGGAGATTATTTGGGAACGAACGAAGAAAATATATTTTACCGAAGATCGACGTTTTCGAAGGCAAACGTTAATATATTTCGTTACGATCGCAATCGAAGAACAACGAACCGCACGCACGTAACGAACACCGCTTGTGTGAAATTACGAAATGTTCATCGTTTCGTTGCTCGTGTTGTGGTGGTATGCCTATATTATATATGTGTATATATATATACCACATATACACACACAAACATGGATATGTATGTATGTATGTATGTATACAATAAACGCTCGTACACGTTGCGCACATGTACGGGCGTACGCGTATATGCATCACGTTCGTGGCTCGTACCAGAGAAAATTTCATGCGATGCATTAGTACGATCAAACTATGAGCAAACCGCATGTGCGCGTGAGCGCGTCTAACCGCTCGGCTTATAACTCCGACGCCTCTCTCCCCAAATCCTCGGACTCGTCAACGTAACTTTTCGATAACAATCGTTAAGCTCCTTTCGGTCGCGCTCTCTCTTTCTCTCTCTCTCTCTCTCTCTCTCTCTCTGTCTCTATTTATCTCTCTTCTTCTCTATCTCTATCTCTTTTCATAAGTACCGACAGATTTGGAAACATTTCGTGCGAGCGTAACTGCGACCGCGTAAGCCGCGTGGGCTTATCCAAATGATCCATGATGAATGAAACAGTATTCTATTGATAGAATCGAATACGATTCCAATGGGTACTATCCAAAAGGTACTACCGTATTCGTTTTTTTTTTTTTTTGAGAGATTGCCAAAAAATGCGCCCAGTGACTTCCTGAATTTTATTCGTCAAATAAACGTAAGTGCTCTCTTGTCTCTTCGATGGATACAAATATATATTAGTTTTAATTAACGCTTTTACGTTCGCGTTAATGTTAGCCAGAATGGTTCTGAAGAAAAAAAGAAAAAAAAAATAAGATGAAAATATTTATGCATTTACGATTATTTCATCGAAATTTTTTATTTATTTATTTATTTTTTAATTTATTCGCGTTTTATTTTATTCTCTTGATGTTCGCTGTATTATTATTAATGCTTTTTGTATCACGTTTATTCTTTGACCCTGCTTCGGCGATAAAGTAGAACGACGCGTGGCAAACCGAAAGGGATCGAGTTATCTCTAAAGATCATCTAGGGCCCGCTAAGATCGTCGGCGCGATGTCACTCTCTTAAAGTCCGTGTAGTGTAACGGTAACGTGAAACCCTTCGAAGTATCGATTCGCGTCGAAAGTTTAATTTATTTGCGTACGTAACGCGATCGTTTCATTGTCAGCACCTACGTCGTGAAATTTGAGCAGCCTCTTCATAGACTACCAGCAAATAAAGAGGAAAAGAAACGTGCTCTCTCAATCTTTCTTTTTTCTTATTTCTTTCTTTGTTTCTATTACATTCAATGCTAATTAGTATGGATAAAAATTGCTACTTCACCTATTTACATTATTCTCTCTCTCTCTCTCTCTCTCTCTCTCTCTCTCTATATATATATATATATATATATATCATCTCTCTTATCATTCATCTAATTAATAATTCTATCGCTGTTTATGTTACTTTTTTTGGTTATCTTCTATAATTATTGCAATTGCAAAAGAGCTGTAATAAATTAGATACATAGTAACCATATTTTCTCTTTCAAGAATTAAAAAATGTGATGGTTTAATAATTATATTAATAACAAAGTTCAATGCTCGTTATAATATATATTATCTTCAATCAGTACATTCCTATTTAATTCGAATATTAAAAAAATAAAAAGAAAAAAAGAAAAAATAATCGACATGAACCTTTAGAAGTACAATAAATTTCCCCTTTTTTCTTTCTTTATTTTCAAGTTTCATTCTTACACGAACACGCATACACGTGTATAACGGATACAGAGATACATCTTTCATGAAGAAGAAAGATCGTGGTATTCAAATTGGCGCGAATTCGGCGTGGTTTGAAAGGAGAAAGAGATAGATATAGAAAGATAGATAGATAGATAGATAGAAAGAGAGGGTGGGAGATAGAGAGAGAGAGAGAGAGAGAGAGAGAGAGAGAGAGACAGAGAGAAAGACAAAGAGGGAGGGAGAGATGGAGGGAGAGATGGAGAGAAGCTCAGAGGCAGGTAAATATAGTATTAATGAAAGAGAAAGAGACAGAATGAGAGAAGAAGAAGAAGCAGAAGAAGAAGAAGAAGAAGATGAGGAGGAGGAGGAGGAGGAGGAGGAGGAGGAGGAGGAGGAGGAGGAGGTAGGAAGAGAGGAGTGACAAGATGGTGGCGCGACGCGTGTGCGCGAGTAGAGCCGGTGACGATGGTGGTGGAAAGAGGCGGCAGATCGGGGGTGGAAGGAGGGTGGAAGACCACAGGTGGTGGGCGTCTGAGGGTAGGGAGGATGCCAAGAACGAGCGAGCGAGAGAGCGAGGGGAGATAGAGGAGGAACGAATGACGCTGCGCAGCGGCGCGAGAAACGAGAGACTAATGCGCGCTCGCGGAAAATCGCGGCGCGCGCGTTTAAGGCGCTCTCTCGGCCGTCAGTTTTGGCCGCGTCTTCGTGCTGCGCGCGCCTTCGCGTCTCTCTCTCTCTCTCTCTTCAACGTCGCCGCGGCAGCCATCGGAAACGTCGTTCGCCGAAAACCATATCTCTCTTTTTCTATCTTTTTCTTCCTTTCGTTTGTCATCCTCTAACGCGAAGGCACCCTCAAAGTAATCGAGAGAGAGGGAGAGAGAGAGAGAGAGAGAGAGAGAGAGAAGAGAGAGAGAAGAGAGAGAAGAGAGAGAACGTTGGATTCATATGAGAGAGAGAGAGAGAGAGAGAGAAAAAGAGGGAGATATATGGCGACGTAGAGGAACGAACGAACACGCATTTGTTGGTTCTCTCGTGTGTCGTCGTCGTCGTCGTCGACCGGCGGCCATCATGGAAGAATTGGAGGATTAGCACGTTTTATCGACGATTTCGAAAGTTTAGAAAAAAGACAGACACTCCGAATGATTGAACGTGGAAACACGCAGCACATCGTTCGCATATACGACAGGTCGGTTTTATTCGCGGCATCGACCACGAAGTGTCGCTAGTGTGGGGCCCATGATAAGAATTTTCCTCGAGAGCGAGAGGAGAAAGAGGAAGTAGCGGAGAAGAGGACGGTGGAAGAGAAAGAGGAGGATGGAAAGCGGAAAGGCGCGTCGCGGTCCTGCGTCGCTCATCGCCGACAGCGCCTCCAGAACGGGGCGCGTTCGCGCGTGGCTCGATCGTGAACTGTAGTAGGAGGTGAAGAAGAAGAGAGGGAGAAAGAGAAAGAGAGAGAGAGAGAGAGAGAGAGAGAGAGAGAGAGTCGCCTACGCGAAAGGTGTTGGCCCCCTCCCCTTCTCCCTTTCTACGAATCATCGTGTGCCGTGTCCTCGGTAGAGGAGGACTACTATCCTTACGGTGGTGAAAAATGTGAACGGCGTGTGAGCCGGCATCTTGGGGACTACGATTTTTGTTCTCTCCAAAGGTAAATTATGTCTTTCCGTTTGCGAATATTTTCGAGCTCGAGTGTGATTCGAGTATCGAGCAAACTTTGAACTAAGCCTTTCTTTATCGAAATGAACGAAGTTGTCGTTGTTGTTTACACGTTGCACGTGCGAGTTAAACTTTCTTTCTTCCTTATTATTTTCTTTCCCTTTTTCTTCCACTTTTCATTTCACTCTTCTTCCTTTTTTTTTACCCTTCTTTATTTTATTGTATTTTTCCCTCGTTTTTTTTTTGAGAGAGCAAGAGAGAGAGAGAGAGAGAGAGAGAGAGAGAGAGTGTGTGTGTATTTTCAAGCGCCTTTTTCCCGCATTTCGTCGACTTTCGTTCACGATTTTTTTTTTTTTTTTTCACGGAAATCTTTAGATTTCGACGAAGTCTTCCTTTTCGACGAAATTTCTATAAATAGAGAGTGGTACGAGTTCAACGCGGAAAAGACGGATGTGGCAGACTGCAATCGCGCTCGAGACAACGATTTGCGTGCGCCAGACGTTTTCTTTCGCAATTAGGTCGAACTCTGGCTAATGAGATGGTACCGGTTCTCAACGATATATCTATCTTACTCGAGTCGCACAGGAGGCCGTGCGTTCCTAACACTTTGGCACTATAATTTTACGACTTTCGAGTTTGATTCATTCGAAAATAAAATCGATGTTGTTCGGTGAAGACAAACGGAGAGGGAAAACTTTCTATCTTTCTTCGACGTTCGTATCCGACATGCGAATCGCTCGTACACGACCATATTTCACGGAGAAATGTCGCCGTGCGTTCTCTACGAATGTGGTTATTCGATTATTCTTAAAATACGTCGTCCTACTTTTAATCCGCGTAAAACGTAACATCGACGACGCGATATGTTGCGACATACGGTCACCCCTTACGGTCCACTGTTATAAATAGAAATCTTACATTGTATTTATGGAACCGAATGACTTCGAGATCGGTGAGAGCATCTGTGAAACACGCGATCGATCGTCGCCATGCACATCGAATAACTATATCGAAATCTGTCTCTCGATTCTCTCTTTTAATACATTTACTGTCGGTCCTAAATACGGGGTATATGCGAAAAATAATATAATCGTTTTCGTATGTACCCTATCACTCGCTAATACATATATCGGCCGATAGTAGTTTTCGCATTAGTATCGAGGGCCGATGATTTATCGGCCGGTTGGCAATAAAATAGTTAAACTTCATTTTCGCTCGCCACTCGAGATCTTTTTAGTTTCTTGATACGTCAATGCACTATTCACTCGGTCTCTCTTCGAAATATTGTCATTAGCAATAATTATTATCTTTTACGTATTCACGGCGTGATAGGGAATTTATTATCGTAAAGTGAAAATAAGGATAAGGCAAATGTGTCAGGTGTGTGTGTGTGTGTGTTTTTTTTTTGATATTCAGAATAAACGGACCTGTATGCGCCTACGGGAAAACGAGTTCGTTGAAATAGAAAGCGTCTTACAGTTTCCGTGGTAACGCGGAGATGGATGAGTAGGAAGAGGAGATGGAATATAAGAGGGGTAGTATAAAAACGTATTTAAAATCCATCTTTCTTCCGACTTCTTAGCTATTATTTCGCTCATTGCAGTTACCGCTATAATCTAGATTTCATTCCTGTGAATCATGCGCGTCTTTTTCTTTTCTATCTTCATTTCCCATTTCTCTTTAGTTATATCATTCAAAGCGTTCGACATCGATCGATTGGTAGAGTTTCTTTTTTCTTATTTTCTATCTTTGAATACAATAATCGATGTATTTCATCGATGGGAAAATCGTGGAGAATCGTTTTAAAGTTGCCACGAGCCGTAAAAATTCTGACTCAAGACCAAGGTAGAAAAAAGAAAGAATAGTGAAAGGGCAAATAGTAACGAAGTTATCTTGGGATATCGTTTGTAGATATAGTTGTCAGATATCAGTTACTTCATTAGTAATTGTAAACACAAAAATAAAAGAGTAATTAAAAAGTAAGAAAATAAAATGAATCTACTAAATGTCTCCTTGAAATTAACGTTCTCGTTTATCGTAATGGACCTTTCGTCTTTTTATCGTCATCTGAAGACTGTATTAGATTGACTTTCCGTTCTCTCGCATACGTCCACGTCCAGTATTCATTCGTTATAGTCTTTGTCATTAACAATAAGTACTCTACTCTACACACACGCAAGCACGCACTTTTGTCACGCCTTTCGGCATTTATCTTCCATAAAACTTTCCAAAACCTTTCTAAAGGTTCTTCCCAAACCTTTCAGAAATAAACGCAAGAGCAAAAGGGGAAAAATATTTGATTGCTCATATCTTCGTTTAAATATATATATATATATATATATATATATATATATATATAATATATTTTTCTTTAACTAAATCCTTCTCCTCGTTCGTTATGTTTTATAAATATTCGTGAATCTCGTTGTGGCAAATGTGAAGCAAGATAGAGAAGCGAACATTTCATTGTATTCTGTATTATATGGACGATCACGGTTTGGTAGATCTCGTTCGATTCATTTCAGATCCAATAGCGCTTGATCCGACGAAAAAGGGCATCGTGCTGTAGGTGACATACGAGTGACACGTGCGCGAACGTCGTGCCGGGCACATCGAGGCCAAAACAGCGACAGCTGTTCTCGTTCTTCGCCGTTTTCCTCTCTACCTCTTGTCACTGCCCCTTTTCTCTCTCTCTCTCTCTCTCTCTCTCTCTTTCTCGTTCTCTCTTTCTATTAAGTATATTTTTGTACATTATGTGCTAGACAAAGTCTAGCACGTTACTTCGGTTTAACGGTATGTTATGTCGACGAATCGCTCGTTAGACCGATACCACTCGTGCGACCATATTTCAATTCACACGAAATTTACAGACATCTGCATACTAATATGCGTGCGTACGTATCTACGAACGTACGTGTATATATATATATATAATGTTAATAGAGAAAATTGAAAATAACGATCAAGTCTTTTTAGATTTCGAGTACGACGAAAATGCTATCTCGTTACCTATCTCTTTTCTTTTTGTTTCTAACATTGCTTCGATATTATCACCGAGTCGAATCTGATGGTACATTTGGAATATCCACGATATCTTTGCCGTAATGACCCACTTAATCTGGGAGAATAGTGTTTTGCCGTCGACTTTATACTCTGAATCCTTCGTTCGAATCCTTGGAAATTAGTACGCGCGAAATACACTTTAATGGCAAATCTCCGCTTTATCGTTCGTATCTTCGCGCTTTGCCGCTACCCACGGATGTTGTCGTCGTCCATGTCGTTATCGGCGTCGACTGCGCTTTAACGAGCGAATTTCGCCAATACACTTTAAATTCGATAAGCCGAATGATTAAATTACTCGCTTAAGTTATACGAGACAATATCGTGTTAAATTGATCTTCGTGATGCGCTGATCGAAAGTTTGAAGATGTAAACGATAGTAAAGATTATCTAGAAGATATATATATATATATATATATATATATATATATATATCGGTAATCCAATATTCTTGTTTGTTCTCCCTAATCGTTGTTTTCGTTTTCGCAAGAAAGGATAAAGAGTATTTCGCGATGTGTTGCGCGCCTTTCTTGCTTCGCGACGATTCGACGACATAACGAATTAAAAAAAAGAGGCATTATTGTTGTGGTAGACGGTACGGTTGGCAAACGTTAACCCAGTCGCAACGGTGGCAGTAGCAACAACGGCAGGCAGCGTCAGTAGCAACGGTGGCGCCAGGATGACCTTAGCCATTAGCCGCAGGGAGCTTTAATTTTGGCCGGTAAGTTCGGCGGTGGGCACAAAGTGGTTGACAAATAAAGCCATAGGAGTGCTTCTCTAGAAAGGCAATGCTTCAGTATATATCCAGGATACTCTTTGAGGGACGCGTAGACGGTGGCTCGAGTGTACTCTTGGCTCTACCATAGCGCGAAGAAGAGCGAAAAGGAGAGAGAGAGAGAGAGAGAGAGAGAGAGAGAGAGAGAGAGAGAGAGAGAGAGAGAGTGGGAGGGAGGGGGGAGAGAGAGAGAGGTGCGAGCCCGATAGAATTGAGAGAGAGAGAGAGAGAGAGAGAGAGAGAGAGAGAGAGAGAGACGAGGGATCGAGAGAGTCGGAGATCGAGAGATCGGGAGAAGAGGTGTGCTGTGTTCTGACGATAGATAGGGTCGGTCTAGTATTTTGGCGACACTCCAGCCTCTGTATAAATACCACTGGGAGTCACAACCCTCCCCCTCCCTTCGCCTCCCCTCCCCTTCCTCCATCCACCTCTTTCCTCTCTTCTTTCCTCCATGCTTCTACTCCTACTTACCGATCCTCTTCTTCGTTTTCTCTTTCTTCTCTTGTCCTCGATGCCAATTCTACGCGTTCTATTATCTTTCTTCTCCGACCGCCGCGTGTTTTGTCACGATTTTCTCGGCAGCGCAAGTCTTCTTCACGGGCCGTCAACTTCCGTCGGCCTTTCCTCCTCCTCCTCCTCCTCCTCTTCTTCTTCTTCTTCTTCTTCTTCTTCTTCTTCCCTCCTCCTCACTTTTTATTTGTATCTACCGCCAATCTTCTATACACTAACTTATCACGCCACTTCGAGGTGACATTTCGGATTTCGAATTTTAAATGGTAACTCGAGCGCGAAAATCTACTCGGTCCGTAGCCTCTGCCACATGGATCGAATACGAACCACATCGAGTTTTCCTTCGTGCACTTTTCGCCGACGAGACTTTGTAAAACGTCCGGAAGTATACACTTGGGAAATTTAAGAGAGAAGTACGGAGTTATTGCGAGGACATGCGCGCTCCTCCCTACGTCCACTATATTATCACCTCCTTCTTCGACTTGACTCCTCCGAGTAATGTTTTTCTAACCCTCTTTCCGTTATTACGTATTTATCTATGTCCTTGCTACATATTATGTGTGGAGGAAGGTGTATAAACAAAATGACGTCACGATCGTCTCTCGGCGCGATAAGATGAGACGCTCGGCACGAGGAGCAGTGCGCGTCGTCGAATTCCTCGCAACGTTCGCGCGTTAAAGCCCGCCTGTTGATTTAGCGATCTATTAAGATGCTTCTTATCGTCGTTTCGTATCGTTAAAAAAAAAAAAAAAAGAAAAGAAAAGAAAAGAAAAATAATATGACGAGAGAAATGCATGGCCCCGACTTAAACTTGGCTTCGGTTAATATTAGAAAAATTGGGATAAACGCGACGGAATTATGATTGGAGTGGTTGAAGGCTGCCTGATCGTTCGAACGAACTATGTATGTACGTGAATCGCGTCGATAATATTATATCACTCGACGATACTTGCCTACATATGTAAGTAAAACGCGAATATTTACGCTGAGCCAATCAAGCGATACAACGACTTGCGTGTTCATTGTTTATCGTATTTATTAAATATTTTCATTTTGCACAACTTCATTAAAAGCATATATTAAATTTTGTTTTAAAAGCGATATCAATCAACGTCATTAAATATCGTTACAATTATACTTATTGAATAAAACGAAAAATAAATCTGGATATTATATAAAGTTAGTAATTTGAAAATAAAAAAAAAAAAATAATTGTTAATAATCATCATAACGATTAAATAGATAGAATTTGCGATTTTATGTTTAAATGGAAGAAGAAAAGTAAAAAATTTTAACATGTTGATAATACGATTTATTTCGAGCGTAATGCATTGCCATTGAGTGCGTTAACCTTTGTAATACCCGGAAAAAAGCTGGCATACATTGACCTATATAAATTCGTAGAACGAAGTCGTGAGACCGACCGACAAGCACGCGACAAATAATCTTGTTTGTGTACATACCCCCTTTTTGACATACATGCATTTCTTAGAAATCCGCTGGCACGTCGACCTATATAATTTCTTGGAAAATACGATAACATCGAGAAGAAGGGATGTTAAAAAAAAAAAAAAAAAAACTGTCCTCGTATTTCGCACTGTTTATGTCATTGACGCGCACACATTTCAAATGCTTATCTACATAATCCATACGTACCTCGTTAATCCGATCGAATTTTTTACCTCTTACGAATTTTATTTCCATGCGAAAAATAGTATAAACTAGGGGAAACCCGGTTCTCTTTTTTTTTTTTCTTTTTGCAAAGGATAAAAGTTATTTTACGAGAGTACAGTACATTTCATTAGAATTTTTACTTGCCAACCACGTCTCTTCAGTCGCGTTTTATCTCGCATCGGTAGAGAAACATTCATCTCGACGTTGGAAACTAGCTTAATTTCGTTTAATTTTCGCAAGAAAGGTGAAAGTTCTTTTTTCCTTCCAGTGATCATAAGATTTAAAAGTCTCAAGTTTAAAATATTCAGATTCATACATCCGACCAACGTTCTACGTCGTAGTTCGAGAAATATTCGACGGTTTATTATTTATATGAAGATTAAACGTTATATTCGAGACGAATATAGGAAAAATGATTTGTGAAGTCTACTATGTAAAAAGGAACGAACTTGGAGGATGTCGAGAGAGAGAGAGAGAGAGAGAGAGAGAGAGAGAGAGAGAGAGAGAGAGAGAGAGAGAGAGAGAGATGGTTGAGAGAGACTATGAGAGAGATTAAGTCGCAGAAAGTGGAACGGGAGATGATCGATGACTCTATGGATGCGTTATTAGCATCACAATGAGCTTGCGTCTGGTATAATCGTCGCGTGGACGGTTCTCTCGAGTCCGCTTTCGTCTCAGTATATCAACGTCCCGTTGTTCTATCTGTAGGCGACCACGTCTTTCGGTCCGTTTAATGTCTACCCTTCCGGATACCGTTTATGCACCAGTATCGCTGTTTACGATCTGCTCTCTGGAGGAAAATTAGTTCCAAGTTCCCGTTCGTGTACTCCTCGCTCTCTAGAATCTCGCGAATCTTCGATAATGGGAAGATCGATACGTGGATTAGTCACGGAAATATTAAAGGAAGTTAGTAAGTATACACGTACCACTCGTAAACGCGAATAAAGTCATCATTTTAACGATCTACGCGGGGTCTTCTTTACTCGCAAAATTTTAACGAGCTTGCTGCAATAAACTTTAGTCTTTTGGCTTCGATGGGGAGACCTCTAGTATCGATCTCTTTCACGAAACGTTTTATCATTCCTCGTTCATTCAACTTTCAACTTTTTATCGCTAATTCCAGTAACACATTATATTCGGTTTATTTATCAAACCGTCCGTGGAGTATAGAGCCCTTTCTTCCTATTTCCTTTTCCCTTTTCGCGTGGCCGTGCCTATGCGCTTAGTCACCGGCAAAACATAAATATTGAAGTGAACGAGAAGAATAACACGAGAGTTTGTTGCTCCAGAAGCTAGGAGCGTTCGATTAGCAAGTTCGTAAATTATACGATATATCGGCGTACGGCGGCGTATCGCGAAAATCGTTCGACTTCCTTTTCCTCCCGTTTCCTCGTCTAGCTTACCTCCTCGAAAATGTTTTCCGAGGTATCCTATACTCGAAGTACTTTCACAAAAAGCGACTTCCCGTTCGCCATCCGTTCCCACTACTCCCTCCCTCTTCTCCTACCTTCCCTCGCAAGCTCTTCTTGCGAATTATTCAAATACTGGGATTTTACATTCTCGACGGACGTACGAGCACCGCTGGAAGCCCTGTTATTTCTTTTACTTCTCTTCTTTTTTATTTTTTTTTTTTATTTTTTTTTTTTTTTTAATCCCAACCTCGTCTACTTCCGCAAAGCTTTGCGACCCTTTTTTTTTTTACTTTATTTTTCTTTTCTTTCTTTCTTTTTTTTTTCTTTTCTTCCCTCCCCCCAAGTCTTCCGCGTCTCCACGTAGTACCATTGCATCGCCATGAATAATAACTTCGTAATTAAAGTCACATGTGGATTGGTCGGGAGCGACGATTGACGTAAGACAGGATTGCTTAATTACGTGTCAACGAACGTATTTGACGTCTTAAGGTCCGAGAGATTCGTTTTGATGGAATTCTGGCGAACGGGAGAAAGAAAGAAAAAAACGAAGAACAGACGAAAGAAAAAAGGAGGAAGAGACGGATAAAGAAGAACAAGAGATGGGCGAGTCCGAAAGAAATATTATATACTTTTCATCTTTCTTCGTTTTCCTAGGTGGTAGCTGACTTAGACGTGTCGATGTCGGACAA
The DNA here is from genome assembly GCA_918808275.2 of Dolichovespula sylvestris. NCBI lineage: Eukaryota > Metazoa > Arthropoda > Insecta > Hymenoptera > Vespidae > Dolichovespula > Dolichovespula sylvestris. The sequence goes on from OU964961.1 coordinate 10,261,254, forward strand.
CTTCAGAACCACCTAATCTCCGTCGTTCCTTATTTTTAACGACCCTGGTTCGTGTCAAGAGTCCAACGGTGAATTATCGCCAGAGCTGCATTTACTCGGCTCTGCCGACAATCGGTTGCCCATCAATCACCCGACGTACTTCCGTTTGTAGGACGCGTCGCCTTCTACGTCTCTCTCTCTCTCTCTCTCACTCTCTCATTCTTTCTCTTCCTTTCTCCTTTCTTCCCCCCCCCCTCTCTATCTCTCTTTTTCTGCTTTCTTTTTCGCTCCCATAATCTACAATATGACGGTACTCGTTTCGTTCACGAAATTTTGTAAATCGAAGCGAGAAAGACGCGGTTATACAATACCATCGTATATTCCATAGCGACGAAAGCGAAGTCGTAGCAGTTTCGCATGAATTTCGGTCTTTATTGCTTCCGCGGGGGATGACTGGAAAGCCGAGAGTGACAATAAAAAGGGTCGAAGGACGGCGTGGAACATTTCAAGTGGCATAAGAAAGAAGGGATGGTTAAAGGACGAGCAACCATGTAAAGGAACTCCAAGTCAAGCTCGATATTCTTTCATAGATCGAGAAACTTTGTAGATTGCCTACAAAGTCGTAATTCCAAGATGTTTTTTTTTTTTTTTTTTTTTTTTTTTATTTAAATCACTCTTTTAATATCTGTTACATCGGGACGTTGTTAATTATAATTTTGGTTTCTCTGTCCTTCTATTTCTCTCTTTATCGATTTCTTCTTACAACAAATTAATCTATATTCAATGTGCGAACGAGCATTGGGAAAATTGTTTGATGACAAAACTTCGAGACCGCCTTATTCGTTGTTATTTTATACGTTCGGACGATGAATACTTGGTATTCTATTATTTAAAATTAAGCATTAAGAGCGAAGAAATCCATTTCGTCGTTATAGCTGTTGTTTCGATCTTACAGAAATTTTTTATTGTCGAACTTAAGCAAGTACCTAGCGCGTACACTCCGTTAAAATAACATGCTAACTTCACAATTTTATTATGACTTATTAAAGTGCAATGTTAAGTGCACCTCGATATTATCTCAGTAAACGGCGACGATAGAATCTGAAATAGAATAATTTTACGAATAAATAGAAGTACGAGATGATTAGTCGTTCTCTCGTAAATTGTAGGGGGGTAAGAGTTTAAAGCTGTGGAACAAGTTGCTCACGCTCGCGAATTCGTCGACGACAAGTGTCTAGCAACGCGATTTTGCGAGCGGCATCGTATCCCCGTATATTATACGATGCTCGTAATTCAAAGTAAAGCGTCCTTCTCGTTTTAGCTTTTGGCCGTGTCCGTCTTACTGCTTTACGAATGACTTTGTATCTCGGAAATGTCATTAGAACTGTCGTGTATCAATCAACGCTATCTACTTCGGATAACGAGTTGCGAGTTTCTATGAACGCGAGATATTTCTATTCAGAGGAATCCATTTCTTGCGCTTGAACGATCTTAAATTATTCTGTTGGGTAAGGAAATGGCTATGATGTATATTATACTGCTGTACAAGAATAACTTAGTTTTATTTTTAAACATATATATGTGTGTGTGTGTGTGTGTGCTCATTATAAATGAATAACGTTAGATTACACATAGAAATGGAAATGGAAAAATACAGACGAACTTCTTCTTCCGTTGCTTCTTCACTCGTTCGCATGTTTCGTAAACGAAGGAAATCGAATTTTTCTACTTTCCCTTTATTCTCGCTGTCTCTCTCTCTTTTTTTTTTTTGTTATCGTTACTCTGCATGAAATTAAAGATTTCGGACCATTTTCATGATCCCTGTTAACCTTGCTCGCCTCCTGAGACCTACCGTTCGCTCAAAGTTTGACACGAAAATTTATTCGTGAATAACCGATTTGGCAGACATTCAAGACGGACGCTCCACCTACCCGAGAAGTCCGTTGCTGTTTTACGATCAAAGTTCGGAACGACATTTGCAGGTTGGCTCTTTCGCCTTGATTCCATGGTTGCCACCACTACCTCCACCGCTACCACCACCACCACCATCATCATCACCACCGCCACCGCCACCGCCACCAACATCGCCTACGTACTATTTCTTCACTCAATCTCTCTCTCTCTCTCTCTCTCTCTCTCTCTCTCTCTCTCTCTCTCTCTCTCGCTCTCTCTTTCTCCCGTCTCGGCGCCCTTCCCAAAACACGCTTGGATGATTCTTAGAACCTGCTACGATCGTCGTTTCCGACGACGCACGGGCGGCGAACTGAAAATTTCCATCTCGATAATTTCTGACCGACTCTCGAATACCATTCGACATTCTCGTTGCCCCAAGATGACCGATCGTGAACGTCAAAAACAATATTTCCGTGACAGCCAAAGAGTAAAAATTGCCAAATATCGAACGAATTATTAACGACTTACTTTTTCATTTTCCATTCTTAAATTGGGTTTAAGACTTAATCGTTATCGATCCTATATGTGTATATATATATATATAATAACTATATATATAAGTGTATTATATATATATAATAATACATATATATAATACACTGAAATGTCAAAGTAACGTATTGATATATTTAATACGTCCGTAACTTGTATTCGAAAGATTTGTTTTTGTCGTCACTTCTCTCTTTCTTCTTCTTTTTTTTTTGTCATTCAATCAATATTCATAAATTTTTTATTTCCATCGATTTAGAACAAGACAAGAGAAAGGATAAGAATCTCGCATGTTAGTCTCTGAAATTAATGCAGAGATTTCGTCACGCAACGCCTACATAGACAATGTACTACGTTTGACAAATACCTTCCTGCTTATGGACACACGACATTGTTTTGTATGTACGAGTGTGGTTGCATTGTAATCGCATCGTAGAGCATTGTATCATTGTAGCATCGTAATAAGAGATTCGATCCTCGTACCATCGGCTTGACATATAATCGTTTTTGTTGCAGAGTAACAGCGTGCTAGTGGATACAGATCCAACTCGAGTTAGCAACATGACGGCCATTAACTCGGTAAGTGCGGTCAATGACGTTTATCAATATATATCAGCATAACTCGTCCATATTTTCTTTCTTCTTTCCTCTTTATGTGCTCGTTTCCTTCACAATAATTTAACAAAGTTCATTCCGTGTTTTAACGAGATTACATCTATATATGCACTCTAAGAAATAGGTATTATTAAAAAATACACGTAGGAAATTATTTCGTTGCGTAAAAAGGAAGGATGGTAAAAAGGTGACGATAATGCTTTTGCTCCTCCCTGAAGCTCGAGGTCATCAAATATGTAGGTAATCGCTCGTCGTAAAGGGTGGTGCTTACGAGAGTACAAGCTTTGCGTTTGTTAATAATACCGTAATACCAGTCACGTGTGTGTATACTTCATTGCGAAAAAGGCAACTATTCCTTGACGGGATCTCACAAGTCCACGAACGATTAATTGGATCAATACGAACAAGAAATGTAACTTTATGAATAAGATATAACAGGTATTACCTCTTTACTTAGCACTTTGTTTTTTTTCCTTTTTGTTCAGAGTTAGACGAATGTTTTGTCGTAGACCATGTCAATTTGATATCGATAAAATAATAAGTACGAGTTATATTGAAAAAAAAAAAAATGTTCATAAATATAATCATATATAGATCCAAACTATATAACTTCTAACTTTAACAATTCCTTTCTAATTTTTTCTTTCTACATCTTAAGATACATTAATCTATATAAAAGGTTGGTATTAAGTGTTAACTCTTATACAAGTTTGATGTCATCAAATTGAATAATATATTAAATTAATAATATGGCAGATTTTTTCCGTCGATCGATTAGTCGAATTTTTCACGATAGGAATGATAGTTCGGTGATATCTTGCACGATGAGCTTGAATAGGTTTTTGTTCGAACTTGTAAAATTCTCTCGAGATAGGGAAGAGCGAAGGGTTAAAGGTTGTAAGGGAAGATAGGAAGTCGTCGTCGAGTCGACACTGTCGAGAAACGCCTTCTCGTGGGAGTAGAGCATAGAGAAGCGACACTGCAAATTCATGGTTTTCGCGCCTTCAAATTGCGACTTTTCCCGCGGGATGATTCAGGCATTCGTATCCGTTGAGACGCGGTATGTAAGGGAGGCTTCTCTCTCTCTCTCTCTCTCTCTCTCTCTCTTTCTCCGTCGCGAACGCGTATATACATTTTCCACTACTTTTTCTTTCGTCTCCACCATTGCACTTGTTCCTCTTTTTCATTTTGCCAACGACTTTCGAATACACGGCAGAAAACGATCCCACCCCTTCACGCTCGCATTACTCTTGCAGAAATTACTAGAATTTTCTATGTATTTTCCTTTGACATTCTTAGAAAAAAAGAAACTACCGAGAATGTTCGAAATTTTTTTCTTTCTAGAAATGTCACAATCTGGTAGAGTGCTGTTATTTCTTAATATGTAAACTTATACTAACGAGAGAGAGAGAGAGAGCGGGGGGTAGGGAGGGGGGGAGGGGGAGTGAAAGATAGAGTAAAAGCAAGAATACGAGTAAGAGAAAGAGAAAGAGAGTAAGTAAATACATACGAACGTATGAAAGTTGTTGTATTTTATAAAATATCTTGCCGATCGATCGACTTTAATCCGATAGCACGTCGGTATGGATAACATTGAAAATAGGTACACGTTACTTTTCGCAAGAAACGAAGAAGCATCTTGAACACTTTCTATCCATTTTCGACGAATTTCCTTCGGGGAATAATGACTCAGCGATGGAGAAGAGCGGTCGTGAGTAGTAAACGACGACGAAGTGGAAACCAGTTTAAATAAAGATCATGCATGTGGGTCAGCCGGCGTCGCGTGCGTGCGCGTTACGCAAGTTGCGAGAGGAAAAGAGAGAAAGAGAGAAACCGGCACGCATGACTGTCGGTAGCATTCTGAAATTTTGTACGTTGTACATATGTGTATATACTTACGCACTCTAACAAGCTCCTTGTATTCGCATGAAATATTTCGTTTTCTTCAATACTAAGCTACAACGTGGTACATTTTTAAACGCTTGGAGAGCGTCTATGTGGGCGGATAAATTCGATCAAACCATGTGGGCGCGTATACGTTTGTTAAATATTTATCCACGAGCACGCGTCTCTAGGAGGATTCAACGCGTTGACCGAAAGAGTCTCCGATTACCACCGAGTGCCACCAACTAAGCTGTTATAGTTTTTCTTCTTATCCCTCTCCTTTTTCTTTCTCTCTTTTTTTTTTTTTTTTTTTATCTCGCAACGTCGAATTTTATCGAGGATTCTGTCTTCGCCAAATCAGCGTCAAGGACGGAGTTCAACAGCTAATAAAAGCTGCATATACGAGTAGCAGTCTACCGAGATAAAGTCGAATATAATTGTAAATTATCGGTGCACGTCGTGAACACACACACACACACAGATAGATAGATAGATAGATAGATAGATAGATAGAAAGAGAGAGTTAAAGGAAAGTAAAGAAAGAAGGAAGTGTTCTTTGTTTGCTGGACAGAGAGAATGAGAGATAAATAGATTGGCATCGATTCTCTCGATATGAGATTCTCTTAGTCCCACGGGAGGAGCACAGGTGTGATAAGCAGTACGAATTCGAAACTTCGTCTCTACTTTGATATTAAAGAGCGTTGAACTTGGACTCGCCTAACAAGAGAACTTTTTAATCGAACGAAGAAATAATGCATGGTCAAGTCGTGCGAGAGAAATATCATTGACAATGAAATTGAACGAAATAAAAAAAAAAAAAAAAGAAAGGGATGCAAAAATATACTGCCGTTGTTAGTCTTTTAATCTTTTTCTTCTTCTTCGTCGTTGTTGAAGCGATTTGAGAAAGAAGATGGACGATGATGACTAATGCCGAATATTCGCGAAGACCGCTACAAAAATATATCGTCGTGCGTGGGCACGTTGTTCTTACGTACATACATACGTATATATAACATACACACTGTTGCAAGCGAACCTAGGAATGTTCTGAGGATGCTCAGAGGAAGTAGGCTGTTTCCAGACGCCTAGGATTTGTTTAGAAATCACGACAAGGGGTTGCCTTTACTTGGAGCTAGATATAGAGAAAGACGTGTCTCGTTTAGGGAACGTTTCGGCCGAACAGATTACTGAAAAGCCAAATTGTATATAGTAGTCAATTGTTAAAAAGAAAATATATATATATATATATATATATATATATATATATATATATATATATATATTCCGTTAACGTCCTTTCGTGAATGTACAACAATACGTACATACGTTAAACGTATATAAAGAATTATACGTATATTTGCTGAATCTCCGTTGCAAAACATTCGTTTTCAAGGTTGTCGGGGTTTTTGACGATTTTACTTTCGCCGATCTTTTCCTTTGTTTCTGATTGTTAGCGATATTGAAACTCGCTTATGACTCGCCCGAGTGAATCATCAAAAATAATAATAAAGTATACAATTGTTCTTATCGCGACGTATCGAGAAGAGATATTTTTGACGAATTATTATTACGGAAAGTATCGGATCCGAAAGAAGAAAGTGAGAGTCTATTTCGTTCGTACTTCGATACGTTGGAAGAGGAAAGAATATAAGTCAATTCTTATAAAGTATACGCGAAGTCCTCGAGATCGTTCGTCCGGAAAATAAGCTTCGCGAAAACAACCGTCCTTGAACGACATCTTCCCACTATCGTTTTCGTAGCCGTTTACCACGTAACATTTTTCTCGTCCCTTAACTTTTTCATCTTCTATTATATTCCGCGAGAATTGTCTCCCCTCCGACCCCGTTCCTTACGAACATAGATTGCTTGTTTTTCTTTCCAAAGGACACTCGTTGAGATCATACGACTCACTTTGTTTTTTTTTCTTCTCTATCCATTTACGATTCGATACGTAAACGTCATTTTTCCTTCCACGAGCAAAAACAATTTTGCTCGATGGCATATGGTTTCTTTCCGTCGTTTGAGAGACTATGACGATATCACGAAGGCTGTCCTTTTTTTTTTTCTACGAGAGAAAATAAGACGAGACGACATGTAGATTATTTACATAATGTTTCCGATGAGTCGAATAAATATCTTGAAAATGTGAAAAAAGATAATAGATTCGTGTATGTATGTTTGAAACCTCTTTATATACGTGTATAACCTCTCGTAAACTTGTCGGACATGGATGACCAATTCAAGGTGGATCGCTTTTATCTAGTTTTATATTTCTATTAAACCATTATAATATGTAAAGTTCGAAATCTCTTGTATTTACTATAATAAAGTGTTTTTCTTTAAACGATTTGAATCTTTAAACGATTTAAACACGTTTACAAGAAATATTCAGAGAGTAAGAATTATGAAAAGAATTTAATTAAAATCTTTCGTTAAATAAAGGAAATAGAAACCGTGTACATTGGTGCGTAGTGTATGAAGTAGTTTGTTTATTTTTATTATATACATTCGAACCGTTAATATATATACGCGCACGCGCGCGCGCGCGCGTGTGTGTGTGTGTGTGTGTGTGTACATACATACATAGAGATAAGTACATTTGGTAGTCGTGCATCTTGACGTTTCAGTAGAGTACATAAGCGATCGTATATATACATGTTGCATGTTCTCTCTCTCTCTCTCTCTCTCTCTCTCTCTCTCTCTCTGTATCTCTACGGTCTTGTATATGTGAATTCGTTCTACTCTTTCTACCCGGTCGGAACTGGAAGAGCGGTTTTTAAATTTCTTTCTACTCCATTAACCTCAGCTCGGTCTGTGCTTGCACGCTTTTTCCCTGTCCCCTCCCCTTGCTATAGTGTTCTCTCTGTTTCCGACATGGACACACATGTTCCCATCTCTCTCCTCTCTCTCTCTCTCTCTCTCTCTCTCTCTCTCTCTCTCTCTCTCTATCTTCATTCGTACGAACGCAAGAGTCCGCCTTAGCAGCAAGCGTACTAGTCCCTTTCGTAATATCCATTTGTGACGCATGGAGTTGGCACAGTGGAAGGGTTGGAAAGGGGGGAAGACGCTTTACAACTTCCCCATACGATCCATATGGACTGAGTTTGCGAAAGTTCCTGTCGTCCGGTACGCATACGTCTAAAATTTCATCTCTCCTTTTCCATCTTCTCATCGTCAAAAACGTCCGATCTTTTCTCGCAGACGTACGTACCACTCCAGTCGATCTATCGCATTGGCGATGAGACCTTCGGTGGAAACTAGAATTTTACCGGATATCCGTTCCTATTCGATATTTTTCTTCGTACCGCTGTCCCTTCGAATTTTCACAAGCGTCAACGGCAAAGAATCGATTTTAGATTATTTGCTCATGATTGTGAAAAAAAAAAAAAAAAAAAAAAGAAACGAACGCGCTCGGCAACGTCGAATTTTTTGTTTAGCCAAATGTCAGCTAAACTTTTCGTTTTCCTGCCGATAGACGGTGTATTTCTGTGCATGGGATTTCCATCTATAAGGATGATTGACATTGGAAACTGTTAGAAAAATCCATTGGTATGATCGTGGTGGATTCTTTATTCTATCTTGTTTCAGATTTATGACAGGAGACATTTTTACGTTCATGCAATTTTCTTCGGCAAGGCGAAATGGATGTTGGTCGATCGATAGTATGAAACGAACTTGCGAAAGAATTTGATGTGATATTTAGAATATTCCAACAAATATAAGAATTATTTCAAGAGTCATTAAAAGTCATCAATGACGTTCGAATAGGTTATAATGTACAATTGAACGCAATGTCCTTCGTTTCATTGTTACAATTTCTGCTTCAACTCCGCTTGCTGCGTTGGTTCTCACATGTTTCAGAGTTTAAAAGCGAGAAAGGTCGATAGAGAGGAAAAAAAAATATAGCGTATAGAGGAGAGTAGCAGTCATGAGAGGGAAGCTTATCGTTTCCCGCCATCGCTCAAATCGTCTAGCGGGGATCGCGTTGTTTATCTTAAACGCTATATGCAAAAAGAAGGAAAAAGATAGATAGATAGATAGATAGATAGATAGATAGATAGATAGATAGATAGATCGATAGGGAAAGAGAGAGAGAGAAAGAGAGGGGGGGGGGGGTAGAGGAAAAGTCAGAAAGGAAAAGGGAGAGGAAACGGGCGTACAACGTCATTCGTGGGAATGCTTTCGACGTGGAAGCTCCATTAGAGGGCCGAGTTCGATGTTAGCGCGTTCCTTCTCTCGCTTCTGCACTCGCGCGCGCATTCTACCCTTTCGCTTGGCATTTTCACGATCGTCCAACACGATAAGCCACTTTCCAGTCGCCACGCCACAGCTCGCACCACAGCAGCACACGCTTCAAATTCCTCGGAACAATGGCCTATCGCGCTAGCGTGTACCGTCGGTAGACACACGTTCTTCGGAAACGATCGTTGCGATTACATAACTATCTTTTTTCTACTCCTTCTCCTTTTTTTCTATCTATTTATATATCTATCTATCTATCTATCTATCTATCTATCTATCTATCTATCTATCTATCTATCTATTTATCTATCTATCTATCTATCTATATCTATCTATCTATCTATCTATCTATCTATCTATCTATCTATCTATCTATCTATCTATCTATCTATCTATCTAATTATCTGCCTAACTCGGTCTTACCATCATTTATTTGTCTTTCCTTGCAGTGAAGCAGGATACCGCGAAACTTTCTTGTTATCTCTCTCCCTCTCTCTGTCTCTCTCTCTCTCTCTCTCCCTCTCTCTTTGTCTCTTTCCCCCTTTCTTTCTAACTTTCCGTTCCATAGCGTGCAAGAAGTTCAACAGTATAGACTCCTCTTCCTCTTCTTCTTATAATCTTCGAAGCGTAGATAGACTAAGCACGATAAAATCGAGCGCGTAAAGTTGCGAACGCGCGAACGTGTAAAAACATTCTACGGGCTATTAGGCGCGCTTCGTTTCTGTTTGCATGAGAAAGCCGAAGACATCTGTTGTTTGTAGCTACAGGAAATAGTGAAAAGGAAAAGAAAGGACACACGTTCTTACGACATTGCGCAGCATTCGTAACAATATTATTTTTCTTCTTTTCTCTTATTCTCTATGCACGTATTTACATATCTAGCGCAGAAGTTACATATGGACTACATTTGGCTTGTCACAAGCAGCTACGACGCTTGACGCGGCCGCACGTTGATAGCTACATTAAAAGAGAAGGAATATAGGTAAAAATAACGCGGACGAGTTACGCGTTTCGGCGTATCGCGTATTTCGTCTAGGATACGTAGGAGGTTTCATACATTTTTTTTTTGCTCATTTTCATGAACTTCGCTGCTCGGTATTTGCATTTTGCATTTTGCATATTTTATGATTTTCCGCGGTCTCGCACGCGTTCGCTCGTCCACGTGTGTTTACGCGTGTATCTACGCAAATGCCTGCGTGCAATGTAATTCTCTCTCTCTCTCTCTCTCTCTCTCTCTCTTTCTCTTTTTCTTCGCATTTTGCCAAATTTGAATTTAAATTTATCTTGAATGAAATCGCACATATTCTTTGCCTTCCTCTCACACTTTTTTTTCTCTTTTGTTCGGTCATGTTTCAAAAGCAATTATTAATTTGTAATTAATTAAAATCACATGTGATCGTTAAGAAAGAAGGAGAAGAAATTGTGTAAATGATTTGCGTTGTCCCGTTCTCTCGTTTATCTGGCAGCTGTGCACAACATATCACGTTTTCGCAAGCCCACGTTTATGCACGCGTTGACCCTCGATAGTCGTCTTTTAAATAAAGGTCTTCATAATTTTCATAGAAATGTATCAAGTTTTTGCGGAACACGTATTCGTAAGAGTAATTGATTAATCGATCACTAATGAACGATTTAAAAGAATATAAAATGTCTAAGAAATTGAAATTGTTCTATAGTTCTTTAATTAATAATTAAATATCATACCTGATATGCCATTTTGTTTCGAACCGCGTTCAAATTAATTACCAAGTTTCTACACAGATGATTATAACAAGTTTTCTTTTCTCCTTTTTTAATTTGAGCAAAAATTGAAAGATTCGAAAACGAGAAACACAAAACTAATTGTATTTTAGACGACTTTCTTCATTATTTGGATCTCATAGGCACAATTTAGAAAACATGAGAATACCATTGGTCGTTATTCATTCGTTATCCCGTTCTCCGATCGCATATTTCTTCCAAGAAAAACAATACGTCGAAAGGATTCACATTGGAGATCCGTCCTTCGTGTCTTTCGGACGACGTTATTAAGTAGGGGCTTTTAAACGTTTCGACGACGACGACGACTACGACGACGACGACGACGACGACGACGACTACGACGACGATGATGATGACGACGACGACGACGACGAAGACGGTTTTGGCATCGTCGTGAAATTGTCTCGGGTGCTTTGTAGGCATGGCGCTCGTAATAATAATATACCGTTCCCGACGTAAATCAGTGTCTATCTTTGAGCGCTGTCCAGATCTTTATTCAAATTTATTCGAGCGTTACATCAAGTGGACTACCATCGGATGTCGTCTTGCTATAGCGCTGCTCTCTCATCAAGCAACGTCTCGGTCGATCTCTATCACGTAATTACAACGCTTCCTACAAGTTCCAAAAAAGAGAGGCATCATTTGAGATTGTAACGAATTAATTGAACCTAAAATTGAAAATCATTTTCTTTCCTATCTCTTTCTATTATCAATGTTCCTACATTTCCGTCTTTATCGTTTTTATACATCACGCTGCCGAATGAAAAATCGCGAGAGTGTGCCACATATTGGCACGGGGTATTTAATAGCTTCCATTATGATCGTATGCTACAGTAAAGAAGAAAATAAGTATGTTGCGGACAATAGATAAGCGATTTGTTCGCTAATCCCACATTCGATCCTCTTTGGATTTTTCCCGTTCTCTCATACACTATATCTTTATGATAAAAGAAGGAATGTCGGCAAGGTAAAATCGTTCCCCGAGTTTGTTACGGGCCTTGCATTTCGGATGAAATGGGATAAGGAAAGAGTATCTAAGGATATTCTCGCTTGAGAATTCTCGAGAAGTACTTCCAAACGTTCACTCGTTTCTTGTTGGTGCAAGTTACTTTTCCTATTTATATATATATATATATATATATGTTACACACATAGAAATCGAAACATAAGATAATAAACTTTTTTCGTTGTTTCTCTAAAAGTTTGAAGAAGGACAAAGTTCTTTATTTCACCTTTCCAGCCGTTGTCCTTCGAAGGCAACGAGCCGTTTTTAGTGAGGATTAATCGACCTATAAAAGAATGGAAATACAATAAAAGAATAATGTTCGTAATGTAAGAGACTTTTTTCTCGGGATTTATTTCTCAGTGAGATTTAATGAAATGGTTAAGGTAAATGTTTCGCGAATGGGATGTTAACTTTTTCGAAGGTATCGTGCGAAAACGAGAAGTATATAACTTTGTCAAGTAAGTTTCGTATATAACACTCACATGCGCATTACGTATGTACCTACATACATTCATGGACGTGTATATATGAGAACGGATAAATTATATTCGAGCAAACGAGGAAGCTTTATCTGTGATTTCGGTGGCCCGTTCTCGCTGAAAGAGAGAGAGAGAGCGAGAGAGAGAGCGAGCAGAAACGTTTCGCGAGCTTCGCTTACGAGGGTTTCGTGCCGTTCACAGCGTATATCCATATTTGCCGAGTGTATTTGCTTGGTACACAGTATCGGCCAATATCGGCGCAGCCTCCCGACAGTTTTAAACTCGGATTTCCAATGATAATTAATGATGAAGCCGTATTTGTTCCGAGATTATTAAGTTACGTACCTCGGTCCAACCGAGTGCGAGTTTCGATTATCACTCCCTCCATCTCAACGTACGTCGATGTCGGAATTAGAAGCAATTCGAAATCTCCCATGGAAAGAGGCAGAAAAAGCGTAACGTCGAGAAATTAAAGCCCGATCGATTTATCCTAACTACGTCGAATGAAGGAAACAAATAGGGATATATAATAGCCCTGTTGATAATAAAACCTCGGCCATATGATTCCGAATGCGTCGTAATACAATGTAAATTGAATGACCGGTGTACTCCGCAAAATTCTTACAAGCGAAACATAAAGAAAACGTAATTATTTCTTAGCGTAATTAATCGCGCGAGAACAAGTTCGCGTGTGCCACGTCGACATGTTTATACGTATGTAATTGTTTTATTTATTTATAAACTCTCCTGAATATATCGAGTTAGTATCAATTATACAAAGAAGATATGTATTATGAAAAAAGATTAAGTAGTACAAGGGGAAGGTCAGATTCTCTACAAGTTAATAATAATAATTACAATTACTTGTAAATAAAACAACACACAAACGATATTTCAAATTGATACACGCTAGTTTCTCACAGACAATAAGATCGACTCATCCCAGACAGACAATAGAGTAAGACACGAACAAACGAACGGACTTAAACTACAGACAATGTATTTCCTACCCGGACTTATTACAAACCGATCAAACTGACTTCAGACTTGAAATTCAGGCTGACTGATTCATTACGCGCTATCGAATATACATGTGCGCAAGTACATATGTATTGTGCAGAGCTTAAGAGTTTGTTTCTGGAAGGAATGCGGGTCTAATTGGTTGGTATGTTTGGGCGTTGCTCTACTATTGCTTAAAGCAACTTTGTATCACATGTATTTTCCATATTGGCAGGAAGGATCGCGTGTACTAATCCATGTGTGTAACAAGGAGAGCGAACAGGACACGTCGAAAGAGATTAAGATAAAATGATAAATCGTCATAGACGTTCAAGTATTAAATATTATTTATTAACCGTAATAAATACGGAAATTTTACGACTATGCCACCGAGATCCAACTCCGTGGACTTTGAGAGCGTCTCAGGTAGGAATTGGCGAAAATCTCCTCTTGTCCTTGTGCCCTCCCGAGAGCAAACTCCTGAGGTCTGCATTATTATACGTAAATCGATTGTTGAACCTTCGGGAACTATCGCGATCATTTTCACTTTTGAATTTGGAGATCGTATGACACACCCACCTCTCGTTGTAGCTATTTAATTGTTAATTGTTTCTATTATTGTCGCGAAGTTTCTACGTATGTATACGCGATATGTGGACCGAATCGAGTATCTTCTATCTCTTACAGAGCAAAGACGAACGAACGCTTCAAGGATTTTTTACGATCAAGAAGATATTTACTAGAATATTTCTTGCAGTATTTGCGTTTATTTTATTTTTGTCCTCCTCTCACTAATAACTTTCTCGATTATCGCTTTTGTTAATCGTTTCTACGGGTGTTCTTAATTTTCATTACACCGATTTACTTATATTCTCTCTCGTAATTAGTTCTCTTAATTAAAAACAAAAGTACCTTTACGTGTGCGGAATGGTACAACAAAGTTAGAGATGGCGCATCCAGAGAATTCGGTCGGCACGATTCTTCTTCACGGTCGACGAGAACAAATCGCTTCTCGTTATAACAAAGATACGACTAACAATAAGAACGAGCGAGATAGAGCGAATGAAAAAGCGGGAAGGCAGTGAACGAAATTTTTAGAGGTCGATTTACTTGTACACCTTTTCGCGGCAAAACATTTATTCCTTCGGAATTGAGCATTACGTTGGGGGATATTCGTGCTTCGAAATACTTTATTCACCTTGCCCGAAATCTATCGTAAAAATAGCTCCGACCGTCGGCGTCGGTGGAACGATTTATACCCTTCTTCCTTCTTCTTCTTCGAGAAGTTAATGGCTTTTCGCAGACAGCGAATTCACAACCGAGCGACCGACCACCATTTTTCCAATCCAGGCCAAATTCGAAACGATCATGGAAATGCGTCCCAATATATCTGTAATATAACGCGGTCGTCCTCGCTCATGCATGTAAATTCGGGGACAAGTTGAAAGGTCCGAAGGGACTCGACGAGATCGGAATGGAAAAAGGGAGCGGCCAATTTGTCGTTCGCACGAATTTTTTGTTTCTTTTTTCTTTTTTTCTTTTTTTTTTTTTTTAGCCTTCTACCTTCGACGCGTATGACTTTCGGGACGCGCTAATAAAGCGTTATGTTCGGACAAACGTGGTAAAGGCGCAAGAAATCATGTTTGTCGTGCTAAAGCCAAAAGAGAGCTTGCGAGTGATGTAGCCGACAACGTAAGGTAAAGAAGTTGCAAGTAAACGTTGAAAAGAATATTAAGAGATAGAAGGAAAGGAAGAGAGAGAGAGAGAGGTGGTGGCAAAGGCGAAGGATTTTCTTCTTTTTCGAGGCAATCCACAAGAAAGAACGCCGAGAACATAGGCAATAGACCATGGAAAGGAACGAAAGAAGGGCGACCGTCGATTGAATATTTTTACATGTATGAGATTTTTATTCTCACGATGCGATTGGTCGGTGCGTGCTGCTTCTTCTTCTTCTTCTTCTTCTTCATTCTCCTCCTTCTAACGTTATTCTTCCATCCTTCCTTTTCTTTCCCTACCTTTTTCTCGAGTCGAAAGTGATCCAAGAAAAAGACGTGGGAGAGCATCGAGAATACTTTCATCGCGCGGATACGAACGAAAGAAGAATACCGACCTACGGCAGAGACTGCAAATCTTTCACGATTCCCAAATCGATCGTCTTACGACGAAGCCTTAAACGTTTTTTCCATTCTCTTCGCTCCCATTGGATACGTCGAAATTTAGAGATAGCGGAAAGTTACTTGGGCATTATCTCGTCGAGAGTGTATATCGTTTTAAAGGGATAATACAAGAGTTCGATCCAGGAGGTAACTTCGAAAGAGCGTGGTTGTTTGAGATACGTACCTATCGATGATGGGAAGCTTGAAGGAATTTTGATGGTATATTCCGAAACGTATCGTACTTATATCGAGTCGATTGCTTCTACACGATAGCCTTCTTCTCTTTTTCCTCCTGTTTTTCCTTCCATTTCCTTCCTTTTTTGTACTGAACGATCTCGTCTCTTCATCTGCTACACTCTACTCTACTCTACTCTAGTCTACTCTACTCTACTCTACTCTCTCTCTCTCTCTCTCTCTCTCTCTCTCTCTCTCTCTCTCTCTCTCTCTCTCTATCTCTCTCTCTCTTTCTCTGATTCCTATCGCTTCGACTCTCGTTGAGAAAGGATTATTGAATTTTCCGTCATTTCCAGAAGAAATATGCTCTATTTACTTTGTAGAGAGTACGACGGGTAGCTTTTCGCGTTATGGATGTGTAAGAAAAATAAGAAATATTCGGATGGAACCGCAATCGAAATCGAAAAATAGTTTCATCTTTCTTTGTCGACGAATCAGTGAGAAATCGATCTTTCTTTCTTATATTTTTACCGTTTCTATTATCATCGGTGCCATTGTTATAGTCGTACAATTTTGACTACTACTACTACTACTATTACTACTACTACTATTACTACTACTACTACTACTACTATTACTACTACTACTACTACTACTATTATTACTACTATTACTACTACTATTACTACTATTACTATTACTACTTCTACACAACTAATGTACAGTTGTATTACTAAAAAAAAGAATTAGAATTTCCAACCTAGTTCATGTACTATCTACTAGCATCCACCTAGCCACCTATAACCTACTCCATGGACCGGAAACTAGCGACAAAGAGGGAGAGATAGAACGAGAGAGATAGAGAGAGAGAGAGAGAGAGAGAGAGAGAGAGAGAGAGGAGAAGAAAGGAACATGGAAGCAGTAGCAAGGGAAGGTTTCGGCCTTTTGACAATTCGGAACACGTAGGAGGAATTTATTCGCGGAAAGGCAGGTCGCGTATGCAGCCCATCCTGCTCATCTCCGTTCGAGTTTCTGGAACAGTTTTGCCGGGTTTGCTAGTCGCACGGAGGCACTAGTAGTAGCAGGAGCAATAGCAGCAGCAGCAGTAGCAGCATCAGCAGCAGTTGGCGATATGCAGCAGCGCCAACTTGCTTTCGACTTCCACATCTCCGCTTTTGTACCTTCCCTATATGCCAAGCCAATGACCGTTTAAATACGTGCTTTACCAAGGTATTTTGTCCGACTGTCTGCACTTCGCTTGCCCATCTATCGCAACCATCGCAGACATATGGCCGCAAAGTGCTCTATATATTTCTCTTTCTCTTTCTCTCTCTCTCCCTCCCTCTCTCTCTCTCTCTCTCTCTCTCTCTCATTCTCTCTTTCTATCTCTATATCTATCTATCTCAGTAGAGTACTCTCTACCTTTCATTCACCATATACGGAGAACTCGTCGGGAAAATAATCTCTTCTGTTCATTTCGCATTCTCCTTAAGTTCGTACAAGCATACTTTCCAGTTTCCTCGCTCGATGTCGACGTTAATTCGATTCCTTTAATCGAATCGTTCGAGCGTACAGACGACTATCGACGTTGCTACGGTGATTTATAACAGTTAAGCTCGCGTTCTCTAAAGTTCGACATTTTTCTTTCGAAAATGCGATAGGCAAACAGACCTGCACACATTGCTGCCGGGAATTAGGAAAACTCCTTGGGTCATAATAAAATTCATGCGAGGAATATAAAGCAGTCCGTCTATCTTAGCAGTTGACGACCGAAGTATTGGAACGTCTAGACGTTTAAACGTTTTATTCCAAGAGCGTTCGTATACTTTGGATTCAAGTTAAACATAACGCTTATGGCTAGGGCGAGCTCATTAGGTGACGTTCTTCCGACGATCCAAAGCGTTATACGCTTCCCATTTCTCTTCCCCTTTATCCTTATCTTTCTATCTTCGTTTATCATTCTTCCTTTCCCGTTAGTTCCTTCGGGAATCATTCTCAATAAAATTAATAAGGTTTAGCCTAGTTAACGAATCCTTCCACGGTTTTGACTCATTCGAATTATTTAATCGGATGATCGTACATACGAACCAACGGCTTTATTTTCGTTTCCTCTTTCTTTTTATTTTTTACTCTTTTTTTTTTTTTTTTTTTTTTTATCAACAATGCACCTAAAAGTTTATCTTGCGCGTAATATCTGTATGTCGTTATTCGATAGCCAATGATCAATAATATCGAGACAAGGTCAGGCATGAGATGAACCTTTTAGTATTGCGAGGCATTTTATTGGTCACGTTAAATAACGTGGATGATTTAGCCAACGTCGGATACATGAAGAGTTATTGCCGTAAAGTCGATAACGGGCGTAAATATATGATAATGGCCGTCCGACAAAATAACCATGATTTTTCAGAGTCACGTAGACAGATATAGGTACTTACGCTCCCGTAACGCGTACGATTTCGCAATATACTTTTCTTTTTTTTTTCTTTTGTAAACATTGATATGTAACGGAGTGAGAGCGAGATACTAAAATTGTGCCGAAACGTATGGAAGCAATATTGATAAAAATCGATATATTATCTTCTACTCGAACGTTTAACGATAACTATCGTGACCTGAGCTCTTTTCGACGGATATTATAAAAGATTTTACTTTGGCTAAGCCACTGTCAAGAGAGATAGGTACTTTTCGTCAAATCGTGCAAGAAGATAAAGCGTACGGCATTCTGGAATAACAATGAGACGCTCCTAATCGATTCCGCCTCCGTTGACTATAAAGTAGAATAACTATACTGCATTTTTCTCTCCTTCGTATATCGCGAGGCATTATTGTGAAATTTTCTTTCTTCCCCTCCCTCTCTCTCTCTCTCTCTCTTTCTCTATTTCCTTTTATGTTACTTCTATTCCTTCTTCAATAAAAGATAATTTATGAGTTTGGCACTAATAGATTAAAGACTTGCATATAAACGCGAATGTTGGATAATATATTAACGTTCTTACGATATTAGCAAAATTATGTCCGTAATCGTTTTATAATGTCTCGCATTTCTCATTTAGCGAGTTCTTATTACGGGGCACCACACGTTTCCCTACTTATTTTGATATCAAAGAGTCAAAATGCAAACGGGAAAGTTTCGAATTTCTCTGTACATCTTGGGAAAAGTGGTTAATCGATCGGTGTGGGTTAGTCGCCTTAGACGTTGCTCAGAAGGAAACGGTTTCGTGTAACTAATCCTCGACTATAACGGAACGGTAACGTAGAAATAGTGGAGAGAGAGAGAGAGAGAGAGAGAGAGAGGAGAGAGATAGGAGAGAAGCATTCTCGAGTAACATCGAGTAACACCAAGTCTCTCCTGCTATCTTCGAGTTCGTTTACCTTTAATAGAATACGAAGCATTTCTCTTTGGAATTGGAGAGCTTTTTGGAAGTTTCACGTATATCGAGTATTCGCGTATTGCGTCCTTACCCTTTTCGCACCATACCGCATCTTTCGCATTTGCCAGTTTTTGGGGCGTTATCGAATACCTCCTCTTTCATACAATACCCCGAGGGGTAGATTCGTTTCGATGAGAGTACGAATTATAACGAGAGAAAAAAAGAGAATAATAAGGATAGGTAGAGGAGGGTGAAGAAAGATGGCGAGTCGTCGTCGTCGTCGTCGTTCAGCGGTGCGTTCACGAGAAATGTCGGGAGAACGATTCGAGGGTGTTCTCTAGCGAGGGCCGTCGTTCGTCGTTTCAAAAGGGAGGAAAGGGAGGAAAGAGGAGGGAGTACCGTTGATACTACGGCTGGGAAGTATCGAGGGATGCCAGGTGGAAGAAGATATAGGAAGAGTGTCCTAACGCCGCTCTACGACACTATTATTTACGTTAGACGCGGAAGAAATATTACCCTTTCGTTCGTGAAAGACGGCGCTCGAGAGAACACACAAGCGATCTTCCTTTCTCGGCTCTTCCATGCGCTCGACGACTATATGGAAAATAATGGAACATAGCAAGTTTCGTGGTAGATAGCGTGATTACTAATTAGTAATTAAGCACGATAAATAATTCCAATGATATAATTCTAATCTTGAAATAGATAACTAGGATTATTATATTACAATCGAAGCCGTAATAGGAATGTCAAAGAATAGAAATATCGAAACTCATTTAGTGAACTCGATAGAAATGAGAATATCGTAAAAAAGAATAGAGACAATTAGAAAGTTTGACAATTCCATCGTATATCCCTACGAAATATATGGTCGTATTGGTATAATCCTTTGAGTAGTGAATTCCAAATAACGTTAAAACTAACTTCGAAAACGTAATACAATTAGATTAAGATGTCTGTATCCGTGTGCAAGAAGTAAGTGACAAAATGGTAACGTGCTGGAATAGCGGGTGTAGGCATGAATTGACAACAAAGTTACTTTGGTGTAAAATTCAAAACGTTCCCAATGTTTAAAAGGTTAAACGTATTCCTCTTTACATTCTCTGCGTACTCGTTCTTCATTTCACCTCTTTCGTTTCTCCTATTTCTCGTCATTCTGCTTTCATTCTCAAGGACTTGCCAGAGGGAAGTGTCGAGTCAGCAACTAGAATCTACTTCATGAAAATAAGCCCGCATCGAAGGAATACGTCTTCTACGAGAAGCACTGCTACGTTTCTCGATATTTCTACGTCCTCTCTCTCTCTCTCTCTCTCTCATTCTGGGAGAAAAGCTCACTCAGCCGGCGGCCTCTTCCTTCCCCTGGATGGAATGTTAACGACTTTCGAACGATAACGGGAGGAAAGTTAGCCGGAGACCAGTTTCTTCTCTTGGGCCGATGTTTAACGAGAATCTCGCGTTCTGCGGGCTACGGAGGATGATTGACGAATCTCGAGCAGTAGCTACAGGGTTAGGAAGCGAATGATAGATGTGCCTCCGACAAGTTAGCGAAAAGGCTAGATAGCTATATACATACGTAGGTACGTTCGTTGTAATAGTTCTTGTCCTCAACGATTTCGCCGTTAGGAATCATTCAAGATTCGTGCGAATGTAAATCAAAAAGATGAAAATCGGAAAAATTATCGGGGCTCCGCGATTACCGAAAGAAGTGTTTTACGTTGATCGATCATCGTAGCGATGACCGCGTAACGCGCTCTATCCATTCACCCTTTTGAAAATTCGTATTCGGATAGAAAAAGGTCGACGGCCCCTTGCGACGAAAATGCCCACAGGCGGTGTCGACGCCTCGCGCGCTCGTCTGCCATGCAATAGGAATTGTTATTGCTGCCGTGGAAACCGATAATGTGCACGAGAGAGAGAGAGAGAGAGAGAGAGAGAGAGAGAGAGAGAGAGAGAGAGAGAGAGAGAGAGAGAGAGAGAGATGGGAAAGAGACGTTGGCCTTTTCTATACTGAATTACGGATTTTAAACACACCATTACGCAAATTAACTGTTATAACGGGTAGGGTCGGTTGAAAGGGATAGACAGAGATACGCGAGGAGAGAGAGAGAGAGAGAGAGAAAGATCCCACGGTGGGGGAGTCCTTTTGGCCAGAGTCCAAAGGCACGTTTATCCGTCCGCGATGTTTTGCACTCGTCGTCGCTCCGAATTCATCACGTATATTTCCTCGTTCTCTCGTGCCTCGCTCTCTCGTAAAAATATCCAATTCTGATTTTATCGTGGACCTTTGCTATATTGATCGTTCTCGAATCTCTCGGCTCTTCATCGCTTCTCAAGAAAACGTTCGCCGTCTATAATCGTCAGACCTGAGAAACGACCCTCTTTTTTTCTCTCTCTTAATCCTCCCGTACTTATACAATGAAAGAAAAATTATGATTTCCGTGGATCAGGATTATCGTGAATTTTCGAAATCCACGGAAGCAGATAAATTGTTATTACGGGCTATAGTTGTGTATAGAATTACTCGAAATTCCATCGCTTTGCTTCAACTGCGACAAAATACGTTGTTTATACGAGGAGAGAGAGAAAGAGTGAATGAGAGAGAGAGAGAGAGAGAGAGAGAGAGAGAGAGAGGGAGGGAGAGAGGGAAGGAGAGAGAGAGAAAGCAGACTTGCCGTTGTATAACGCGATACGACGAGAAGGCATGAGAGAGGTCTGTTTTCTGGTGTGTACATAGCGAGCAGACGGAGGAAGAGAGAAATGTCAGCCGAGCTCGGTCGGTAGCTTGCGTGAACTTGTCCTTATCTGGTCCCGAGGGAGGCGTACGGTTCGTATAAAGTCTCCCGTCGGGTGACAGTTCGCGTTGGTTTGCCCGCAAAGCCCGGTGAAGTCGTACACGCGCGAGCTCGGTGACCAGAGGCCCGCAGAGTAATTTGCCATCCTAGAGTTAAATATTCCCGCGTGAAAACGTTTAGTCGTTGTAGTAGGAGGAAGTGTAAGGGGAGTAGGTGAAGGGGAAGAGGAGGTGGAAAAGGTATGGTGACGGTGTTGGTGGTGGAGGAATAGGAGGAGTAGGAGGAGGAGGAGGAGTGACTGATGTGAGAGTGTGACTAATGCAGCATCCCGTAGGACTCGGGTTTCGACCTCTTGCCGGGAGCCTTCAGCCGGCACCTCCTGCTCACCGGCAGCACCTCCATTTCCCTCCTCGCTTCCTCTTTCCTTCCTCTTCCTCGGTATTCCTGCTGCTGCTCTGTTACGGAGCACAATCCATCAAATGGCCCGTTAAATATGAATGATTGCGCTTGGAGAACCGAGAAAGCTGAGAAAGACTGTATCCACCTCCCCTACATCTAGAAACCCCACATCCCTGCTGAATTAACGAAATTCAAAGGCAACCGATCCGTACTCGTTGCTCCCGATACCGCTGTCGCTGCTTTCTCGCTGGTCTCGGCATACGGAGACGCCTTCGCTCGTGTAACATGCCAATCCCATTAGTCTACCCTCTCTCTCGTTCTCTCTTTATCCCTCTTTCTCTCTTTCTCTCTTTCTCGCTCACTCATTCTCTCTCTCTCTCTCTCTCTCTCTCTCTCTCTCTCTCTCTCTCTATCTCACACTTTCTTTGATTTCGAACACGCGTCTTTTCACGAGTTTCCTTATCCTGTCGACAACGACGTTAAGCGGATATTGTCTCAGAGCTCACTTGACGTGTTTCTATCGTTAGGTTCATGCGTACAGTTTGCTTGATGGAAAATACATCCTCCATTTGCCTCTAATGTTCCTCGCGTGTATATGCGCTTTTGTATGTCCTATATAGACGTGTATCTATGTGACATATTTCAACTTCGTCGTACATTTTGCTACGGCTCGATATTTCTTTCGTCTTAACGTGAAGGAAGGTAACTCAGTCGTAGTCACGTTAAGACGCGCCAAGGGTAATTAAGTCGAAAATATTCTAGCAGCGCCTTATCACGGCTTGTCCTTTTGTCTTCACCGGCGTCGACCTTACCCCAGCACTGTTACTACGGCATCCAAAGTTCTCGCGACATTTTTCATCGTTTAGTCGGAGCAGCTCGGCACCTTTTCCTTTTCACTTCCTCTTTCACCTTTCCTCTTTCTTACACTCCAACTTGGCTCGCTCGATTCTTTTTCTTCTTCTTGCGCGCGCGCACACGTTCTTTGGATTCAGGGAAAGAACAGAGACAGAGAAAGAGTGAGAGGGGGGAGGGAGCGAAGGAGGGAGCGAGAGGAGAAACTCAGTATGTTTATTCAAGAGCTTCACGTATAAAAGATATTCCACGGGAAAGGTACGTGACACGATCCTTGCGGCCCGCTTACACACACACACACACACAGCAGACAGAGAGAGAGAGGAGGGGGGAGGTGACACACTAGGGATGGAAAGCTCTCGTGGAAACTGTACGCGAAAGCGGAAGAGAGAAGGAAATGAAAAAGTTATGCGTTGACCTACAACTTTCGCGAAAACGTTTCCTTTTTCGAGTTCGTTTTCTCTCTCTCTCTCTATCTCTCTCTTTCTTCTTCGATGCTCCTTAGTTTTTCTCACGGAAACGGGGAGAATCCGCTCATGGGCGCCTTAAAAATATGTAAGTTAAACAGTGAATACGTGAAGTTTTTTTAAGAAATACGGACTCGTTTGAAAACCTCGTTTAACTCAGGTTTATTCGAGATAGCAAGATATACGGACAATAACGTTGCTAACAATAAGTATAATTAATAGGTCGTCCCACTTTGTGTGGTGTTACACGCCGAGTTTAATAACGTTTTAAACGAGGACCAACGAGGAGATGATACCACCGACCGAGGTGGTCATTAAGGCGCGCTTTCAAAAGTCGCTTTTCCATGGATCTACATGCACCGGAAATAACGGAAATAACAGCCGAACGGACGGCGAAAGATACGCGTTTAGCGCAGGCTCACGAAAGACCCTATTACTTTCTTCGGTCGTCTTTCACGAGCGTTCGTACGATTTTAAACGAAAGAATCCTTTCTTTTACGAACTTGATAAAATTTTAAGCTAGAATTTGCCCCGACATGTTTTCGCGAAATTTGAATTAAAATTTGTCGGGAACGAAAATTACGTTCTCACCTAATTTCGCTCGGTCAGTAATTAGTCGAAATTTACCAGTTTGATCGTAAAAACTTTCATTGGGAACTAATCTCTTTCCTCTTCTTTTTTTGCTTTCTTTCTTTTCTTCTTTTCTTTTTAAATCGTCTATATTTAAGGAAAAATTCTTTAAGGACGACAAAGAGAAAAGAGGTAACGGTATAGAGGGGTTAAACGATCTTTCCCTTTTCCATGATCGTAGATATTTCGATTACTGACATCGTTGAATGCATCGGTTTCTCTGTAGCGTCCAAACCTTTGAAGTTTTAAGCTTAGAAATAGGAGAAAATACGGGAGGTATTGGATTCGTTGAGGTCGGATCCTAATAAATCGTTTCGGAACGAAGACGGCTAAAGATGAAGAGAAAAGGGAAAGGAGAGTGGGGGGAAAGAGAGAGAGAGAGAGAGAGAGAGAGAGAGAGAGAGAGAGAGAGAGAGAGAGAGAGAGAAGGAAGGAAGGAAAGACGATGGTGGCGGTCGGGGCGTTTAAGCAGCTTTCGTCGCGAAGCTCTTGTAAGCTCGGCAATGCCAGCATTCGTACTAATATTTGCTACTTGACCCCAACCCATCGTGCACAGTTTTGCTTCTCTATTCGTCGATCGTTCACTTCCATCGGTTTTTCATCTCTCTACTTACATATATATATATATATATATATATATATATATATATATATATATTATATATACACACATATAGATACCTATTACTGTGCCTAAATATCCTATAATTTTTTATTCGTGAACTTGCAGTACTTCGAAGGAAATTATTTGATGATTATGTATCGTTACGAGATATTCGGGAACGTACTAATATATAAAGAGAAGAAACGAACGAAGATAGTAACGTCGATGAATAGGAATGCGTTGGGTTTCTATGTAAGCGAGACAAAAAAAATATTTTGGAAGCGAGTCTTTTCCGTGTCACGGATGAGATCGAACGAATTACGTATTGTTAATCTGGAATTAATCATTCTTTTTATTAAAGTAATTTTTTATTTTTATTTTTATTTTTATTATATTAAAATATCTGTTGTTAAGTACGCGCGGCCCGTAACATGG
Source organism: Dolichovespula sylvestris (assembly GCA_918808275.2). Taxonomy (NCBI): domain Eukaryota; kingdom Metazoa; phylum Arthropoda; class Insecta; order Hymenoptera; family Vespidae; genus Dolichovespula; species Dolichovespula sylvestris. The sequence goes on from OU964961.1 coordinate 10,286,544, forward strand.
GTGTCAGAATTGGGAACCAAAGTGACATGATATCAAGTGATATGTCAGCGGTCGATTCATTATCTGAAGATATCGCTATTTGTAGCAGGAGCACGGGGCAAGCGACAGACAGACAGACAGACAGACAGACAGACAGACAGACAGGATCCGAAGAGAGAGATTCGAAGAGGACGATTGCGGTGGAACAACGGGAAATGCTTCATTCAACTCAGAGGTCCAATTAGGAGGAGACCTCGACTGCTGGTCAGTTTCAGATGTTGGCTATCGTTATTTAAAATATTGCCGTACAGATCCAAACGGTAAAGGCAGACTTAATCGGTAGCATTAAAGGAGCAACTTGTCGATAATGAATAACGAAATACGTTGCGCGGCAAATACTATGATAAAAGATATTTCATTCCTTGTGAACGTAGTTATATGTGTTTCTTGTTATAATTTTAAATGAAGGATATAACAGGGAAGTCGACTTTAATAAAGAACAAAATAAAATGTGTGTGTGTGTATATATATATATATATATATATATATATATATATATATATATATATCCCAGCTATTTTTATTCGATGGAATTGGTAGGAAATTGGCTGTAACGATTTTATATCCTGAAAGAAAGATAGAAAGAAAGAGATAAGAAGAAAATGAAGAAGTAGAAAGGGTGATTAAGAAAGAAGGAAAACGAACGTAAATTACAAGAGTTTCTTCGCCAAAGAGAAATTGCGAAACTAAATTAAT